>CM062819.1:560559953-560806741 GCA_031772625.1 Pinus tabuliformis | reverse complement strand
TTGCCTTCAAGAAATTTATTGGTAGATTCCACTTGACCATTGGATTGCGGATGGTAGGGAGTAGATGTTCTGTGCTTGATCTTATATTCCTCCATCAGTTTCTCCATCAAATTAGATGTAAACTGGCTGCCTTGATCTGTCACAATTTCCTTGGGACACCAAAACGAGTGAAAATATCCTCAAAAAGAAATTGAACAACTGAATTTTCAGTGGCAGAAGGCAATGCTTTTGCTTCTACCCACTTACTAACATAATCAGTACAAACCAGTATATATTTCTTTTGCTTTGATGGTGGATTAATTGGTCCAACGAAATCTAGAGCCCATTTCTCAAAGGGTTCGATGCATACCTGAGGCTGTAGAGGCATTTCATTTGAAGGAGTTGGTTTCCCAACTCTTTGGCAGCTGTCGCACCTTCTAACATACTGCTTTGCATCTTTAAAGAGAGAAGGCCAATAATATTCTAAAGAAAGGATCTTATAGGCTGTCCTCTTGTCCGCAAAGTGCCCGCCGCATGGTTCATCATGACATGCCTTAAGGATGTCAGGCATTTCATCTTCCCGAACACACCTTCTGATTATACAATCTGGCCCTGTTTTGAACAATTCATTAGAAATCCAAGAATAATGTGAACTCTCCCGAATGATTTTCCTTTTCTCATTAGGAAATAAGTGTAGAGGAAGCTTCCCTGTAACAAGATAATTAGCCATATCTGCATACCAAGGAGTCTTGGTAGTAACTGCAAACAAGTATTCATCTGGAAACTTATCTTCTACTGGAGAATCTTCATTAGTGTTTTGGATTCTAGACAAGAAATCAGCTACTGTGTTTTGCTTTCCAAGTCTATCTAACACAGTAATGTTAAATTCTTGCAAAAGTAAAAGCCATCTTGTAACTCTACCATTAGTGACAGGTTTGTTCATTAAGTATCTTATGGCAGAGTGATCAGTATGGACAAAGGTTTCATAGCCGGTTATGTAGTGTCTAAACTTGTTGATTGCATGTACCACAGCTAAGAACTCTTTTTCTGTAACAGTATAATTTAACTCAGTAGGAGTCAAATTCTTACTTGTGTAATAAATGGCATAAGGGATCAAATCCTTTTGTCCCAAAACAGCTCCTAGAGCTGTATCTGAAGCATCAGTAGAGATGTGGAAAGGGAGTTTCCAATTTGGCCCCCTTAAGATGGGTGCTTCAGATATTCTAGACTTTAAAGCTTCAAAGGCAGATTGACACTCAGGATCCCATTTAAACTCACAGTCTTTGGTAAGCAATTTGAAAAGAGGAGATGCTATCCTAGTGAAGTTTTCAATAAATCTTCTGTAATACCCAGTAAATCCAAGAAAACTTCTAACATCCTTCTGGCAATTTGGAACAGGTAACTTAGAGATGACTTCCACTTTGGATTTATCAACCTTGATCCCATCTCCTGAAATATGATGTCCTAAAACAATCCCTTCAGTAAACATCATAAAACACTTTTCATGACTTAAAGAAAGATTTGTTTCCTTACATCTTACCAGTACTTTTTCCAAATTTTCCAAAGCTTCTTCAAATGTATTACCATAAACTGTGAAATCGTCCATGTATACCTCTACACAATCATGAATCAGATCTGAAAAGATTCCTAATACAGCCCTTTGAAATGTAGCAGGTGCATTGCACAATCCAAAAGGGAGTACTCGGTAAGCAAAAGTTCCCCAAGGACAAGTAAATGTGGTTTTGTCTTGATCTTCAGGTGCTACCTGAATTTGATTGTACCCACTAAAACCATCCAAGAATGAGAAATACTTTTTACCTGCTAAGGTGTCTAGTACCTGATCAATAAAAGGTAAAGGAAAATGATCCTTTAAGGTTGCCTTGTTCAATTCTCGATAATCAATGCAAACTCTCCATTTACCATTCTTTTGGGCACTATAACCAAGGGAGAAACCCATTGGCTATCTGAGATGGGGTAAATGAAGTTTACCTTGAGCAATTTCTGGAGTTCTTCTTTCACGATTTCCCTAAGGTTTGGATTCATCCTCCTTTGTGGTTGCCTAATAGGTCTACTATTCTCTTCAATGTAGATGTGATGAATACAAGTCTTAGGATCGATTCCTTTCATGTCAGTGTATTCCCATGCAAAGGCAGTGGAATGTTTTTGCAACAGTTTAGTTAATTCTTCTTGTTGTGGTCTTCCCAAGTTTTTGTTAATGTTTAATGTTTTTCCTGGGAGGATTTCAGCTGTAGAACTACCAAACTCTTCCATTGAGAAGAGAGACATTTGTCTAGAGGAGAGATATTCAATGTCTGCATCTATCTGAAAATGTTCAGAGTCATATTCTAAAGATACTTCAAAATTTTCTAATGTATTTAGAATTTGACTATCCTCACTGATCTCAGAGATAGTTAGAACTGGTTGTATAGTATCTTCATCCTCCACCCATTCATCTTCTCCTATTTCTGTTATAGCTTTTGCTGGGGGATACAAGTTGAACTTCTTGGTGGAATTACCATCTGATATATACATGTCTCCAGACCTACAGCTTATGAAAGCATCAGCTGTGGCCAGCCAAGGTCTTCCTAAAATAAGAGGATGTCCTCCTAGATTGTTCTTGGGAGTTAAAATCATAAAATCAACTGGATATTCCCAAGAATCTAGAGAGACTGGAATATCTTCCAATACACCATCAGGTTTAATGATTGATCTATCTGCAAGCTGCAGCAAAGTAGGTGTAAAGAGAAGATTAGGAAGCTTTAACTGATCCATGGTCTGTCTACTCATGATGTTGATCGCGGCCCCTAAGTCAATCAGAGTATTTGGGATTTCAACCCCATTAATATGAGTTTTGACAATAGGACTACCGGGATCTACATACTTTTGCATGGTAATCTTACCCATCATTATGTCTGCAATTTTTCCAACTAGATGTATCCTTTTAGTATCTCTGGTTCTTTTTACTGTTTTCTTCAAACTCAACTCCTTTATTGTCTTCGCTAGAATGGGAATTTCCTTAATGGCTTGTAACAAGGGGATCTTGATACATACATTTTTCAATTCATCTTGGAAGTTATAGTCAGGCACCCATATCTGCTTTTCCACCCCTTTATCAATTTGCAATCTTTCAGGAAAGGGAGGTGTAGCTGTAGGTGTAGGTTGCTCAACTAGGGGAGTTGTAGAGATTGATTCTTTTTCTTTTTCTTTTTGGATATTTTGGTTTTGAAGTGATACTTCAGAACCTTTATTGACTTTGAGAGATTCCTCCTCAGAAATGCTTGGTTGTTGAACACTTGTGGAAGGTTGATCTAGGATTCTACCTGATCTAAGTTGTACTTCATTAAGAGGAACAACCATGTAGGTAGGGAATGGTTGACCTTCCATCATGTAAGCATTTTGAGGGTTCCTATTATTTGGATTTGGTAATGGCTGAGAGGGAAGTTGATTAGATTTCTGCTGGGATTGAAGTGCTAATTGAGAATTTTGATTTTGTGGAGGAGGTTGTTGTTGTTGAGGGTATGGCAATGATAGTTGTTGACCTTGGTTTGGAAGTTGTGGAGCTTGCTGATTCTGAAATGATGGAGGATATTGATAGAATTGTGCAAATCTCCCATAAGGATTTTGCATGCTTTGCATCCATGCTTGGAAAGCATTTTGAGGTTGAGGCCAAGGTTGTTGCCAAGGATTCCAACTTGGTTGGGTTTGAGAATTCATAGAGTTGTTAAACCCTTGATTCTGTTGTCCTTGCCAAGGTCTCCTTGCAATAAAACAGAGAGATTCAAGTGTATCTGGATCCTCTTGAAAGACTGCTTTGAGGCCAGGAATTGAGGGACAATCCTTGGTCTCATGAGTTTCTGAGCAAATTACACATGTTTCTACAACGTGTGCATCTAAGGGACATTCCCTTAAAGCATGTTTCTTTCTACATTTCGGGCAAAAGATAGCCAAAGCCTCGGCTTCTGCTTTTTGTTTATTGTGAATCTTAAGGGTATCAAGTTGTTCACTAAGACTCCCTAAGATGTCAGTTTTAAATTCATCAAGCATACTGCCGATTTCAGCCCTACTCACTGATCCTGTTGCAGATTTATTCGCCCTAAGGAGAGAAGGATCTCTAGGCCCTTTTTGAGTTTTTGATTTGCCCCTTGAGAGATGGATACAAAGTTCTGCTATGTCATTGAGAGAAAGTTGAGAAATATCCCCTTTCCCCATCATGTTTAAGATGTCTATCCATTCATCCCTAATGGCTTTCAATAAGAGGGCTTTTAAGGTCTCTTCATCCAAGGTATTCATTTTTGCTCTTTTCAAGTTATATTGAAATCTTTCAAGTAAATCTTCTAGACTCTCATCTTCTTTTTGTACCATTTTAAAAACCTCGTCCTTGTGATTAGTAGGCATGCAATAGTCTAAATACCTATCCAAAAATGTCTGTTTCATCTCATCCCAAGTCCTAATGGATTGAGTGAGTAACCCCATGAACCATTTCAAGGCTTGATCCTTCAGTGTTGAAGGGAACAACTTGAGTTTCTGAGAGTCATCCAGGTAGTCATAAGTTCGACACACCACTTCAAACTCAAATAAGAATGTTTCAGGGTCCTCAGTCCTTAACCCATGGAAGTTAGGGAGGACAGATGGTGATATGTTTTTCATAGTGGCTCAGGAATCCTCATTAACAATGGGAAACCCAAATGAATTATCCCCATTTCTATTTCCTCCTCCAATGGGAACTCTACCTCCATTATTGTTATTGTTATTTCCTCCTCCTCCTCTACCTCTACCTCTACCTCCTCCTTCTTCCTCTGCCATGATGATTCTCCTAGGGATTTCAAAATCTTCTGGTTCCTCTACAAAAGGTGAATGAGAAGAGATTTCTCCTTCTTCTTCAGATGATTCCAATTCCTCAATTACAATTGGTCTTCCTGTAGGAGAAAGAGAAGAGTCTCTTCCTGGTTCAAACTCAATAGAAGGTGTAGGAGAGTCAACTCTTGGCTCTTGAATTCCAGGACTAGGAGTTTCGGTTGGAGATAAGGGGGGTGTCTCTTGTCTATCCCTTGAAGCAGATGGACTTGTAAAAATTGAACTTCGAGCTCTAGCTAAAAACCGTCCTCTAGAATCTCTAGCTCTATGCATGTCATTTTTTTTATTATTTTTCTTCAAGTCAAGTTAATAGTTCTTTTTCTGATCTTCCAGTTCACTCTAGGTGCAAGAAGAGAGCATACTCAAGAAACTACTAAATCAATAACTTTCTCCTTTCTGATCCTCCAGATCACTTTAAAGTGCAAGAGGAGAGCATACTTGGATAGGTTATTAACTTCTTTCCTTGAAATTTTTATGTTTTTTTTTTTTATCTAAGTATGGCTACTTAATTTCACTTCCCCGGCAACGGCGCCAAAATGTTTAGTCAATTTAGTGTTCCTAAATTGATGTCATTAATTGTCAACCCGGGGCTCGTAAGCTGATGAAGTGAAGGTGTACTATATGTACTTAAGCAACTTTCTTAGAGCTTTTGTCATTTGGGGTGTTGTTTATGGTTAACTTATCTTCCTAAGATGGAGTGATGATTATAGACAGATGAGTGCAAGTGTGTGAAAAGTGAGTTCTAGATGAGTGAAAGTGTGTGAATGGTGATTTCTAATTACTTGCTGAATTTGTAAAGGAAAAGAACTTGAAAGAAGTAAATAGCTTGAAATGACTTGAAAGCAAATGACCACGTTCTAATGGCATTAGTCTCTATCCATATTGCTGCAAATAAAAGAAACAAGAAAATCACTTCAAGGATTGATGATAATGGTTATCTCTTCCTAACTCCCTGCTTCTACCACATAGTACTGCGTAAAACACGATTAGGAAGTAGCTGAAGACAAATCCAAGAATTGATAAAAACTCTAAGTGACAAATTATAGCACTACTAAGCCTTTTCCATCATACTGCTTCCTACATGTGTGATTATGTGTAACAAGTGGAAAAAGTATTAGTGCCACAAGCCAAGACTACTTAAAAACAAGCTGCAATTAATTAGTGTTCTGTTCTCTGAAAGATAAACCATTCATGATAAAGAGAACATAAATTAGTTAGCATCCAACTTGTAAAACTAAGCTAAAAACTAGTCTAGAAAACAGAGTAAAAAGGGCAGCGTTATGAATAAGACAACTGCAACTACCATTAGATATTAAAGAAAATACAATACACTTAATCCCGGGTCAAAACCTGCAAAGAGACAAAGCTGATCAGTGAAAATAAAGGCTGCAGCAATGAAAAGAAAGTAAGTTGTACATAACTTCAAGAAAAGGAAATGCTGTAAGTAAAATAAAGAAATTGCAGAAGTATGAACATGAAATACTTATACACGGGCAGTCATGGACAGGGGCCCTCCATCCAAACAACCCACAGAAAACTCAGATGATGTAGAACTTCAAAACAACACTGTTTCCATTACTTTATATGCAAAAATACATAGTCAAAGGGCTGGAACAGCACTATAAAACAGAGTTTTAAAAGTGTGCTAAAATTCTCACAAAGTCATAAACTACAACAACTAAAAATTTAACATAAGCGTACGCAGACGCAAGTATTTATAGGCGTCTGCAAGATAGCCTAATGCGTAAAGCATAAAACAGAAAATCAACAGAATGTCATGCATAATTAAGTGCAGTCAACACGTCATATGCCTCATGGTCGAGCTGGAGGTTCTGGTCATTATGGGCAATGAATCCAACATTGGATCATGTTCCCCACGGCTTGCAAAACACGGACAAGTCACCTTTTCCACCGACGTAACCTAACAGCTTACGCATCAACGTTAAGCTGCCTTTATTTGACCGAAACTTGACCCCCTTTGACCGGAGGTACAGGTGACGTGGCTGGCTGAACTGATGGCATGGGAACCTCGAGCACATATATTCCAACATGCCCATGTGGCTCGTTCTGCAAAATGGCACGTGGAACCTTGAGATCAACAAAATGGCTGCGGGATCATCAGATGGCTGCGGAATCAGCAGATGGCTGCGGAATCAGCAGATGGCTGCGGAATGCCTGTAAGTATGTCAAAAACTAAACAAAACAATCACCCATTAGCAAAGCTCACTTGATCATGTTTAATGACAACTAATGTAATGATCTAGGTGGAAAATGAGGCAAAAGAGAGAGGAAAGTGATGAAAACAGTAGGTAATGATGGATGATAAGGTGTAAAGTAGAGACTCTACATAGACAGAACTAACTTTTTGTCTCTGTTTCTTGTATGTTTTCTGTACTTTTCATTTTGTGTCTTGCAATATTTGCTTCCGTAATTGTGCTCATTTCAATCTCTACTTCTTCGTCCATGTCTATCGTCACATCATTGATAGAATCTTTATTTGAGACTAGTTCAGAATATGATATTTTTTGCATGTTCACAAATATTGCACTCAAATCACTGCTTAAAAGGACATTATAATTGATACTAAGTAAGAATTTGGTCATGAAGATAGAACCAGACATTGCAAAGTCATTGCTAATGTATATTCTAATATCAAGTTCATATCTACTGGATAGAATCTTAGTTTTGAAGTTCCTTTTTACATATATTAAACTGGATAATATAAAAAGTGTACAAATGCACAAATGTTTTATAGAAACATTCAAAGTACCTTTTTGCTTGTAGTTGTTCTTGTTGATTTTTCCACGACACTCAGAATCAATTTTGAGTCTATGATCACGATTACAAACACACTCAAATGCCACAACACAAGCACTTTTCACAACCAAAAATACACAACAGTGAATAAACTAGTACACAAGATAACTTTTCAACCCACAACTTATTATATTACAAACTTTAATACAACAATCTTAAGTCTCTCATACCAGGGATCACGGACCTTACAATCAGCCTTGATATAAGATATAACTAGAGCTTGGTATCAACAATTATGACTACCAATATGTCCCTGAAAAAAGTACACTTGACTTACTTGCAAATGTAGATCTTCCACATCCTTTTCAATCCACGTACCTTAAACACATCTAGCAGGTACTTTGCCTCATTTTTTGTTGATCATTGCAACTTTTGCCACTTCAGAAAGATTGCATCTCCAGCTCAAAAATCTTCCACTATCAATGATCATTTCTCCTCTAATGTCACTGAATTTTGGTCCATACAAGTCTTCCCACTAGCTACTCTCATGCTTATCCAAGAGTGCCAACTCTTAGGGTCTTCACAACTACCCTCTTCTAGTCTCTTTGCTGCTCCAAAGATAACCAGACTTAGGGCTTGGAGGTTGCCCTCTTATCGCTGATTTCACCCACTGTAAATCACTGAACTAGGGCTCAACAAGCTACCCTCTTAACTTCTCGTTTCCTACTCCCAAAAGGTCAATTTGTAGGGCACTATACATTTCCCACTTACTGTGAAAAGTCTGCCTCTTGTCCATGGTACTTAGGGCTTCAAGCTAGCCACTAGTAATACTCCAAATTCACTGTTCATAGGTTGCTCCAAAAATTCTATTCAAAGCACACTAAACAAACCTACCATCCATAGCAATTAATCAACATGAGAAACAAATTACTTATCTCTTCAAGACGTTATCATCTTCCCTGAATTCCATGGCTTTATGCACACAATTAACATGAAGTTTTGATGCTATTTTAGGTATCCACAATATTACCCTAGACTTGGCCTATATAGAGTTTCATAACCCACGCAAACCCTCACTTTAAGGCCTAAAACCCTGTGTTGTACCTTCACAACTTGTAGGCTTGATCTAGCTACTTGCTAGACCTCTCGGCCCTCCAAACTATCTATTACAGGGGCTTGACCCTCTTCTCCTAAAAAGAATAACATGTGGCCTAGAACACAAATAATTTTCTATGAATTTGTGCCCATAGTGTTGCCTCTCAAATTGTCCAACAAATGCCCTAACTCGGCCTATCCAAAACACTAGAAGAGATGCCAACTCATCCCTTTCTTCACTTCAGATTTTCTCCTATAGGTCTGTGACCAGGTCATATTTGTCTCTCCACTTGATGAATGCACTTGGATGGATGTGTTGAATGATCTCACCTTTCCTTCTATTTTTAGAGTTCTTGATGGATTCCATTTTCACAAAGGGTCACACCACATGTGTCAAACTGACCTAAACCATTTGTTTAAACTCCATAAAAACATAAGACGCAATTTTTTTCCATTGAACCAATGCCACATCATTGAATCCTTTAGTGCCCCTTATCCCTTGAAAGGTGCCCCACATGCTCTCAATGATCGAACCATCAAAATCTCCATGTGGTTTCGCGCCCACAACTTTGGGTGTAAAGCCCACAGCCTAGGTACACTTTCCCAAAAAGCCCATGTGGGGAAAACATCTCCCAAACCCAGTACCCTAGGGTGTGGGAGGACCTCCCAAGCTACACAAAACAACAATTATCCTGAATCTAAATCTCTAAGTGTTGCATGTTACTTGAAAATTGAAAAAGCGTCATTTTTAGTTACAGTACATAAAAAAATTTAGCAAAAAAATATAGAGTTGTATAATATAATAATGAAATGACAATAACTAGAACAAAAACACACCTCTTAGCAATGTTATCTTTGTCTTTAACTATATTTTTTTTACTTGTGTTCATATTCCTTGCTTCAAAGATATGAATTAGATCAAATATATAGAAATAAGAGGAAAAAGAGGTTCTAATTTCATAGCACAAAAACAATTCAGTCTTGACAGCTACACGACAGTAACATATATTGTATAAATGTTTTAGCATTCTCATGTTATCCACTTTTTGAACTGTGCACCTTATTGCTACAGGATTGTAACATATATTGTACAAAGGCTCTAAGTGCTCACATATAAAAGGAACGATACACAACTTACCAGACAAAAATGCTACATGTTTTTGACTTGCTTTTGAAATGAGCTTGAAGAAAAAATCCCTCACATCATGCAACTATTAGAACGATCAATGTACAACCTGGAGAACAAATCCTTTTGTAACCAGCTCCCCCATAAAGTAATCGAACATGCATTAGCAATGTGTATGCTAAAAATTGCATGATAAACACCTGGCCAATGCTCCTATAGACAACATAACTAGACATAGTGGTTAGAATCCTATAGACAACATAACTAGACTTAGTGGTTAGAATTGTTGCACGATAAACACCTCGCCAATTCTCCTATAGACAACATAACTAGACTTAGTGGTTAGAATCGTCACATTATCTTTCAAAATTATGTGATATGTTTTACCTTTCAATGTGTAAATGTTTAATTTGATATCAAGAAACACAATGAAAGATTCTTCGACACCTCCACCTTCTGTAAAAATTTAAACGACTAAAACATATAACATCTTTCAAACTTTATAGTAAAAATAACTACAAAATTTTGAGGCATGAAAAGTTTGGGTAGGTGATTAATTGTCCCCACTATTGTCTCTATGCGGGTTCGTCTAATTTGAGCTTCCCAAATACTAAATGCATTTGTGATTTGACATTTGTCAATTAAATAGTTATCATCCAATATTAAACGAAATGTCTTTCCAATGCATATGAGGAAGGAGTGTTGTGCAGGAGAATGGGTGTACAGAACAAGTGACATAAACTTTCTCCCCTCCGCACGCTTCTAGAAATGGTCCCTCATACAATATAATTTGGAATCTACATAACATTAGGTAATATGTAAAATCCCAATGCAAATTCTTGAAAATATACTTTAAATTAATGTTTTTTCACAATGTCTTGGAATTATTTTTAGAATTGGTAAACATACTCAGAATTCGAACGATTATTGACTACAAAGTCATGGTCCAAAGAATAATATGTTGCATAAAGAATTTATCAAAATTCCGATACTTAAATCATACAAGTTAATGCATTTTCCCCAATGGGGACTGCAATTGGCCTCTCGTAAATTGTAATGTCAAAAAGGCGCTTGTTGGGTGTGGAGCCTGGTTATCTTCCTGATTCAGAGGTATTTGTTTCAACCAAATGTATACCCTAGGAATAATGTACACCCCTCCACGTGGAGGGGTGCGGGGGGGACCATCCACCCTCGACTGGGGGATCTGGGGGCCAGCGGACCCCCAACGAGGGTTTGGGGGCAGTGCCCCCGAAGCTAAAAATAAATGAAAATTTTCCTTGTAAAATATTGTAATTTCATAGTCAATCTAGGTCTTTCATTAGGTGGATGATCAGACGATAGAAGTTATGTTAGTTTAGTGTTTTTCCCCTAGAAGGAAACCCTCGGTTTATATGAGGGAATTGTATTGTGACTGTATATGATTATTCTAAGCGAGAGAGAAAGAGGGGACTATGTGAGAGCGAAGAGGAAGTTATAGTGGATTTGTTGTAGGTTGTATCTCTTCATTTTGTTGAATAATATAAACGTAAGGATTGGTTTTTTCTCTATCGACATAGCCCAAATTGGGTGAACCACGTATATCTGTGTCTCTCATGTTTTATGTGTTTGTGTTTCTGCAATATTTAATGTTTTCCATTTCTCTGCAATATATAATTTTCTAACATCATCTGTACCGAAAAATAAAAAACCGCATCTCGGAATTAGTTTAGTTCACAATAACGTATCTAAAATGTTGTCTACGAGTGGTATCACAATTGGAAAAAAGCATGTCGGAAATCCCTTGTGTATCCATGTGATCGGAAGTTCAATCCCCCCCGGGTACATGTCTCACCAGTAAAAAAAAAAAAAAAAATGTATCTAACATGCTAGTCTCTGAAATAAGGGTGGGCGGTCAATTGTGCGCACTATTATGTCAATGTGGGCATGTTTGATTTGATATCGAGATGCAAATGATCTCTAGAGAAATTTCTTTGCGGGTGGTCAGATGTCTGATTCTTAAAACTATGTTTTGTGGCTTTGAGTGTGGAGGTGTAGTTGTGCGCAGATACAAAACGAGCATAATGAAAGCATTAATTATTTTAAAAAACAATGTTGTTTGGTTGAATTTGATAGTGATTTATTAAAATTTTAAAATATACATTGTGCCAAGTGCAAAGGAAAAAAAACTTAAATTAATATATTCCCTTCTCTTTAACAAACACCCCTGCACACAATTTCTTCGCACACACTTTCTCCCACACTTCCCGCACACTTGATCACATCCTACGGTGAGCATTAGGTACTCCATATTGATGAAAGCAAATCTTCTCAAAAAGTTCACTTCTTCATTGATAGCCATATCAAGCACCTATTCAAATCTTCTCATTTCCATTTTTCCCTATCAAATCTCCTTATTTTATTATGCTACAAATGTAATTTCTCACTTGTTTTCATACCCCGTGATAGATCAAAATCTTAGCAATTTCATATTAAATTAATACATAAAACCTTCGTTCGCATATATCTTCAGCCCTTCACACAATTTCTTCGCACACCTTTTTTCCCGCATATTGTTTCTCCTTCCTCCACATAAGAGCTTTGGTGAAATTGCTTTGAGGGGTTCTCAAAACTATGTTTAGTGGCTTTGAGTGCAGACACACGGTTGTGCGCGACTACAGAAAGAGCACAATGAAAGTTTCTTCCACAAAATTTGATAGTTAGTTGAACCTATATTGCCTTATATTGTTGTAGCACTCTGCAAAATCAAAGAGGTAGGTGTACGATAAAAGTATACGGAATAGAAAAAGTTCTTGTTCCTTATTTAGGAAGAGGGAAACCTTGAACACTCGACAACGTTGGAAGCATTTGTAAATGAAACTAACTATCAGTTATTCTGAACAAGCTTATTAAACACTAAGATAGATTGGTTTCCATCTGATTTGCGAAGTAATTTTTAAAATTTCAAAATATACATTGTGTCGAGTACATAGGAAAATAAAGGGACTTGATATAGTCCCTTCTCTTTAGAAAACTCCTCCACATAAAATTTCTTTGCACACCCTTTCTCCCACACTTCCCACACACCCTTACTTCCCGGACACCCTTTCTTTGCACAACAAAATAATAGAAATTTCATATTAAATTAATATATTTGTTCAGCCACCCCTGCCCCGCTTATGGAAGGGACCTGCAACCTCGTCAGAGCACTCACCAACGAAATGAGCCTACTTGTCCATGCCTTGACTCCGCATATTAAATTAGCCTTGTGTGGAGGAAGAAAGCTTGACTCGATATAGTCCTTGCTCTTTGACAAGCTCCCCCACACACAATTTCTCTGCACACCCTTTCTCATTCCTCTACATATTTTTTCACCCTCCCCACCCCCTCGCTTATGTAAGCGACTTGGAAGCCTGTAAGTTCTGACATCATTGAGTAGAGTAATAGCAAAGTCAAGCGTAACAGTGTCAAAGCACTCACAGATAGAATGGCCACTCATAAAATTAGGCTTTTTAATTTTAAAATAAATTTTCAAACACTGACAAATACCAAAAATAAATCGCCCTCCATGAGGGAATTATGTCTCATAAAGGCTTGCTTAGCCAATCGAAAATTAGAAATATATTTTTGAATTTACAGGAAAATAGAAATATTCATCTTTTTCCCAAACTTTGGTTAAAATTGCAAAAGCTCAGTAAAATAATAGAGAGTCAACATACTTTGACCATGAAACAAGTGCTATAGTCCCTAGCAAAGCAAGAACTAATCAAATGCAATAAAAACAAGAAAAAATAAGGGATGAGGAGTTCACCAACAACAATATATGTAATTGTCTTAATTATGTTCTTTGACATTCATGCATCACAATCTTTGATTCTGGATTCAACCACACTACTCGTGTTAGTAGCAATAACATAACAACAATCCCGAATCTACAACTTAATTGATTTTCTCGCACTCTATTACTTTATATGTTGCTATACATGTATATATCGAACTCCTTTAGAGATTACAAGTTGGAAAGAAAAGGCATCCAGTTTTTTCGATCATGCCTGAAGCTTGCCTTAACTGAGAAGCGAGTTCATAATTATCTATCAAAAGATGGAAAATGCGCTAGACTAATGTTCCTCCTTGACTTAAAGAAAGAAGACATTGAAATTTATTACTGGTTGAATGCCACAATTTAACTAAGCTTTATAGTATGACCACTAAAATTTAAAAATTTATGGAGTGTCGTGATTAAAAGCAAACATTAAAAGAAATGTATCGTTAGAAATTTAGAACCACTTGTCTCTACATAAGTTGTAATTTTTCACGTTACATAAATTCACAATGTGTTTTCACAAAGTATTCAATTAACTTTGCAAATGGAATATAGAGTACAAACAAAATTGCATCCAAAGAAATTTTTTATCGTTGATCGGAGGATATTTATTAAAACATATGGATTCTAAATTTGCAATCCTTCATTAATCATTTTCTTTGGTTCAAGTTGTCAACACCGATTTATGTCTTTCTCAGCACTAGTTTATTGATTAGCAGTTATCTTTTCAATAAAAATGTCAAAGGATCCCAATAGTGATAGTAAAAATGATATATGGGAACAATGATTATATAAACTATCAAATATACACCATCTAAAATAAAAAAAATTAATTGTGAGTGATAGCATTTGAGAAAAAAAATTGCATACACTGCATTAAATTAAATCAAAGATATGCTAAGAACATAGGAAAACCAAGATATTCATCTATACAATCCATAGCCAGATATTCATTTATATATAATCCATTCAACATGTGAACCCTAAATTTCAAAGATGTAAGTTTTCTTCCCAACAATTACTACATCTTTTGTAAAGCCTGATTACTATATCTTTTGTAAAGCATTCATGCTTTTAATTGGTTTACTTTTCTCATTTTTTTTTGTTAAATTTTATTTTTTTCCAATGATTTTATTATTTATAATTAATGTGAATGTTAGATTAAAGTAATTGGGAATTATAAATTAAGATATTCTTTTTCAATGATTTTAAAATAACTAATGTGAATGTTGGATTAAAAAAAAAAATCGATTTACCTTACTAGAGGCCCAAACAAATTTAATTTTATTTAATTTTAATTTTTTTTTCTCCATTATGCAAGGACTAATAACATCGCTACTGCGATTCACATTTACCTTGTCGTTGCGTCTACAACTTAATATAGAGAAGATGTATAGTGTCTGTAAATGAGTGTAAACATTTAAATGTCATTTCAATATGGGAGAGAGGGGAGAGATGAAGCATTAGATCAAAAAATAATAACAATAGAACATAACGTTGTCTTGATTAATAAAGTAATACAAAGTAACAAGTAATCAAAATAATAAATCAATTCAATTCAATTGGTTATACTATAATTTTTTTATATTAATAAAATTACAAACAATTTTTTTCAGGAATAAATCATAATAAGCATATCAAATTAAAATTTTTAATTTTAAAAATTATGAAACATGTCAAAGAAAAATGTCATATATATATGTAACTATATATATTGTCAGGTTTTAATATTATTAAAAAAATAGATCTATGTATAGAGATGTGAAATTTATATAAAGATAAATAATGTTATCAAGGATTTGCATAGATTAATTTAACTTTGGATCTACCAACTGCCAAGAGGAATCAAACCTTTCTAGGTGAAAACTTTTTCTCAAATTTTGCACTCAAAAATAGGTTTGTGTCCTGAAAGCTTTGATCCCTCTTGTCTCTTAGTATATTCGAAGTTAAGAAAAATCTATATTGATTTATTAATTCAACTATTAATATAACATATTAATATAAAGTGCAATGAACATTACCACCAATTGTCGCCAGCCCTTGTGGATTTTCTTCATGCTTGGTGTTATCACTCTTTGGCATAGATAGTTGACCATGATCGATCCTCTATTTGGTCTCAAGGCTGGAAATCCCCTCGATAGTTATAGCTCCCTCGCATCTACTGGAAGCAATGGCATCAATACATGTCCTCTCTCAATTCTACACGTTCGCATTTGTGACAGAGATGACTCATTAATATTTTGTAGCTGATGGACCTTATGCTCCCAAAGCAATATATGTTTTCCTAAATGAACATAGAAAGTTGGATCACCCATCTTGGTGGTGGAAGAAGTTATGGAAATTAGTGTGCCTGACAAAAGCTCATCTATTTCAATGGTGCATCTTGGAAAACAAAGTTCATACATGGGACAATTTGATGAAAAGAGGCATGATTGGCCCAAGTTGATGCCCGCTCTACAAAAATTCAAACAAAATTGTAATTCACTTGTTCCTTTATTGTTCTTTCACAATGGTTGTATGGTCCTTAGCTAGCAAAAATTTACATATTCAACTCAAATGGCAGTGGGAATCATGCCTTTAACCCTGGAAGAACTGGTGGGAAAACATATGCCCAAAACAACTCCAATGTCTTCCCCTCCTCCTATCTTGGGGTATATGATTGGTCGAGAACACTAAAGTTTTAAAAGAGAAATCCATCACTCTAGACATTGTGATGGCTCAATCCATTGCAATGCTTTCTTTGTTGGACACAACGAATTCAAACCCTCGTCAAAGAACTATTTTTGAAGAATCCATTGATTAGTCCTTCCTGTGGGCCTATTTTGATAGAGTGACTCTTGCAGAAGGTGCCCTAAGAGGGGGTGTTGTTTTACATCTTTCTACAAGTCATTTCTTAAAAATGAAAAAGTGGTTTAGGTCACAACACAAACAAATTTTCAGAACTTATGAGTCTAAAGATTTTGTTATTGAACAAAATATACACAGACTGCAGATTTTTGGTGATTCAACGATTGTTATAAGTTGGTTCAACAAAATCGTTAGGTGTCACATGCACACTCTATGCCTGAATCTTGAAGAAATATACCTTTTAAAACAATATTTTGATTATGTTTCATGTTGTCACATTTACAGAGAGAGAAATTTGGTCGCTAACGTGTTGTCTAAAGAAGACACTTCTCAAGATATGGGAGTTTGGCAGATTTCTTAGTTTATAGGTGATTGTGAGTATGTTTCTTACCAGAGGCCCTATATGGAGGGTGTGTTTACATGCACATGGCTATTTTTCTACAGGTTCTTTCACATGATGTATATAGTATAATTTTTTGATGTTTTTTTAAGGATTGACTCATGAGAGATCAATTATCTCCTCATTTTTGTTGATAAATGGCAACAAGAAATTCCAATTTAATTTGTCCTTGAATTAAACTGAGAATTAAAATCGAATTCTATTCTCATAGCAACTTGTAAATAGTTAATTAAGTTTAATTAACTTAATTAGTTTAGGAATTTCGAGTTGGAAGTCTTTTTGTAGTCATGTATATGTTCTCCCTAAGTTTTATGGGTTCGATATGAGTTTAAATTGAGTTAGAAATTAGATCACTCAGTTTATAGAGTTAAATTCAATTAAATTATTTCCAAATTGTTTTTGGAACTAATAGAGGACTAACAATCAATTGGTGCACTAATGCATCCATAAGTGTTACTCCATTTAACTGAAGATTCCCTCATGAGAAACTCATGCATGCCAGTTCAGAGAAAGACCCAGTTGATACTAGAGTGCAGGGACATTGTACTATTAGTGGTATTATTTACTGGAGTGTAAATATCATGCATGCATCAGAGATTGATCCTATGTTTGGATTGTGAAGTTTTGGAAGCAAGAATTCCCTTTAAATACGGTTTATTCATCCTAGGAATAATGCAAGAGATCAAGAGCTTGGAGAGCTGCAGAATTGGCTAAGTGTTGGCCAAGAGCTAGCTTGTGAGATGAGAGAGTTGAGCATACTTGTGCGGAATTGTTCTATGGATAACAAGATTTGTATCTTCACTCATATTTATGATATATGCAATATATATAGAGGGGTTTTGAGCAATAGCTTTCCACAAATACATCTTGTGTTATGTGCCATTGATTTATCTTCTTCTTGTTCTTATTGTTTTCATTGATCTATTGGCTTTCGCTGGTTGAAAGTAGAAGTAGATTCTTGTCCTATGCTTTAGTACATTGCATGAGCTTGTGAATCTATAGGATTTTCTACATGGTATCGAAGCTGAGAATAGTATACTAGAGGAGATTTCGAAGTTTTGAGTTTTGGGTTACAGGTGAAATTTGAATTTGCAATACATACTTTAGGATCGGCAAATGGCGTTCTACGGTTTGCGACTCGAGTATGCCTTGGAAGGTAGATAAAATTTTATAGCTTGGAGGGACAGAATGGAGGTTGTGCTAGAGGATAATGGCTTGAAGTAATTCATTCATCAATAAATTTCTAAGCCAACAACATCAGAGGCACATAATTTGGTTGAATGGAAGAAGTGTGTGGCGAAGGCGAGGTGGATAATCCTTGAGGGAGTTTGAGACCACATTTTCTCGAGTCTCCATGGAAAGTAAACTCTGTATGCTATGTGCAAAGCATTGACAGACTTGTATCAGAACAACAGTTTCCAAAGGAAATTGGCACTGAAGGACAAACTTCAAAAAACAAAATGGAGAAAGGCGAGACTATTCCAAAATACTTGACCAAGTTCACTCAACGTCGTGATGAACTTGGAAGTGTTGGAATCACGGTTTCCGAGGATCATATGGTGAGTCTTGCTCTTCTAAGACTCCCAAAGATTTGGTATAGTTATCAGGACTCTGTTAATGGTCGAGAGAAGCTGTCAGATTAGGAACGATTGTGGTCGGATTTGATGCAGGAGGAGATCAGGAGGAACACCAAGGATGTCTCTTCATCAAATACTGATGATGAAGAGAACTGTGCCTTAGTGATTAAGGTGAACAAGTGGAAAGGGAAAGCTTCCCATTCCAAATCGGATTCTTATCATGGAGGTAAGAAGAAATACATGACGAAAGTTAAGTGCTTTCATTGTCATGAGTTAGGCCATTTTGCTACAAATTGTCCACTCAAGAAGTCCAATGTAGTATACCTAGGAGGGATATTATGAATACCATCCATCTAATACCATGGGCTTATCAAATTATTGCTAACTACTTGTGGTCCCTTACATGATGCGGGTTAACCACTTTATTTATTAACTATGACCCATCCCATTATTACATTATTCCCTTGGGTACCTCCCTTTGTACCCCCCCCCCCCCCAGGTATACTACATCCAAGAAGAAGTCCTCAAGAGGAGCAGCGGGTGAGGCTTTGGCCTCTCAATTCAAATTGGACTTTTCCCTCATTGCATGCATGGTGTCATCAATGATGGGAAGTGTATGGTACTTAGACAATGGAGCTTCATTCCACATGACTGGCGACAAAGATTTATTCAGTGACCTAGAGGAGAAAGATCTCCAGATGCATATCGAGATGGGTGACGATGAGAAGTATAGTGTTACTGGATTGGGCACGGTTACTTTTCAGAGGGAGCATAGAGCTCCACTCACCTTGAAGAATGTTATGTATGTGCCCAGGCTGAAGAAGAACTTGGTATATGTTTCCATGCTTGAGGATAGAGGCTATGATGTGATCTTCTTGAAAGGAAAGGTGTTTCTTCGAAACATAGCCACGGGTCAAGTAAAGAAGATAGGGATTTAGGTGAAGAATCTCTATAAGCTGGAAGTAGAAGAGTGTGCTTCTTTGAGCACAAAAGAAGAAAGGGTGCATAGCCGAGAGGTTGGTGAGTTTTGGCACAGGCGATTGGGCCACTTGCATCATGGGGCTTTGAAGATATTGCAACAGATCTCTACCGGTCTTCCCAAAGGTATGCTTAAGAAAGTTGATTAATGCAAGGGGTGTACTTTAGGAAAATACACCAAGTCTTCCTTTCACGAAAGAGACAGTCGAGCAGAGCCTATTCTAGAGCGATTCCATTCAGATGTGTGTGGACCATTCTTGACAGCATCCATGGCAAAACACAAGTATTATGTTATATGTTTTTATAACTATTCTCGTAAATGTTGGATATTTTTCATGCAAAAAAAGGATCAAACTTTCACAAAGTTTTGTGAGTTTAAAGAATTGGTGGAGAAAGAGTTGGGCAAGAAGGTTTTTCTCTATGGAGTGATAACGGTGGTGAGTATTTCTCAAATGATTTTAAGAACTTCTGTGTAGTGGAAGGGATTAAACGAGAGTTGATGACACCCCATAACCCTCAGTAGAATGGGGTGGTCGAGAGGAAGAACAGAATCATAATAGGGGCAGTGAGGGCGATGTTGCATGATCAGGGCCTACCACCACACTTGTGGGCTGAGGCATGCAACACAGTGGTTTATGTTCAGAACCATAGCCCACATCAGATACTTGAGATGAAGACACCAAAGGAGGCTTATTCCGGTAAGAGTCCAGATGTTGGTCACTTCAGGATTTTTGGGTCATCGGTATATTGCCATGTGACCAAAGATGCGCGGAAGAAGCTTGGTGATCCAGGTGGATATTGGTGGCCATCCGCCTATTCCACCTAGACCCCCCAGTCAGTTTCATTTGTTTCCTTGTTCATTTCAACATTTACTATTTTTAGCATTTTTTTCGGGTCCTAAACTTATGTAGCAGTTTTAACCCCCTAAACAGTGTTTTTTTGGGTCTGCAGCAGGTCCATGGACATAGATAGGGGCCTGCGGCGAAACTTGTAGTACTCAGAAATACCTTTCCAGCAAGGTATCGTACGCACCAAACGGAGATAATATGACCAAGTTACGACCCCAGGAAGTTGGCTGCCCAACTAACCCAATGGGGCCCACAAACTCTTGGTGTTACATATCATGGGGTTAAGGTTTTGGTTGTTTATGGTTTTCTCATGTTTTCCAATAATAAATAGGCCCTTGAGCCTCATTGTAACACAGTTCAGAGGCATGTATCTGTTGAATCACGAAATGGGTATGTAGTTACTATTAATCTCATCATCCTTTTCCTTTATTCTTATCTTTTCTATATCTTAATGCGTTAATATATTGAGGAATTATGGTAAGAAATGAAGGAATTATTTTTAGTTACGATTTAGCTAACTTTTACCCTTCTTTATGCAGGAAAACAACAAAAGGGACAATTATTGTTCCCTAACGAAGGAACAGCAAAAACCAACAAGCAAAGGAAGGAATGTGGTGGTTGCAGACAAGGCTAAAGGCGAATCAGGAGGATCAGCACGAGAAAGGAAAGGATGTCTGAAGTTAGAAATCGGTTGCAAATCCCTCAGGATCGAAATATCCTGAGGGATCGCATTTACCATTTATCTTTTACCCTTTCTGATTATAAAAGGAGACGATTGTAAGAAGAAAGGGAGGAATATTTGTTATTATTGGAATTGTAATTTTAATTACAAACTCTCACTGTTGAGAGAACACAGTTATAGTGTAATGTTACTTACATTCGATGACTAATACATAACTGAAGTTGATGTTCCATCGCATCATCTGAAGTAGCTTAGCAGTGTTCGTTGGCGGCTAAGGGCTCGGCCTCTGGTGGATTTAACTGCTTTCTTGTGTTATATTCTGATTCTTCTAAAGTTTGGTTGGTTTGATAATTTCCTGTTTTTGTGAGTTTACTTTATTTTCTATTCGTTACTTTCTTGAACTGAAATAATGTATGCTCTATTTATAAGTTACAGTGCCATCAATTGATTCCAGTTATGTTTATTACAGAGAATATTATCTAGATAGTGAATCGCATTGATGTAATCAACTGTAAAGAGTTTGATTATTGCTATTGGACTCTCAGATTGATATCGTTGCTATTTGGATTGTTTACTAGAGATTGCGTTTGATTTGGAATAAATCAGTGAAGAAGAGATGAGTTATTGCTACTGTACTCTCAGCTGATACCATTGCAGTTGAATTACTTGAGTGAGGATTGATTACAATTTTGTTAGAAGATCGAGTCTTGAAGTCTAGATGTTATATTTCCTTTTATGATTGCAATTGGAGTTTATTATATGCATTCGTTTACTCTTGTATTTGAAGATCTATCTGCAATTTAGGAAACATTACTCTCTGAATTAATATCAGACACATACTGTGTACACTCTTGAAATAAGAGGACTTGCCCGGGTTGATAATTAATGTGGTATAGTTAGCAGTTTTAAAAGGCACCTTTTATTAGTCAACATTTTGGCGTCGTTGCCGAGGAGAGTGTAGCCATTTACAAAGAGTGATGTATATCTGATAATTGTTGTTGAGGAAGAATTGGGTATTGAAAATGGAAGGTAAGAACCTACGTAATGAGCAAGTAAAGTGCTTGCTCCTCCGCCCGCTTTTCAGCACAATTATAGAAAACTGAAGTAGGTATTTGATGCTTGTCTGTTGAGAGAGAACTGGGTATTAAAAATAGAAGGTAAGAACCTGTGTAGGGAGCAAGTAAAATGCCTGCTCCCCTACCCGCTTTCCAGCAGAGTTGTTAGGAACTTAGGGTAGAGATAAACATTTGAATTGTTTGCATGAATGACAAAGAAGAAAAGACCCCAAAACAATCTATTTCCACGACCCAAACCTGAAAAATCTAAGGGACCGGTGACCCTTGGATGATCAACTTTCATAGACAACATATTAAAGAAAGTTGAATCTCAGCCATTAGTAGGTCCTCAAACCGTTGCTTCCAGACAACCTACTGTCTCCCTTCAGGCCACAGGCTCACCATCTGCAGCTTACGCTGAGGTCCACAGTAAAACGGAAGGAACTGAGCAGAGTTTTCAAGAAATTGAAAATTCATGCCCAATTCCCTCACAAGAAGGGAATTCGTGTAATATTCACGAAGGAGGAGGAGAAACAGGGGAAACAGAGGAACCAAGATCCCCTCAAGTAGTAACTGAGCAAAAGACACCCAGTATCCCAGACCGAGGGAGTGTTGTTAAGATCATTTCTACCCCTTCTAGACATCCTAGGGATAACTCTCTAGCTCCAGAGATCCCAGAAGGGTACTGGCATATATTTGATCAAATGGCCAACAATCCACAAGCACCCCAGACCTCTACATTACAATATCCCATCGTTGACACAGCTGTCAACGCACCCATGAAAGCTATCCCTCTACAAAATATTCCCACCTTTCATGGACTCACATCAAAGGATCCAGATGCATTTCTATTTGAATTTGATGTATTATGTCGGGGTTATGATTATACCACCGACCCCCAGAAACTAAAGTTGTTTCCCTCTATGTTGAAAGGAGCAGCCCTGCATTGGTTTATGGGACTAGGTGGGGGAACCATAAATGATTGGGATCAAATGAAAACCGCTTTCCTTAAAAAATATCAGGACTATTGCAGATCTAGGGAACTGAAAGACAAAATATTCCAAATGGTAGCAAGACCTAGTGAAATGTTGGAAGAGTATGTGGAGTGTTTTCAATATAACCTCCAAAGGTCTCCCTATGCAAATCTGCCTTTGCCTGATAATGTGCTAAAAACTACACTAATTAAAGGGATGAAAGACCAATGGATAGAGACATTAAATATTATGGGTAAAGGTGATATATATCAAGAAGACTATGCTGATATTATTAAATTGTGTATCAGGTGCTCAAGAGGTAGTACGAGATTGAAACCAGCAGAACGTGATGTGACCACCAAGGACAACAAAATCTCTGGCGGAAGCATCACTCGTGCAGAAATCAGCAACCTGGTAGAGGATTTCAAAACAGATATCTTGGGAGCTTTGATGATGCAATTAGACATCACGCAAGCCAATCAGAAGCAGGCTGAAGCAGAACAGAAGCTGGTGATATTTTGCCCTAGATGCGGGAAGATGCATAGTCATAAAGAATGCCCGCTAGATATGTTACAAACCTATGCCATATGTACTAAAGATCATGCCACAGAAAGCTTCCCATCACTCCCAAGGTTAAAAGCAGTCTTCAAGGAGGCAGAGGAAGAAACAGAACCAGTCTACCTGCTAAATCTGTGTCACCAATGGCAAACGCAAAAAACAGGTACGCCTATTGACCAAGCTTCTTTCTTTCAGCCTTCGCAATATAATGCTCAACAATACACACGAGCTACGTGGCAGAACCAGCCACCCTTTCCTAATTAGTCAGAGAGACCATTCTCTATGCCACCTTGGTCCAATCAATCAAATCAAAATAATAGTTGGCCACTTCCCACCATTTTGGCAGAACAATACATATCCATCTCAATGGCCACCCTCCACTTCACAGAACCATAATTGGCATTCAAGCTGGCAAAGACCTACAAACCAGCCAACAAGAACAATCCCCCTGTCTCAACCTACACTACCAGCACCTTACACATTGCAACAGAACCCTCAAACCAATCTACGACCACAGCTCCTAGCCCAGCCCAACCCAAATCCCAACAATAGACCCGTCCAATTTGTACAAATTATTGAAGGACCGGAGCCAAAAACTGAGTTGAGGGAGTGTAATGAACTCAAATTAAGGTCTGGACGGATAATTGAGTTAGGGGAGGATAAAAACATACAAATAGAAGATCTGTTACCTGTAGAACAAACACCTCAAACGGAGAATATGATTAAACAAAAAATCCACAATAAAACTATTACCTCTTCTCCACCATTCCCAGAGAGATTGATTATATCCCGCCCAATAGAATATCCTGATTTCGATCTTCTGGGAGAATTAAAAAATCTTTGTGTAAAAATACCCCTCCTCCAGGCCATTCAGAACATTCCAATTTATGCAAAACCTATTAAGGAATTGTGTACTAAAAAGCCTAAGAGGAAAATAAAAACAACCCCAACTGTCCACGTAGTCGGAACTTTGTCCGATTTATTATCAGGTAGAGAAACACTGATGAAATATGAGGACCCAGGAAACCCTATAGTCACAGTACAAATAAATGGATGTTCCTTCCCTAATGCATTAGTTGATTTAGGAGCAGCCATTAATATTCTCACAATAACAACCTGTCAAAATCTGGGCATTACAGCCTTGGATCCAACTACAACCCTACTGGAACTTACTGACCGATCGGTTGTCAAACCAGAAGGGAAATTATAGGATGTAATGGTGTCTGTAGATTCTTGGGAATACCCAGCAGATTTCTTGATAATTAATCCTAGAAACTGGCTAGATGGACATCCCCTAATTCTAGGAAGACCTTGGCTAGCAACCGCAGATGCTTACATAAGCTGTTGAACAGGCAGTATGATGATAGAAAGAGGAAGTAATGTGAAAAATCTAGCTTTATATCCTCCAGCTCAGTGAAGCCTAACAATAATAAAAACTAGAAAACAACCTGTATCATATTTAACTGAAAATATTCGATCACCACTAATTGTAGAAGATGCTCTCAAATTTAAGGATCAAACAGAAGATGACATCATTAACACTTACATTAACCAACCAAATGCCATATCCAATCTAAAATGTCACATGATCGAAGCAGCCCTGGATAACGAAATTGAAGAAGATCCCTTAAAAGATATTAATGACAGTCAATACCAGCAACTACTATTTATAGCAGCAAAACCATTGAAATTGAACCAAGGAAAGTCCTAAACATCAACAAAAACCTGACTGATGACTAGGACCAGAGGCTTGTTCAACTCCTTAGAAAATATAAAGAGGCTTTCACTTGGGATTACCCATATATGAAAGGGATTTATCCCCAATTATGCATGCACCACATCTATACAAAGAAAGATGTGAGGCCCATTCGACAACCTCAACGGAGGTTAAACCCTCACCTTAAAGATATTGTTAAAGATGAACTACAAAAAATGTTAGATGTAAATTTCATCTATCCTATATCTAATAGAAAATGGGTTTCTCCATTAGTTGTGGTGCCTAAAAAGAATGGAAAGTGGCGTATATGTGTCGATTATAGAGAGCTTAATAAAGAAACCCAAAAAGACCATTTTCCCCTCCCGTTCATCAACCAGGTCTTGGACACATTGGCAGGTAAAAAATTCTTCTCTTTCCTAGATGGCTTCAGCAGCTACAACCAAATCCAAATTGCCCCTGAAGACCAGGATAAGACTACCTTCACCTGCCCTTGGGGGACATTTGCTTACAGGGTCTTACCTTTTGGACTGTGCAACGCACCTACCACATTCTAGAGGGCTATACTCAGCATTTTTTCAAACTTGATAAACGAGGGGCTCGAGGTGTACATGGATGACTTTACACCCTATGGAGATGACTTCGAGCCGGCATTACAAACACTAGAGAAAGTTCTGCAAAGATGCATTGCTACCAGGCTCTGTTTAAGCCATGAGAAATGCCACATGATGATGACCGAGGGCCTCATCCTGGGTCACTACATCTTAGCAGCTGGAATTCAGGTAGATCCAGCAAAAATTCAGATAATTCTCTTAATACCTACCCCCTCCACACAAACTGAGGTACATAGTTTCTTGGGATTTTCTGGATATTATAGAAGATTTATAAAGAATTTCTCCCAAATTGTTGCACCATTATATGCATTAACAGGAAATATCGATTTCATATGGACTGACAAATGTGACATTGCTTTTGAAGATTTAAAACGGCTAGTATCAACAGCCCCAGTATTACGGGGCCCAAACTGGGATTTGCCATTTTAGATCTCATCTGATGCATCAGATACGGCCATTGGAGTAGTTCTCGGCCAGGAGGAAGATAAGAAACCTTATGCGATATACTACATCAACAAAAATCTATCTCCTGCTGAGTTGAATTACACTATGACCGAAAAATAATTTCTGGTTGTAATCTATGCTATTAATAAATTCAGACATTATATAATAGGATACCCTATGGTTTTGTATATTGATCACTCTGCTATTAAATATTTAGCTAATAAACATGTTACGAATGGGAGAGTGACACAATGGTTGATCCTTTTGCAAGAATTCGACATAACAATCAAGGATCGACCAAGAAAATAAAATCCGGTGGCAGACTTCCTCTCACATATACCAAAGACAGATGACTTGGCAATAGTAGAAGACCAGTTCCCTGATGAGCACTTATTTGCTGTAACCGTGAAAACACTGTGGTACGCAGACGTTGCAAACTACCTAGCAGTGGGAAAACTACGCAAGCACCTGACGCCTAGTGAAAGAAAACAAATAGTACAACGCAGCACTCGGTTCTCCTAGATCAGAGGATACCTCTTTCACATAGGAGCCGATATGCATATCTGAAGGTGTGTCAGGGAAGACGAAATCTTTGACATCCTAAAAGCTTGCCACGATGGACCTTGTGGTGGACATTTTGCAGACTGCAGGACTGGTCACAAAGTCTTACATATGGGCTATTATTGGCCCACCATTTTTAAGGATGCCAAGAAGTTTGTCCAGGCATGCGATAGCTGCCAAAGAATGGGCCACCCTGGACAGTCTGACGAGATGCCCCTACATCCACAGTTAGTCATTGAACCTTTTGAACGATGGGCGTTAGATTTTATTGGCCCAATAAACCCATCATCTAATCAAAAGACATATATACTGGTTGCAACAGAATATGTGACGAAATGGGTGGAGGCAGAAGCATTACCACGGGCAACGGAGGACTCAGTAATCCACTTTCTTTTCCAAATCTTCGTGCGGTATGGCTTGCCTAGAGAAATAATTACGGATGGAGGACCACAATTTGTAGGCCATAAGATGGCTGCTACATTAAAAAATCATCATATCATGCACATAATCACATCTCCATACCACTCATAGGCAAACGGCCAGGTAGAAAGTACCAATAAAGTAATCGAGGCTATACTGACAAAGACAGTCGCATCACATAAACATGACTGGGCTACCCGATTGCCAGAAGCCCTGTGGGAATATCGCACGACATGAAGAAATACCACAGAATACTCCCCATACCAGTTAGTGTTTGGAAAAGAACCTATCTTCCCAATAGAATTTGAAATTCAGACATTGAGGATAGCTCAAGAAGTAGGCTTGGACCTGAATGAAGCACAGATTAACAGACTACATCAAATTAATGAATTGGATGAAATCCGGCTATCAGCTCTTCAGCATACTGCATTGATTCAACAACAAAGAGAAAAATGGCATGATGCCCTCATCAAGAAGAAGATATTCCATGAAGGTGATTGGGCACTTCTATACGATTCTAGGTTCCAGGATTTCCCGGGCAAACTCCAGACCAGATGGTTAGGTCCCTACGAGATAAAGGAGGTGCACGATAATGGCACCCTTACATTAACCACCATCGATGGGTCCGGTTACTCTTTTAAAGAAAATGGGCATAGAGTGCGCCTCTACCATAAACCGCTTACAAGGGAGTCCTTTTGCTAGCACATACGTGAAGATCCCACAATACAAATTCTTGCTGAGGAGGGCAACCCTCCCACAACACCAATCCAGTAAAGAATTTATTCTTTTGAAGCCTGTACATAAATTTATCTTTCTGTTTTCTTTCTATTTGATTGGATTTTCTTGGATAATAGATTGAATATTAGTTTTTTATTTTTCCTTTGTTGTTCCCTATAGGGAATAGCTGTTGTTCCCTACAGGGAACAACAATTTTCGTGTGTATTTTGATTTGTTGTTCATTACAGGGAACAGCTATTGTTCCCTATTGGGAATAGCAATTTTCATGTATATTTCACTTTGTTGTTCCCTCTAAGGAACAGCTGTTGTTCCCTCTAAGGAACAACAATTTCGTCGTGCAGTTTTTTCTTCCTGCTGTTCCCTCTAAGGAATAGTTGTTGTTCCCTCTAAGGAATAGCCGATGTTCCCTCTAAGGAACAGCCTTTGTTCCCTCTAAGGAACAACAGTTTTGGCATGCATTTTTTCTTGTTGTTCCCTATAAGGAACAGCTATTGTTCCCTACAGGGAACAGTAATTTTTGTGTATAGATTGTTTTGTTGTTCCCTACAGGGAACAACCGTTGTTCCCTGCAGGGAACAACCGTTGTTCCCTGCAGGGAACAACCGTTGTTCCCTGCAGGGAACAACCGTTGTTCCCTGCAGGGAACAACCGTTGTTCCCTATAAGGAACAACAATTTTTGCATGCATTTTCTTTTTTGTTCCTTGTAGGGAACAGTTGCTGTTCCTTGCAGGGAACAGTTGTTGTTCCCTACAGGGAACAACAATTTTTTAGCGTGTATTTCCCTTGTTGTTCCTTACAGCGAACAACAATTTTTGTGTGCATTACCTTTGTTGTTCCTTACAGGGAACAGCTATTGTTCCCTATAAGGAACAACAATTTT
Source organism: Pinus tabuliformis (assembly GCA_031772625.1). Taxonomy (NCBI): domain Eukaryota; kingdom Viridiplantae; phylum Streptophyta; class Pinopsida; order Pinales; family Pinaceae; genus Pinus; species Pinus tabuliformis. The sequence continues at coordinate 560,777,840 of CM062819.1, read as the reverse complement.
GCATATATATCCTTTTGGTGTTCCCTACAGGGAACAACACCTTCTGCATGTATTTTTCATTTGTTGTTCCTTACAGGGAACAGCTACTGTTCCCTCTAAGGAACAGCACCTTTTTGCGTGTCTTTCCTTGCTGTTCCCTATAAGGAACATCACCTTTTGTGTGAAGTTTTCTTTTGTTGTTTCATAACACTTTGTGAGTATTTTTTTGGAGAACACCCATTCTTTCCTTTGCATGACCATCCCTGCTCACTCTTTATGATCCTCTTAATGGCATGAAAGGTACAATACATATTTAAGGACAAAAAATATGGAGTCTAGTGAACAGGCAAATACCTTGAATATTATCATCTTTAACAAGATTGCTTTGTATTGATCAAAAAAGAAAGGACACAACCATTTATATCACTTCACTATCCTCATTTCCACTATAAATCGAATTGATTGATTATCTGTACCATGATGGTTCTCCCCTAGCCCCTGTAACTCTCTGTTCATTATCATCAATAAGGTTAAGGGCATACTTTTTTTCTATTGATATGTTCAAACTTCTTCCACCATCCCTACTCTTAAGGAGTGCTAAGCCACCCTCTATATATAAATAGGAAGTGCTATTCAAATATATCTATATATATATATATATATCTATAGATATATATATATATATATATATATATATATATATATATATATATATATATATATATATATATATATATATATATATATATATATATATATATATATATATATAAACATATACATATATTTACTAACAATTCTATGATTTTTTTCCACAGATGGAGGATAGGGGGTCTCATCACGAGCCAGCCTACCATGATCATAAGGAAGCAGCAAAGTGGCATTCCCACTATGGCCACCACACCAGGGATATGATCCAATGGATACACCAAGAAATAAAGTCCTTGGAACATGAGGTCTCATTACGAGCCGGCCTGCCCACCTTTCGCTACTTCCCAGTGAATGGAAATGCGTTCATCTGATTACCATGCTAGCACATTGGTCTCTACTCTGATATCATAATGCACTTCCCCAATTATACATAGAGGACCATGGTTCCAAAGGGTTAGAAAGTGACTATGTCAAGGCTATAGACGCCTGCAGGCAACAGAAGCTCTGTTGATGGTATTGAAGTTGTATTTTCAACATCAATAGTTATTATAATGCCCTCTTCTTATGTTTTATCTTTACTACAGAGAGATTATGTTCCTAACTTACTTTGAACCTTTATGCATGCGATATCTTTTAAAAATCAATCATAATAGTTTTAAGTGGAATAACGGCGATAAATTATTATTCCCTGCATTAGTTGTCCTTTTTCCTTTTCGAATCACCTCACGGCATCTTATCACTTATTGATAATTCTTGTTATATGCATTGATTTCATCACTCCGATATCCTTTATGATCCTTTCATTAATATGCGTACCTTGCCACTTTCATCACCCCTGTACTTCGCCGCCAGCGCATTATCCCTTCACTCATTTGGTCGAAGGCGACCTATTATTTCAAAGGGGGGCGAGGAGCTCCAGTGTACTTATGCATGCGTTGTCAACTCTTTATTTGATTTTGCAGGGCAATACGACATTCCATGATCACAGAGCATGTGGCATAATAACAAGTCCTAGATAACGGTATTTATGCTTATAAAGTATCATCCGATATAACCATTACAACAATTTGTTGTTCCATCACTCGGCTTTGTTTGTTGTTGTGCTATCTCTGTTACACTAACCATTTGTAGAATTCAGGCAGTATGGGAGGAAGAACAGCGTGCATAGAACCGCTAATACTAGTTGTTTCTAATGCAGCTAGAGAATTTTTAGCTCGAGCTGGGTGGATAGCATACTTTACGCGATTTCAGCCACCCAACGAGGAAATCTCCATTGAATTCCTACGAAATATACATCATGGAAAATCCATGGTAAGGCGCAGGCAAATCACAGTATTAGACACTGTGATAGCATAAGTATCCAGGTTGTCGGTCGAAGGACCCGTATGGGCTAACAAACGATTGAAGTTGCATGATGCTATCGAAGCCTTTAAGGACAAAGGACAGGAGCTGATCAAAAAAGGAAAAGGCATTTAGCCATCTTCGCTTGGAGAACCATGGGGAGAATTAGCAAGAATCATCTAGAATTACATTACATGCGACGGGTGCAAAGACGTGGTAAGGCCGTGTCAACTCAAACTCTTAGCAATTCTGAAAAAAAATGTGCTTTGTAAATTTACCTACGTTATTGAATTTTTTACTGCATGACACTGCCAAGAGGCTAAGACGGTCCCAACACATAGAAACCATAGTAAGCCACCACTGTTTGATCAGACTGATAGTTAGCTACAACCTCGCCCAGCAACAATCAAGCTGGGAGGAACTAATATTTGCTCTCAAAGGAGGTTTAGCTCTGCCTGCACCTAACCCTGTTCCGAAAAGGAAGAGGACTACCCTTGCAAGGAACATACCCCAAAAGTGCAGACGATCCACAAGGCTAAGGTCAAAAATAGGAGCGGCCGAGAATCCTCAAGGTAGTATCAGTCAACCTATAGAATTATCCAGCCCAGGGAGTGAACAACACTTGCAGCTAGAGTTAGAAGGCCAGGATAACCCTGAATCAGACCACGAGGAAGAAATAGGGCATTCTGGAGATGAGTAAAGAAATTAATCGGGACTTCCCTAAACACCAAACATGAGTCCCCAAGGTGATTTATTGCACGATATCGAATTGGCCCAAATCCTGGCCAATATGAATGATTTCATATAGCTTGAAAACCCTCTCAATTTTAATTTGGGAGCAACCCAACCTTTAGAGAAATATGGCCACAACATAATTATATTAGAAGATGTAAGCCGTGAAGTAGAAACAGATGCAGAGGCCATTCAAGAAGAGGTGAACCAACCTGGCGACACGCCTCTAGGAGAAACTAGCCAGGTAGGCCTAAACACGAAAAACATAGGCCAAAAAGAAGAAGTAGAAATAAATTAGGAAAATGATTACCAATCTGGAGACACGATCCTTTTAGAACAGAGCCAGGATGAGCAACCAGGCTCTTTAGAAGTAGAAACTAATAATGATACTATCAGTAGAACAATTGCTCCGCCAAAAAAGTACAGAGCCAAATTGAAAAAGCTTAGGAAGGAACAACAGAGGCTTCGCAAAATGGTAAAAAGGCTCAGAAGAAAGATAAAAGAAATATCAGCGGGAAAGGTTCCGGACAAAACCCCGGAGACAGTAAACATAGCAGTTCAAACTGAATTGTATGAAGGTAAGGCTACATCGACTCAAACTCAGCCCATACCCCTCAACATGTTATCACTCAGAAGGAACGACATGCAATTCTAGTAGACATTGCTACTTAGACAGAGGGTGTACCCTCTTATAACATAGCTACTCAGACGGAGGTGGTACCCTCCTACAGCATGGCTACCCAGATAGAGGTTTGGACCTCCCATAATAAAAAATCACAGACTGTAGGCATCCCTTCTCATAGCAGAAGTACTCGGACAACCATTCAAGCCAAAGATTTCATGATATGCAATGACCCCATTATATTGAATCTTCAAGAAGAATTAGCAGAGGCTCGGCTCGCCTTAGAACGACTTGAACAAGAAACTATTTCCCAGCAAAAATACCAAGAATTGCAGAGGCAGCTTCGGGACATGAATATAGCAGAACGAGACCTTCGACAGATACTGAAAAACAGAAGATAAAATTGAGAAAATCAAGCTCAAATTAGAAAGGGTCATAAGTCAAATAGACACTATCTACTCATTATATACATATGTCTTGGCATGCAGATCCCTTGCCAATAATTGTGCCTTATTTTTGTTAGAAAGATACTTGTTGTTGAAAATTAAAGCCGTGAGAGCTGGAAAACCAATCGAATTAAAAACAATTAAGGACTTTATAAATTGTTGCAAACTGAATGGGGTAAAAGTTCAAAGGTTTCTTTGTGAATTTTACCTACACAATTTTGTATTAGAGGAAGAGGTGAAAAAGAACCCCAACCCTTTTGTGGGAGATGTTCAATTCCAAGCCTTTATCTCATTTGCAATCAATCAACTAAAATGGTTCAAGGCTCATAACACGTTCCAAAGACAAGAGCATGGACTAGATCTTTGGGTAAGAAGTGAACCCAAGCACCCTTTGCAAATGCTTGCCAATCACAAGAGTCTAATGACAAGGGAAGGGGTGATTAAAATTTTAGGGCCTATTCAGAAAGAGATTGTACAAAAGGGAGTAGAATACTTCCTCTCCATTCAGGAAAGCTCTTTGGCTGCAACCAAGCTCAAGTGGAGAGTCTCCACTAGTAGTGTACAAGATAGAGAGACATTTAATTACAGAAATTTTAAACTAGCTGCAGATTGTTTTGTCACATATAGTAATCTCATTTTGAGAGAAGGACCTTATTGGTTAGGATGTCGATTTTGTAGCCCCATCATTTGGTATCCTGCTGAAGGTTATCGGGCTATATACGAATTTCCTGAAGGACAGACAGGGCCCATCTTTGAGCTCTTGGCCCAGAATCATGGTTTTAGACCACTTTACGACATTCCTTCTCTAGCCTACTCTTTAACTGCTCTGCATACAAATTACTTGCTTTTCATGAGGCCATGAAACAAGGTAAGCAGGGGAGTATGTTGAGTCACGAAATGGGTATGTAGTTACTATTAATCTCATCATCCTTTTCCTTTATTCTTATCTTTTCTATATCGTAATGCATTAATATATTAAGGAATTATGGTAAGAAATGAAGGAATTATTTGCAATTATGATTTAGCTAACTTTTACCCTTCTTTATGCAGGAAAACAACAAAAGGGACAATTGTTGTTCCCTAACGAAGGAACAGCAAAAACCAACAGGAAAAGGAAGGAACGTGGTGGTTACGGACAAGGCTAAAGGCGAATCAGGAGGATCAGCACGAGAAAGGAAAATATGTCTGAAGTTAGAAATCGGTTGCGAATCCCTCAGGATCGAGAGATCCTAAGGGATCGCATTTACCATTTATCTTTTACCCTTTCTAATTATAAAAGGAGACGATTGTAAGAAGAAAGGGAGGAATCTCTGTTATTATTGGAATTGTAATTTTAATTACAGACTCTCGCTATTGAGAGAACACGGTTATATTGTAATGTTACTTACATTCGATGATTAATACATAATTGAAGTTGTTGTTCCCTCGCATCATCTGAAGTAGCTTAGCAGTGTTCGCTGGTGGCTAAGGGCCCAGCCTCTGGTGGATTTAACTACTTTATTGTGTTATGTTCTGATTCTTCTAAAGTTTGGTTGGTTTGATAATTTCCTGTTTTTATGAGTTTACTTTATTTGTTATTCGTTACTTTCTTGAACTGAAATAGTGTATGCTCTATTTATAAGTTACATCGCTGTCAATTGACTCCAGTTATGTTTTTTACAGAGAATATTATCTAGATAGTGAATCGCATTGATGTAATCAATTGTAAAGAGTTTGATTATTGCTCTTGGACTTTCAGATTGATATCGTTGCTATTTGGATTGTTTACTAGAGATTGCGTTTGATTTGGATTAAATCAGTGAAGAAGAAATGAGTTATTGCTACTGCACTCTCAGCTGATGCCATTGCTAGTTGAATTGCTTAAGTGAGGATTGATTACAATTTCAGTAGAATATCGAGTCTTGAAGTCTAAATGTTATATTTCCTTTGATGATTGCAATTGGAGTTTATTAGATGCATCCATTTACTCTTGTATTTGAAGATCTATATTGCAATTTAAGAAACATTACTCTATGAATTAATAGCAACCACATACTGTGTGCACTCTTGAAATAAGAGGACTTTCCCGAGTTGATAATTAATGTGGGATAATTAGGAGTTTTAAAAGGCACCTTTTATTAGTCAACAGTATCCGCCACAACTCTTCTCAGAGATAAGTAACCATCGCCCGAGCTATCTTCTTTCCATTCTATTTGTAAGCATAGTTCAGTATTTTTCTATTAATGAAATGAAGTGTTTTTCTATTGTGTCTCTGTGTTTATGATTATATATGTAAGTTGTTGCATTCCTGTGCAAGTTTGGATCAGTGGTATCAGAGCGGTCTTCTCTTTCTTTGTTTTTCTTTACATGTCCCCAACGAGGTCAAGGTATAAGGAGTTAGGGCTTGATCTGGTTGAACCCTTGCAAGATCAACCTCACAAAACCCAACTACCTCTCATGGCAGAAGGAAAGAAAGATGAGGGGGTAGGATATCCTTTCAAAAATGTTGCTCGAGGAAGCCCTCGAGCGACAAAGGGACACGATGTAGCCCAGATCCTTCGACGGCTACCCACTGGTGATGCATCTTCATCCAGCAACCACTCTGGAGGTGCCACTCCTTTTAAGGTACAATTTGACTTTGATATTCCCATATCAAAGGCCTGAAAGATGCAGACGTTGTAGATAAATGGTTAAATCTATTGGAAGGATATTTTCCAGTCCATGAATTTTCCAATCAGAAAAAGATTACTTTTTCACTTCTTAAAGTCGCCCCACATGTCAAGTACTGGTGGGAAACCTACTGTGAACAAAAGGAAGAGAGTGAACCCTCACTATTTTCAGTCGTACCCACTTGGAATTCTTTCCAAGATGCCATCAAGGAAAAATATTACCCCGTCAGGAGCTATGAAGACAAATACATAAAGAGGACCACGCTACGGTAGGGAAGGGACCAAGATGTGCTAGAGTTCACAAATACTTTCCATACCCTTCGCACGAAGCTAGGTATCAAGGATACTGAGTGACATTTAGTGCTCAAGTATCGCGACTGTCTACACAAGTACATCCAAAACGAGATGGAGTTCCTAGACATTTCCTCGCTCGACACGGCGTATCAGTACGCTATCAAGATTGAACATAAGTTTAAACAGAAGAAGCGGGACTTTGGATCTGTGAATCCAAAGCAAGGAAAGGCACCCCAAACCATAGTACAAAGGACCAAGCCAAGGCAACACTACCCATGACAGCCCGCCGAAGCCGTAAGCAAAGAAAAACACCCTAAAGATGAAGAAGGAGTCATGAAAATGGTGTGAGATCCATAAGAGCTCTACTCATAATACAAGTGAGTGTCGGGCCAAGTAGTCACTAGTCGCCGAGTTGAAAGCTTTTGAATCAGATGTAGGTTCCGACTCTAAATTAGAACCCGATAAGGGAACTGACAAAGGGAAGCAGATCATTGATGTGGAGCCCAGTGCCACCGTGGACACCACCAATATCCAGAAGATTTAGCCTAGATATCTAGAGGAGGGGGAGCGCCTCTTCCACTCACAGATGTGGGTGAAGGGTTCTCCGTTGAAGTTCATTGTCGATAATGAGAGCCAAAAGAACCTCATTTCAATAGAGGTCGTGAAGTGGTTGGGCTTAAAGACTTAACACATCGATAGTCGTACACCATCAGGTGGCTTCACCAAGGACGAGATCTTCGTGTCAGCCAGCAGTGTCACCTTCCCTACAACATCAAGCCCTTCATGGATGAGATATTGTGTGATGTTGCTCCGCTTGAAGTTTGTGATGTATTGTTAGGACAACCATACTTGTGGAAGCGACATGTTTTATATGAGTCTAGACCTTGCTTTGTGATTATTACTTTGGCTAATAAGTTGTACAGGATACCGAAGGTAGCTCTGCCTACTAACATCTCTTTGATCACTGCAAAGCAATGCAGTAAGATCATTTCCTAGACCAGGAAATTTTTTTTCCTTATGATCCACCCCCAGGGCAAGAAGAAGGTTGTGGCGACGGCTTCTAGGTAGGGCTCCTCTGCATAGCAGCAGTAGATGGACAAGGTCATGGAGGAGTACATGGATAATTTCACCTCACCCACAGGGGAACCTCTACACTATCAGGTCAGGCACTCCATCGATATGACCCCGGGCGCGTTGCTGACCAATGGACCGACCTATTGACACTTTGTTCTGGAGAATGATGACATCAAGAGGTAGATTCAAGAACTATTGCAGAAAGGGCACATCAGGCCAAGCTCATCACCTTGTGGGAGCTCGATTGTATTGGTACAAAAGAAGGATGGGACCTGGAGGCTCTGTATTAACTATTGGGTACTAAACAAGATCACTGTCTGGAATAGGTACCCAATCCCGCGAATTGATGACTTTTTCGACCAGCTCAAGGGGGGGAATATTTCACCAATATTGACTTGAAGTCAGGTTATCACTAGGTGCCTATTGAACCCTCCGATGTGTGGAAGACTTCCTTGAAATCCAAGGAGGGCCTACTCGAATGGTTGGTCATGTCGTTCAGATTAATGAACGCCCTTGCAACCTTCATGAGACTGATGGACGACATCTTGCGACCCTTCACCAATGCATTTGTGGTGGTGTATTTAGATGGCATCTTGATCTTCAACCAAAGTTGGGAAGAGCACCTCCACCATATTTGATAGGTCCTTCAAACCCTGCACCAACACAAGTTGTGTGCTAACTTGGATAAATGTACCTTTGGCCTTACGCAGGTTCAATATCTGGCGTACATCATTAATGAGTAGGGTGTACATGTGGACCCATCCAAGATACAAGTCATTTGGGATTGGCTAGCCCCAACCTGCTCTAACAAAGCTCCACAAATTTTTGGGTCTTGTCAATTTCTACTGTAGGTTCATGTTGCGGTTCTCTCATATCACTTGGCCTTTAAGTCAAGTCACCAAGGGTGGAGCAAAAGTAAAGTTTTTTTGGTCGGAAACCCAACTACAAGAATTCTCTGAGTTGAAGAATCGCCTCTATTCTGCACTAGTGCTCACATTACCATACCTACAACAACCATTTGATATTGAGACAAATGCCTTCAACTATGCTATTGGTGCGGTTCTTACTCAGCATGGGAATCCAATGGCTTACCATAGTGAGACACTTTCAAGCATAGTTCTAAAGTACCCAACGTACGGTAAAGAAATGTATTCCATTATGCAGGCCTATCGCCAATGGAAGCATTACATTTTGGGGAAGGAAACAATCATCCACACAAATGACCGACCTCTATAGTTCATACAGACACAAGGGCAGTTGTAGAACGATCACCATCTGAAATTTTCCACCTATTTGCAACATTTCCATTTGAATAATACCTATAGGAAGGGTAGCACCAATAATGTTGTTGATTGCCTCATCCAACCACCAACCATAGCGTTGATCATTGTGCTTGACTCCTGTGGGCATGAGATATCGGGGTGGCCGCATATTTACAAGAGCAATCCAAAATTCGGCAACATATACTAGACACTCCTAGAAGGGAATAAAGTTCCAAATTTTCTCCTTTAGGATGCACAATTATGCCACCCGAGACACATATGTGTTCCTTCAAGTGAGTGTTCCAAGATTATTTGGGAGGAACACTACAGTCGGGTCGCTAGACATTTTGGATTAGAGAAAATAGTGGCGGTATTGCAGAATTATTTTTATTGGTCGAAACTTTGTCAGGATGTTCGGAAGTACATTAGATCCTGCATCACCTGCACCATTTCCAAATCAACCATCAAGAACCAAGGTCGTATACTCCTCCAGCTACTCCTAGCCGACCTTGGGAATCTATCTCCATGGATTACATGTCGGGCCTTCCTTCTACTAAGCACAGTAACGATTGCATGTTCGTGGTCATCAACAGATTCTTTAAGATGACCATCATGACAGCCTGGAAGAAGAGTTTCACAACATAGGTCACTACTAAGCTCTTATTTGATCGAATATGGATACACTTTGGGATCCCACAATCCATTGTCTCAAATCGAGACAGCAAATTCCTGAGTGCATTTTGGTCAAGTCTCTGGTCGATGTTGGATACAAAACTTACTAAGTCCATGGCTTTCCATCCCCAAACTAATGGCAAAACAAAAGTTGTCAATAGGATGATCGTACACATTTTGTGCATGTACAACTCGAAGCATCCACGCACATGGGATGAAAGTCTCCCCTATGTTCAACACAGCTACAATAGAGCTCTCCACAGCTCAACAGGCCACAACCCCTTTCAGGTAGGGATGGAATTTCAACCATTATGCCCCATTGATGTGGCCATACCATTTACAACCACTCAGGTAGATTCGGCTCATGTTCAGTCTGAAGCTGAAAGGGCTAACAACTTCATTGAGCACATTCAACACATCCGCCATCATGTCCATGATATATTCGACAGAGCCAATGCCAATTACAAGCAACACCGTGATCAGCATTGAGTGCCACACAAGTTCCAAGTGGGTGACAAATTTTGGCTACATTTGCAGAAGGAGCGCCTTGTTGGACTCCACTGCAAGCTTCATCTGCTCTGATATGGTCCATACACCATCACCAAGGTTATCGGTGAAAATGCCTCCAATCTCAGCATCACATCGTTCCTTGGTCTGCACCTAGTGTTCAATGTAGATCGCCTTTGGCCATACTTTCCACCATTGTTGGACACATCTGACATTGCAGAAAAACTCACACCAACAGAGCTCAACCTGTATTGCATGGAACAAGCCACGACTAATCAGATCATGGACACACAGATCAAGAACACTTGCCAATAGAGGATACAACTATATCGAGTTGTCAAAGCAGGTCAACTCCTTCACTAGGGAAAGTGGTTCACCAAGGACATGGTTCAACAAAAATTTCCTCACCTCGTGGAGGCTCTGCACGCAATGGGGACCATTGCTTCCTAATGGGGGAGGAATGATCTAGGTGGATATTTTTGGCCACCTGCCTATTCCACCTAGACCCCCCAGTCAGTTTCATTTGTTTCCTTGTTCATTTCATCATTTACTATTTTTAATAGTTTTTCGGGTCTTGAACTTCCGGAGCAGTTTTGACCCCCTAAATGGCATTTTTTTGGGGTCCACAACAAGCCTTCAGCTATAGGAAAGTGCCTTTGGAAAAACTTGTTGTACTTACAGATACCTTTCCAACAAGGTATCATACGTGCCAAACGGAGATAATATGACCAAGTTACGACCCCGGGAAGTTGGTTGCCCAACTAACCCCAATGGGGCCCACAAACTCTTGGTGTTACATCTCCTGGGGTTAGGGTTTTGGTTGTTTAGGGTTTTCTCATATTTTCCAATAATAAATAGGCCCTTGAGCCTCATTGTAACATAGTTCAAAGGCATGTAGCCACCACATCTCTTCTCAGAGATAATCTACCATCACTCGAGCTATATTATTTCCATTATGTTTGTCAAAATAGTTCAATATTTTTCTATTAATGAAATGAAGTGTTTTTTTGCTGCATCTCTATGTTTATGATTATATCTGTAAGTTGTCATGTTCCTGTTTAAGTTTAGATCACTTGAGCTGACAACAGAGTTGGGGATATTTTTGGGGTACACTGATACACCTCACAACTATTGGGTGTATTTGCCAACCAGCAAGATGACAATGGTTCGCAGGGATGTCAAATTCGATGAGGAGAAGGCCATGCGAGTTTCCCTTGAGAGGGAGATTGAGCTACATGTGGATGAGGAGCTTTTAGCTCCTAAGGTTGAGGAGCCTCAGATTGATGTGGAGAAGCCACATGCAGAGGATCTGGGAGTGGAGACATCCACTCAGGCATAGTCTTCCAGAGAGGGAAGAAAGCGCACCAAAGAGGCTAACAGATTGTTGGATGATGCATGGGAGAATGTGGGAGCACCCACTTCTCAGCACAGGCAGAGGAGGTCACCTGAGAGGTACACTGGATACATGGCTCTTATGGGCGAATGTGTTGTGATAGAGCCATCTTCCTTTAAGGAAGCAGTGTAGCAGTCAGTTTGGGTTGATGCCATGGTGGAGGAGTATGACTCCATACTTCGTAACAGTGTTTGGGATGTGGTCCCGAGACCAGAGGACAAGTCAGTGGTGAGCTCCCGTTAGCTTTACAAGGTAAATCAAGCTGCAGATGGTAGTGTGGAGAATCATAAGGCTAGATTTGTGGCCCGTGGCTTTTCATAGGTAGAGGATATTGACTCTGATGAGACCTTTGCTCATGTAGCAAGTTACTCGTCAATCAGATCTATATTTGCACTATCAGCGTAGATGGGTTGGAAGATACATCATATGGATGTGAAGACAACCTTCCTTAATGGCATGACTGAGGAAGAGGTGTACATAGGGCGGCCTGAAGTTTTTGAGACCTTTGACTGTGTGTCACATGTGTGTCGGCTCAAGAGGGCGTTGTATGGGCTGAAGCAAGCACCTTGTGCTTGGTACACCAAGATAGATAGCTACTTCACTGGGTTGGGATTCACGAAGAGTGAAGCGCATGCAAAACTGTACCACATAGTGGTGGAAGGTAAATTGTTGATCATTGTACTTTATGTTGATGATCTCATGTTGGTGATGATCAACTGATAAAGTCTTGCAAGGAGGACCTTGCAAGAGAGTTTGAGATGAAGGACATGGGGCTCATACATTACTTTCTTGGAATGGAGGTATGGCAGGGAGATGGGGAGTTTTTTGTGTCTCAAGGAAAGTATGCCAATGATATACTCATGAGATTATGCATGGAGAGTGGCAAACCCATGGAGACTCCTCTAGCAGGTAATTGGAGGAAGGAGGATGCTACTTCAGGGGAAGTAGTAGAAGCTATTGTTTACAAGTAGCTTGTGGGTTCACTCATTTACTTAGTGAACACACGATTGGATATGTGCTATTCAGCTAACCAGCTTAATCTAACGATGGTTAGGCGTACCAAATTGTATTGGAAGGTGGCAAAGCATGTGTTGAGATACCTCAGGGGCACTTCTCAGTATGGATTATGGTACACAAGGACAGAGGGAGTGAAGCTTCAATGCTTCACCGATGCATATTGGGCAAGGAGTCCATCCGATCGGAAAAGCACATTAGGAGGGATCTTTAGTATTGGGTCAGTGACAGTTTCTTAGTACAACAGGAAATAGAGATCGGTTGCACTCAGTTTGACAGAGCAAATTACATGGTCGCGAGTCAGGAAGCATGTGAGGCCATCTGGATGAGGAAGATCATGGTTGGTTTGTTTGGTTTGCAGATGGATCCAACTGTGATTTACTGCAATAATTAGAGTTGTATCAAACTCTCTAAAAATCTATTTTTTCATGATCGATCCAAGCATATTGATATCCGATATCATCATCTCAGAGATTGTGTATTGAGGTGGATCACGTTGTTAGAGTACATTCCCATGGAGGAGCAAGATGCTAACATTTTAACAAAGGCATTGTCAAGATGTAAATTCGAGTTTCACAGAGACAGGATCGGGGTAGCTGATAATCCCTTTCTGGTTGAGAGGGAGTGTTGAGAAATGGCAACAATAAATTCAAGTTAATTTTGTCCTTGAATTAATTTGAGAATTAAAATCAAATTCTATTCTCATAGGAACTTGTAAATAGTTAATTAAGTTTAATTAACTTAATTAGCTTAGGAATTTCGAGTTGGAAGTCTTTATGTAGTCATGTATATGTTCTCCTTAAGTTTTAGGGGTCCAATATGAGTTTAAATTGAGTTGGAAATTAGATCACTCAGTTTACTGAGTTAAGTTCACTTAAATTATTTCCAAATTGTTTTTGGAACTAATAGAGGACTAATAGTCAGTTGGTGCACTAATGCATCCACAAGTGTTACTCCAGTTAACTGAAGATTCCCTCATGAGAAACTCATGCATGTTAGTTCAGAGAAAGACCCAATTGAGACTAGAGTGCAGGGACAATGTACTATCAGTGGTATTATTTATTGAAGTGTAAATATCATGCATGCATCGAAAATTGATCCTATGTTTGGATTGCGCAGTTTTGGAAGCATGAATTCCCTTTAAATACGGGTTATTCATCCTAGGAATTATGCACGAGATCAGGAGCTTCGAGAGCTACATAATTGGCTAAGTGTTGGCCAAGAGCTAGCTTTAGAGCTGAGAGAGTTGAGCCTACTTGTGCGGAATTGTTCTAGTGAGAACAAGATTTGTATCTTCACTCGTATTTTTTATATATGAAATATAGATAGCGAGGTTTTGAGCAGTGATTTTCCCCATATACATCTTGTGTTATGTGCCATTGATTTATCTTTTTCTTGTTTTTATTGTTTTCATCGATCTATTGGCTTCCATTGGTTGAAAGTAGAAGTAGATTCTTGTCCTATGCTTTAGTACATTACATGAGCTTGTGAATCTACAAGATTTTCTACAATTTTATGGTTATATTTATGTAAAAGACTGATATATATATATGAAGTTTTTTGGGGACTATGCATAGCTTGATTTTTTGACCCTTTGTCAATTGCTTTATGGAATTTGAACTAACCAAGTGTAGTTATGCACGTAAAGAATATAATTTTAATCATTATGTAATAAAGTTATGATTTTTTCCTCTGGAAAAAAAAAAACAAAAAAAAAAACAAAAAACAAAAAAAAAAAAACAAAAACAACAACAACAACAACAACAAACAAACAAAAAAACAAAAAAAACAAAAACAAAAACAAAAAACAAAAAACAAAAAACAAAAAACAAAAACAAAAACAAAAAACAAAAAACAAAAACAAAAACAAAAAAACAAAACAAAAAACAAAAAAACAAAAACAAAAAAAAAAAAACAAACAAAAAAAAACAAAAAACAAAAAACAAAACAAAAAACAAACAAAAACAAAAAAAAAATATTAATATAAATATAAATATTTAATATAATATTATATTCCTAAAAAATATTTCTATATAAAAAAATGATTGGAAATTGAATAAGAGTTTGTAAACTTTAATTTCTTCTTACACATTGTTGTAAGAAGAAATACACATTATTTTAAATGTATATATGAAGTTATGAAAGTTGACTCAAAATGTAGAGGATTAAACAACCTTTTTTTACTGTGTTGAAAGTCGACATACATTGATGATGCATCAAAATATCTTGTGATGTACTTGTCATTCGAATGCACAAATATTCCAAGATTATGGAGGTATGTTAAAGGGAATATTGGTATGGTTCATGCATCCTATTAAAGGAAAAACAAAAGAAAATCTAAACAATGTTGAGTAGAATGTGATCTTTGAGAGTGTCTTCATTTCATTTATTTAGTATTTATGTAGTTGGTATTTAGAAATAAATAAGAGTATAGCTTCATAACAACATAGTCCATGCCTCTTTTGATAGTTATCGATATGCTGACATGATTAAGGCAATGCAGGGTTTATGCCTTGTCCTTATGAAAATGACTTTTTGTACGTGGTGAAACCTTCCATTTCTAAAATTTGTTATGATGGATATTGGACACGAAGCGATTTGCACTTGCTTCATTTGTATACAACTAGTAAATGAGGTCTTGATTACACGTCAATTTATCGATTCACCAAAAGTGTAAAAAAAACTAGGGTTTGCATCTTCTCCTTATGAAAATGGTTTTTTTGTATGTGGGGAACCTCCCATTTATATGATCTGCTACAACAAATATTGGCCACAGAGCGCTTTGCACCTTCTTTATTTGTTTACAACTAGTAAATGATGTCCTAATTATGCGTCGATTTGTAGAAAAAAAGTCGAAAAAATAGGGTTTACATCTTTTCCTTATGAATTTATTTTTTTGTATGTGGGGGCACCTCTTGTTTCCACAATCTGCTACAGTGGATGATAGTTGTGGAGTGCTTTTCACCTTCTTGATTTGTTTACAACTAATAATCCTTAATTAATTTTTAATATGTGTTAATCCACATCACGAGAGATGATTGAGCTTATGTGACATTTCACCAATATGTTGCCACGAAACAGGGTTGTGTTAGGAGGTGTGGAAGTGGAAGAATAAAGGTTCCTTTGCATATTCTGCAAACTTCTAGAACAAATACTAACTGCAAATCTCTCTGCACCTTTTTTTTTGTTTGCAACTAGTAAACCTTGTTAATTTGTTTACAACTGGTAAGCCTTAATTAATTTTTTAATATGCACTAATCTGTGTTGCGGGAGTCTAATTGAGTTAATGTGACATTTCGCCAAAAAGAATATGTGAACTAGGGTAGTTTGTGAAAGAAGTGTGCGAAGGTGCAAAAGTAGGAGAATAGAGGTTCCTTCGCACATTTTGCAATCTACTAAGATAGATACTATTATGGAGCCCTCTACACCTTCTTGATTTGTTTGCAACTAGTAATCATTACATAATTCTTCAAAGTAAATGTTATTAAGAATTTGAACGTTGTTCTCATTACGTGTCAATTTTTTGAATAAATGTCAAAAATACTTACATTTACCGGTAGGGAAGCTTGTGTTAATCATACGATTAATCCTTAATTAATTTGTGAATATTTGTTAATCTATGTCATGGGAGGTTGAGATGTGCAAAGGGACAATGTGTGTGGAGGAGTGGAAGTGAGGGAATAAAGGTTCTCCCACACATATCCCTCTTTCGTACATCCTTCCAATATGCTATGAAAGATACTAGTTGCAGAGCCCTCTACACCTTCTTGATTTGTTTACAACCAGTAAATGCTATTAAGCACTCAAACAATGTCTTGATTACACGTAAATTCACTGAATAAATGTTGAAAATACTTACGTTTACTAAGATGGGAGCTTTTTTTAACTGTAGGATTAAGGCTTAATTAATTTTTTAATATGCTATTAAGCACTTGAACGATGTCCTGATTATGCATCAATTCATATAATAAATGTTAAAACGACTCACATTTATTGACAAGGAAGCTTATATTAATCGTAGGATTAAGTCCTAATTAATTTTCAATATTCTCTAATCTGCACCACGGGAGGTTGATTGAGTCTATGAAAAATTTCGCCAAAATGTTATAGCGGAACAAGGCTGTGTGCGGGAGAAGTGTATGGAGGGGGAATGTTTGCAAAGGTGTGACACTGAGGTAATAAAGGTTCTCCCACACATATCCCCCTTCTACACATCCTTTCAATCTAATACAATGGATATTGGTTTAAGAGCCCTCTACACTTTCTTGATTTGTTTATAGCCAACAAATGTTATTAAGCATTGGAACGATGTCTTAATTATGCATTGATTCTTCGAAAAAACGTTGAAAAGACTATGTTATAATATGGATGCATACAATTTTTTTTATTTGTTTACAACCAAATAATCATTACACAATATGTCAAAGTAAATGTCATTAAGGATTCAAACAATGTCCTAATTGCATGTCGATTCATCGAATAAATGATGAAACGTCTTACATTTACCAATAGTGGAGATTCTTTTAATAATGGGACTAAACCTTAATTTATTTTTTAATACTACTCTGCACCTTCTTGTTTTTTTTACAACCAATAATCATTACACAAGGCGTCATAGTAAATGTTATTAAGCACTTGAACGATGTTCTGATTATGCGTCAATTAATTACTACTTGCAGTATCACATCTCCTGTATTATATGTATATACATTTAAGAACTATACTTACATTTACAGACAATGTAGCTTTTATTAATCCACATCATTGGAGATTGATTAAGTTTATGCAACATTTCGTGTGTGTAAACTACCATGGAAAATGACACTTTGTAGTTTTTAGTTAACCCGAGTTTGCATTTTTAGTTCTACTAGTTTTATTCGCTATACTTTTTTGTGCATTATATTAAAAAGAGTTCATGCATGTGTAGAAGAAGTGTCGTACGGGATGGAGGTCTACAAAAGAAGTGTGCAGAGAGGGAATGTGTGCGAAGGTGTGGAAGTGGGAGAATAAATGTTTTCCCGCACATAACCATCTTCCACACATCCTTTATTCTACACACTAGAAATATAAAGCTTCAAGTTTAAACCTCTGGCCTTTGATAGGAAAACACATATTTGAACCATTAAAATACAAATAATAAAAATCATTTGAATTTTCAGAAACATATTACAATATAAAAAATTAAAAGGATAATTTGTTTGGTGTCAAGGGGCATCCATTGAATTACTATTCTGCAATGTAACTGCATAACTCATTGCTTCAGCTTAGATTGGATTTTGATGTATATAACAATAATTAGTGTTATGCTTGTTACTCATCGGTTCACGAGAGTAACCAATTAAGGATATGCTTATCACAGTTTCAGGAATATGTAGGACAAAGACTTTGGAAGGAATAAATCTTTTAAGTTCATCTAATAATTCATCGGAACTAAATCCTCTTTTTGCTTATGAAACAATCAATTTTATTCCATAATTTAATCATGTGAATGCATTTTGTGTTTCTATAGTTTGTGGCCTAGTTTTTTTTTGTTGAAGAAAAATGCTTTATTTCACGATGACCAAGAATCAAATGTGAGTATGTTTCTTAGTACTCTTAAATGTGAGAACAAAGTAGATTCCCCACTAAAGAAAATAACAGTAAAAATATTGTCAAGTTTCATGAAACTGTATATTCGAGTCTGAAAATAGTGAGTTTCCTATCCAATGACTTTACTTATACAATTTAATTATGATGAGAATAATCGAATATAATAAATAATTTATGTAGTGAAAAATTGTTGCCTTAGATAATTTTCTAGGGCTCAAGAGAAATATATTCATACTGTTGGAACACCTGATGATTAAATATATTAGACCTAGTTGAAGGCTATATGTAACCAGTTCTTTACAACAACGCTTCTATGTTATACTAATTGGAAGTTTTAATCATAAAAGTTTTATTTTTTGTGTGGGATTAAGATATGCATAAGAATTATACGGAGGGTGAATGTATGCAGAGGTGCGGAAGTGCAGATGTGTACTGAATGAGGGACATCTAGAAGGGATATCCGCACCTTCTGCAAAACACTTCTTGCACTGGATCTTGATCAAACATGGGAAAAGAAACATAGCATAGAGATGTATGCAAAAAGTGTGTGAAGGTGGAAATGCCTATGAATGGTAGTATTTATAATTCCAATCCTATTTATATGTAAACAAAGTAAACAATGATAGTCTTTCTCATTTTATAATGTCTATAGACCTATGTTACAAGTGCTTGAAACTTATTAACACTAACATTGGTGAAAGTAGGGGATGTTTGCAATAAGGCATGTGTAGAGCTAACACATCTAAGAGTTAAAGACTATGTGAAGGGGAAAATGTGCACCGATGTGCAAAAGTGGAAGAGACATCGACACCTTCTGCATTTCTAGCAAGATTTTTTGGAATTCGACTAAATATTTTACACATATGTCTTTGGTTATTGACCCAACTACCTAGAGAGTCCCATCCGCCCTACATAGTGAAAATATTATTGCAGTTGTTTCTCAAGGGATGTGCACAATAAGACCTGTGTGAAACTGAGGCATATATGAGTTAAAGATTGTCAAACCAATATGCATGCAAATCTAAAGTGCATATGCAAACAATGCATATTGAATGTGTGAAGGAGAAAAAGGTAAGTTTCACATCTTTGTTGAAACTGGAACCAATATGGAGATAAGTAATCTATAAATGAGTTTTGTAAAAGTGTTGTGTGTGATGAAAATGTGTGAAACAAATGTACGAAGGGGAGATTGTGTGCATCGGTGAAAAACTTGTGCGTATTTGGAACAAGTGCTCTGTGATATATAGATGAAACGGAGAAGTGTGTGTATATGATAATGTGTGCAAACTTGCAGAAGTGAGTATGTGTAGCGAAGGGAAAGAGTTTTTCCACACAAG
Organism: Pinus tabuliformis; assembly: GCA_031772625.1. NCBI lineage: Eukaryota > Viridiplantae > Streptophyta > Pinopsida > Pinales > Pinaceae > Pinus > Pinus tabuliformis. The sequence goes on along the minus strand of CM062819.1, from coordinate 560,758,279 downwards.
AATGTGTTGAGCCAAATACTATGTGGAATCAAGTCATATGACAAGCTAAAGTATATGCGAAAATAAACAATGTACATAGTTAAAACATGTGCCGACTTAAAGGAATGACTGTCATTTAACCCTTTTGCAATTGTAGAAGCATAAAGGAATTTACTCTTACACCTAATTGATGCATGGAACACAAACATAGATTCAAAAAGTAGTAAATTTGATTTAAATTGACATTAATTACTTAATTACAAAAATTTAGATCATTTTGATCAATAAAAAAATATTAGATATAATATAAAAGCTCAAAGCATATCCTCGAAAACTTATGCAAAACATTATCTTAGAATTCTTCACAAAATCGGTGAGCAGAATCAGAATTGAAACAAAGTAATCAACCTTTGTGATTGAGAATTCTTGAATAATAACCAACATAGTTACAATATCAAGAACTGTATCGAGATTCAAATGACAATCATCATAGCTATGATTAAAATAAATACTATAGATGGAGCAGGTATTTGAGATCCAAAATTGTTGTCGAGCATTCATTTTAATTCTAATCAATAACTGAACATTAGATATAGTATAAAATATCAAATCATATCCTAGAAAACTTATGTTCAATTAATTTGTTTTGCTTACGCCACAAAATTCAAACTTATAAAAGATATTATGAAAAACATTATCTCAAAATTCTTCACAGAATTGGTGAACAGAGTCATAATTGGAATAGAGTAATCAGTCTTTGTACTTGAGAAGTCTTGAACAGTAACCAACATAGTTACAGTAACAAGAATTGTATTCACATTCAAATGCAAATCATCATAACTATTATTAAAATAAATACTACAGATGGAACAAATATCTAAGATTCGAAATTTTTTTCGAACGTTCATTTTCATTCTCATCCATAACAGAACATTAGATATAATATAAAAGTTGAAATAATAACCTCAACAACTTATGCAAAATATTATGTTACAATTCTTCACAAAATTTGTTGAATAGAGTCATAATTGGAATAGAGTAATCAGTCTTTGTGCTTGAGAAGCCTTGAACAATAACCAACACAGTTACAGTAACATGAATTCTATCAAGATTAAAATGCCAATTATCATAGCCGTGATTAAAATAAATACTATAGATGGAATAGATATCTAGGATCCAAAACTTTTGTCGATATAATATAAAATCTCAAATCATATCCTCAAAAAATTATGAAAAACATTATCTCAAAATTCTTCACAAAATTGGTGAACAAACTCAGAATTAGAATAAAGTAATCAATCTTTGTGCTTTAGAAATCTTGAATAGTAAACAACATAGTTACAGTAACAAGAACTATATCTATATTCAAATGCTAGTAATCATAGCTATGACTAAATAAATACCTGATCCCGATCTTTGGAGGGGCTAAGATTTGGGAACCTGAAGATCTAGAATCTGAACACTGCACACTACATTGGGAGGTAAAAGCAACAACACGATATTCAAGATACACACATTGAATACATCTGGAAGGTAACCATTAACAACATTTAGGAAACCATTATTAAACAAAAGAATTTTTTTTTCTCGCTACATTGTGGAGGACCAATCTATCTTCTTACAAAATGATGCTCGTTATTTATATCTTTGTTAAGTTATAATACCATGGGTAGATAACATGGTTGTAAATACCATTTGTAGATACCATGGGTTGTCGCCATTTTTCATTCAGATCAATCCCCCCCCTCTTAGGAAGCAATGGTCCCCATTACGTGAAGTTCCCTCCGGAGAATCTTTTATTGAAGATGAGTTGTGGGTTTATGGATGACCCCAAACAAAATGTTGTTGAAGACAAGGGTTTTTCGTGGTTGACCCATAACCATGATGCATAAAGAGCCAAGGATAGAGATACCCTGTAATGCTTGTGAGCCAACTTTGATATGGACAATGTGTGGCCTAGAAAATGGACTTCGATGCAAGGGTTTTGAGTGGTTGACCAATAGACATGATGAACAAAGAGTCAATGATATAAATACCTTGCAATTCTTGTGGGACAACTGCGATGCTAACAGTGTGTAGCCTAGCCAATGGTCATCAGTGGAAAGGTTTTTATGTGGTTGACCCATAACCATGATGAGATAGTTCGCTTTCCGGCCAATTTGGTAAAAGTCTAGTGGCTTATCTTTGTAGATTCTTAGCGGACCCATTGCAATAAATTTTTCATGTGCCTCTACTTGCTTGCCACTATCACAAAGGGTACTTATAAAGGTGGTGACAAAATCCATGTTATGCAAAACACCCTTATTGCTCATGTGTTTCGAAATCAATGAGGCTATGTTTATATCTTTCACGACCAATTTCATTGTATAGCTATCGCTATATGGATCGTACTCATTGTGGAATTTTGAAAAAGTGTGATTGATGCCAGTTACCTCTCCTAAAGAAACACCATTGAAGGAAACATGGAACTCAAAGCTTGGGTGGGTAGTTCTAGTGTAGGATATGTAAAAAATAGCAGAAATGCAAAGTTGGCCCAACATGATGTGACATTTTTGCCTGAAGTAATAAAAGAATCAAGTCTTTCCTGGACTGCAAACCAGAGAACAAGAATCATTGTGCCAAAGACAACAACGCCAACAACATCTATTAATGAGTGCATCCTAGGGTAGATTATTCCAATCCCAATTAGCAATGACAGGGTGACCAATAAAGAAATATCCACCAACTTAAAGGCAAAACTATTTGTATTGTTGAAGTTGTTGATAATATAATATAGCAAGTACCTAGAATGACAGGTTGTATTAAGAGTATGGGATGATGGCAACCCATATTCCATTTTTTGTGTTATATGCTTATAGTCTAGATTATTTAAAAAATATTCCTGCTCTCTTCATCTTGCGAAAACCATGTCAACACTTTTGTTGATATCTGCTTGAGAGCGATTCACAACACTAACCCAAGGAAACTGCAAATGATATGCTTTTCCTTCCAAAATATCCACAACATTTTTTTCTCTTATCCATCAGATCTACATTTGTCAAGACTCTGAAAGTACTCTCTCCTTTAGGATCTACCTCTTGAGATATCTTGATGATATCAGAGCTTTTTCAAGACTTTGAAAGTACTCCCTCCTTTAGGATCTACCTCTCAAGAGATATTGATGGCATTAGAGGTGGCAAGTTCTTGGTTTGCAGGAGAAATAACTAATATTATTGAATTTGGATTCTTAATGTAAGAGCGAACCATGTTCTCAATATCAATGACAACACTTTCAAGTTGACCTTCAATAGCCACCTTTGTCAACCCAGGGCGATCAATTAGAGTCAAATTTACAACATTAGGTGAATAAATACTGAGGTGAATTGGGACACTTGAGCCTTTCTTGGAAAACCTTGTCATTCAATCAATATCATCTGCAATTTCCTTCCTTACCAGTGCAAAGTTGGTGTATTTATTTTCGGGTTGGTGAAGGAACTTGATGTAGTCCCTTGAGAAGAGAGAGGAATCTCACTACATCTATGATTTATTCTTGTCATGTGTGCCTCTGTGAGCCCAAATCGAGGCTTGCATTTTATTTTGAAATTATTTCCCTCGAAACCTACCAATGTTGTTGTGCTCTCTTTTCTTGGACGAGGGTCGCACATGGATCAACCCAAGTATTGAAATTTATAGTTATGGAGGCCCTGAAGATAGGTTCCAGTCATTCATCATAGAGAAAACAATGATTTGGCCATATAGGCCTCGCCATTTTGAGCCATAAAATATCCACAGGACATCATTTGATATAGAGGTTGAAACCCTAATCAATTAATTTGTGGAAAACTTACACAATGAATTAGTTTCAGGATCAGAAAGGAAACTTAATCCAAGGAAGAGAAATAAGAAAGAGAAAATGAAAACCTTGAAGCCAGTCTTCTTTGGTTCGCTAACCCAACTTCCAAGAGGATTTTCACTCCAACAAGAAGTCCTCTCGAAGTGATAGACATAGCCCAAAAATCTTGTACCCTTGCCTTCAACCGACTACTTCCCATTCTTAACAACATGCCTATTAGAGAAGAACCCAACATTGCTAGAAGGTATTACAGTGCAGGGAAAGGGCCTTAGGGCTTTTGTAGAAGAAAATCCAAAGTGGATTCTGGAATTTCTAGTCCACTCTAACACATAGACAATCATTTCCTCTTCTTGGGAATTATATTGGCATCAGCATTTTCTTGAAGCAGGAGGCGCTTGTCGTCGGAGGGAGAAACAAACTGGCCATTGTAATTAATGGATTTAGCATCTGTAAGTGGTTGTTCACAAATTTGGGTTGCGAGTGTGCAAAGATATTTGTAGGGAGGTCAATGGTGAAGATGTCGAATCCACAATTAGGCCTCCCCACCATGAAGAAAACCACAATGCCCTCTAATTTCTTTGATCGCCCATCGACATGGCCCTGAATTCTACTGTGAATTTTTTTTTTACCTCGGCTCATTTTTTGGATGAGCAGAGTATGAGGGTTTCCATGCAGTCATCACATACTCTAATACCATTGATATCGATCTTGGGAGGGGCCAAGATATGGGAACTTGAAGATCTGGAACCTAGAAACTGCACACTACACTGGAAGGGAAAAGAAACAACACGATATTCAAGATATACACATTGAATACATCAGGAAGGTAACCTTTAACAATGTTTAAGAAACCATTTATTAAATGAAAGAGGTTTTTTTTGGCCGCTACATTATGGAGGACCAATCTATCTTCTTACAAAATGAGGCCTGTTATTTATAACTTTCTTGAGTCACAATACCATGGGCAGATACCATGGTTGTAAATACCATGGGTTGTCACCAATTTTCATTCAGATCAATACTGCAGATGGAATAGATATCGGAGATCCAAAACTATTGTCAAACATTCATTTTCATTGTGATTAATAACAAAAAATTAGACACAATATAAAAGCTCAAAGCATATCCTCAAACTTATGTTCAATTAATGTTTTTGGCCAAGGCCACAAAATCCGAACCTATACAAGACCTCATGCCAAACATTATCTCATAATTCTTCACAAAATTAGTGAACAAATTTAGAATTGGAAAAAATTAATTTGAATTGGAACCAGAATTGAATACATAGTTTGCAACCCCTGATTTACTATGATTAATATTTTTCTATCCCATAGGTTCCTTATGTTGGTAATGGGAATTTTCTTATACCTCAACCCAACAACTCATATGCCCTTGCATTCTGAAAAATAGCAATACTTGTTCTTTAATAAATTACATGTAATAAATGATTATTTAGCTCTAAAACAAAGGTATATGGGAAAGGAAGGCATGTGCAAATGGAAGGCATTATGTAATTGAACTTACATTTAGATATTAAACAATTTTAGTTGTTTTTTGGTGCAGAGAATAATGTTTGGTGCTTAAAGCACTCATCAAAATCCTGATACTTAATCACAAAAGTAAATGCATCTGTCCCAATGGGAACTAGGGTTGGGCTCTCATGAACCGTAATGTGAAAATGGTACCTACAAGGAAAAATAAGAAACAACATCCAAGAATTAGCTTAGGTCATGATAACATAACCAATAAACCTGAATAATTAAACACTAGTAAGCATAAAAATGAATGTTTTAAGATTTAAGAAACTCACAAAATGTGAAAGCACATACCGTGATTATTTGAATGTTACTTGTTTTTCGGATTCATGATTTCTTGAATAAATTTCTCCATTGAAGTTTGAATGTAATCTTTCATCGTAGGGATTGAAATCTCCATTTTGACACGTTCATTGAATATCCCCTCCTCAATTTTCCTAGCCTCTTATTGCAATGTGTAGCCAAGAAAGACTTTTGTTCATTAACACTAACAAAATAAATTATCCATTTACTAATTTCCTTTGTATTAAAATAAGTTATATTATCAAATTTTGTTTCCTTTGACTATTTTAGCTTCTCCAATTTAGCCATTAGCGTCTCTTTCGAAATTAATCCAGAGTCACATGTGATGCACCGACCGTTTAGACCCCAAATAATATCTATTGCCTTGAGAAAAGCATCACCTCTTATATTGTCTATGTTTTCACATTCAGAAATGATGTTTTCTAGTGTCTTGATTCTCTCTAACCATCCATCTTTCACCTACTTCATTTGATTAGCATATGGAGTCATTGGTTTTTTTTCTCTAGATAAGAGAGTAAATCAAGCCTTAGACTAAAAGTAGTTAAGTCATTGTCTATGAAATTCCTATCTACCTCAAGATCACTTTTAATCCACTCAACAAATGACTTAATTGTTTGTGATAAATGCCACATATCAAAAGTTTCTTTCCATGCATGTTCAATAATTCTCAATCTTTCACATATATTATTGATATTATATGATTTCACTGTATTAAGGAGGTTGACAAGTTTATTAAATCTATGGGGTGTACCATGGGTATAGATTTCCAATGGTGATTCCTATATTGCCAATGGATACACTAACAAAGGACCTAGATTTAAAGCATATTCTAACACTTTTATTCTTCCTTTCAGTCTCAGGTTTTCTACTTTCTTCACTAATAGACTATGCAAGTGTATCACCAATAACTTGATGCAGTTTTATGAGCCTGGTGGCTCCAACCCCAGACACATCAACATTCATTTCTACTTGATCAAAAACATTTTTATTATGAACCTTTACTCTTTCAATTCTCAAATTTTTACTGCCCCTGTCATAGTTTGCATTTTGCAATGTCACAAGGCGGTCATCAAAAGTAGTGACTTCTTCAACAATTTGCTCCATTATTTTTCTGATTTTCTTCTAAATAGGCACTAACCCAATCAAGTGGTATAGTGTTGTCAACTTCTATGTCCATAACTTGTTCAATGCTTCTTGTTTTTGTGGGACTTTTGGATTTGTTTGATTCAAATGTGTGCATCCTCTCTAGAGTGAATCTTCGAGGGGGGCCTTCGTCATCTCCAACACTTGATAGTCCACCATGAATCAGTATTCCACTTGTTGTAGCCTTTCTCTTCCTTTGACTCGAAGATGAACTCGAACCAGTATCAGGTGTGCAGGGTGGAGATTGTCGCATAGGATTTGTGCCTCTTGGCTTGTATTTTCCTTTCGCGTTGACATTGGCTTTTTCAACAATTTCTTCAATACCCATTACCAATTCTTGATTTTTGGTTCATTCATTCTAAGTCTCCTCGATTTTCTTTTTAATTCTTGTTAAAACATAGATGGACACAAGGGTTGTTATCATATACACCATCATAAATAATCAAATGCTCCTGGAAAAATTGAGTAACTAAAAATCTAATTCATTGGAAATGAGATCAACCAGTCGAATAAACAATCTTTTTTGTATGAGTGATAGATCAGATAGAGAATGGATTTTAGGACATTCTTTATAGTTTCTTGGCCCATCACACAGACATAGAGCCAACAGAAGTCCTTAAATGACTATCTAAACAAAGAAATATCTAGAAGGGGAAGATCATATGGAATTTGGGAAGTTAGGTTAATGAATTCTCGAATATTGCTCCTCTTGCCTACTTATGACTCTAGGAACTATCTGCTTCCGAAAATTTTAACAACTTATTCAGTTTTGGTAGATTTAATATCCATCTGAATGTGTTGGGATTCATAGGAATTGGGTTCTTATTCGTTGCTATCATAATTGTTCTTGTTCTTGAATCAAAATTGTTTGCACACAAATAAATAATTTCTCTGAAATGAAAGACTTATGGAACACATGCAGCATTCGAAAATCCACTAGTCGAAATCTTGTCTTTGTTCTTCTCTTTTGTTGGTCAGTTCACATACCACTCATAACATATTTACCAATCAAACGGGAACTATTACCTCAAAATGGGTACTCTAGCCCAAAGCCCCAAAAAAAAACATGAAAAAAAGACCCAAAAATGAAAATTGTGTATGCCAGAACGATGTTTTTTTTAAGGGTAAATTTTTAACATTTTTTTTAGATGGGAGTAAAAATCATTTTTTTTGTAAAATGGACGAAAAAAACACCCTTAAAAAAATAAGTGTTGATTCTGGAATAACAAAAAATAATCAGGTTACAATTTTGACATTTTTTAGCAATGGAATTAAAGATAAAATATCCGGACTTTGTAAAACTGTAAAATTTCAACAATTCTCGAATATGATGTTAAAGATAAAATATCATGTCTCAAATCGTGATTCTAACAATTTCCATCCATGTTGTTAAAGATAAAATATCTTGACTCTAAAAAACCCTGAAATTGTAATTGTTTTCAACCATAGCATTAAAGATAAAATATCATGACTTAGAAAAACATTAAAATCTTGACAATTTTTCAACCATGCAATTAAAACCAAAAATTATGACTACAAAAAAATCTCAAGTTTTCAAAATATTTCAAGCATGATATTATAGAAAAAATTTATGACAAAAAACTTTAAAAATGAACACTTGAATGAAAGAGTTATTATACCAAGAGTAATTTATTTTTTAAATGCTAAATATATAGCGATTTTAAAATCTTAGCCTAAGACAACTTGATACATTGCAACAAAAATTTAAAAATCAACCATCAAATTGACACGCGGTGTAGGTGAACTCGACTCGTTGTAATGAAAACTTAAAGACCAACCATGAAATTGATACATTGTGGGGGTAGACTCGATTCATTATAACAAAAATTTTAAAAGCAACTATCAAATTGCACATAATGGGATCAAGTTTGCTGGACGAGCATCGACATGGACCCTATAGAAGAAAAAATAAATAAATAAAATAAAATAAAAATAAAAATGTATAAAGAAACAAAAATGAAAAATACAATAGAAAACAAAAATTTTAATATTAATAAATAGAAAAAACAATAAAAAAAAAAAACAAAACATAATAAATAAAACAAAATTTAAATATTGAAAAGAAAATAAAAACGATAAAAAAAAACACAAAAAATAATACGAAAGGAAACAAAAATTCAAATATTGAAAAAAAAATAATAAAAAAACGCAAAAAATAATACAACAGAAAACAAAATTTTAAATATTGTAAAAAATAAAAATTGTAAAAAAATAATACAAAAGACAACAAAAAATAAAAACACACACACACACACACAAAATTTAAAAAATAATAACAAGAAATAAAACATAAAAATAAAACATGACAAAAAAATCAAATATAAAAAAGGACAAAAAAAACTATGAAAATGTACAAATTAAAATAAAATTAACTTATAAATATAAAAAATTAACAAAAAAAAAAGAAGAAGAAGAAGAAAGAAAGAAAAAGAAAAAAAAAAGGTACATAACTAAAAAAATAAAATAAATAAATAAATAAAAGAATAATTAAAAAAAATCAAAACAAAAGCAATTAAAAAAAAACAATTTAAAAATCAAAAAATTAAAAAATTAAATAAAAAAAATCAAAACAAAACCATTAAAAAAAATTAATAAAAAAAATATCTCGCCACCCCTAGGCAGGGTTGGTCACGGGCACGGGCGGGAATCGGCCCTGCCAGCCCCTAGGCGGGGTTGGCCACGGGCGCGGTCAAGAATCGGCCCTGTCAGCCCCTAGGCAAGGTTGGATGTGGGCGCGGGCGAGAATCGGCCCTGCCAGCCCCTGGGCTAGGTTAGATGCAGGCGCAGGCAGGAAACGTCCCTGCCAACCCCTGCGCAGGGTTGGTCGCAGGCGTGGGCAACAATCGGCCTTGCCCGCCCCTAGGTGGGTTTGGTCGCGGGCGTAGGCGGGGAGGTAGGCAAGCAACCCGCCTCCCCACTAGCGCCCTCGCCCAACCTCGCCTCGGGGCTGTAGAGCTAATTCACGCAGTCGGCCTACTCGCCCATGCCCATGGCCAATTCTGCCCAGGGATTGGCAGGGCCGATTCCATGAATCGACCGTGCCAGCCCCTAGGCGGGGTTGGTCATGGGTGCGAGTAGGGAGGCAGTTTCATTCATCCCACCTCCCCACCCGTGCCCGCGGCCAACCCCGCCCATAGGTGGCAGTGATTTTTTTTTTATTTTTTTTGTAATTTTAATTTTTAATTTTTAGTTGTCTTTTTTTTCATTTTTTTTTAGTGTATAATTTTTATGATATATATATTAATTTAATTTTTATTTTATTAACTTAACTATTTAAAATATATATATATATATATAATTTTTGTATTCAAACTTCTGTGATTTCTACCAAAAAAACACTTGTTGGTTCGCGTCGGCCAAAAAATTTTCTCATGTGATTTTTACCGAAAGACTTTGTTTAATATATAATTTTTTTAGTTTTTATTATTATTATTATTAGTATTATTATGTGGTTGTATTTTATTTTTTTAGCTTAAAAAAATCGTTATAGATGTGTTTTTTTTGTTAATTCTCAATTTTTTTATTTAAATTATATGTTTTTTTGAAATATTTTATTTTTTTACATTTTTGTTTAATTTTTTTATTTTTACAATTTAATGTTGTTTTTTTTTTACAATTTTATGGGTGTTTTTTTGTTTTTCATATATTTTTTTATTATTTGAGTTTTTTTTTGTCTTGATTTTTAATTTTTTTATGTTTTATTACCAACATGAAAATCACAAATATTTAAAAAAAATATCCACACCTAATACATTAGAAAATTTGAAGTGTAAAAACCAAGTGCTACGTAGTAGCTAGTACCTACCGCTTAGTTTAAATATAGGGGAATTGGAGTTTGGATTGCTGAAAGGTGAAACTCTAATGAAACTATATAACTTTAATTAGTGATAGGTTGCTTAGTTTAAATATAGGGAAATTGGAGTTTAGATTGCTGAAAGGTGAAATTGTAATGAAACTATATAACTTTAATTAGTGATAGGTTTAAGTCCGGGAATTAATTTTTTAGCAACTATTATTAAGAAAATAAATTATAGTTACAAATTACAATTATAGATGTCATATAAAAATATAAGACAGTTTGAAAGTAAAAGCAATCAAATTTTATAATTCTTTATTGTTCATGTAAATTGTCATGAAAATTGATTGAAAAATTGATTTACCTAATATCAAATGCATCATAGTTCAAGGCAATTACAGATGTAGTAACAAAATAAAGCTAAGAGGACAAAAGGTCACTTTAGTAACCTTGCCCACATTTGAGACTATGAAGAAAAACTAAATTATATCAAAACAATGGTTGAAAATGAAGTGAAGGTGTGAATTAACTAAGTTAATCTAGTAAACCAAGAAATGTTGAAAATGGTTTAGTGGATCAATTAAAACATACATACGAGGGACAAATAGTGGCGATCAATCTGCCTAATTGCTTTACAAGTACACAGAGACTTCTGTAGATTTTGTAGAGATCCAAAAACAAGTTATACTTTTGTGTCATAACTTTAAGTGTTATCTCATCAAGTTCATACAGAAGGTCCAAATTATTATATTACAGATTATGAACATATTTAACTACAAAGTTAGTGCAAAGTGATTACAAATTTGTAAATGTGGAACTTATAGAATCCTGAGAATTGTTACACTTATCAAATCCTTAGAACTGTTATAGCTGCTAAAAGAAAGGATTTGAGCACAATAAAACCTTCAACCATGAAAGCCAAATAAGAGGTATGTTACCAATTTAACCTTAGTTATTCTAGCAAGAAATATGACTAGGAATTAGAGCGAATCTTCAAGTTTGTTTTAGTGGATGCAATAACTCAGATGAGGCATTCAAAGAATATTATGCAAGCACTCAAGCCTTTATACAGTAAACTTTTGCCATCATGAATAATTTTTTGAAACAATGAAAAATAATTTTTACTAGAAGTTAGACCAATCTACTTTTTGCCAATAACTGAATTTCTAAAATAGTAAACCCTAGCTGAGCTCTTAATAATTTCCGAAGTTTTATTAAAATTTTCAAAGCATGCTAATAATTTCCAAAGTTTTATTAAAATTTTCAAAGCATGCTAGATAATTAAGATCAAATTAGCAAATCACAAGTAAAGATGAGCACAATGTACATTAATACACAGTCTACAGGAAAAATGATGGCTGCAATAATACACAATGTACAAGGAAAACAATGTGTGGGGTGTGTTATCACAAAATGTAAAAAAACAGTTTCGGGAAGGAAGCTATTTTGTGCATTTATGCAAAACATTTAATCACTTTCTCTACTTTGATCCTCCTAACGTTGATTGGCTAGCATGAATGTTAATGAATTGTTTGATTTTTGGGATTTTACACTCAATATTTTCGCCATTAGAACATCAAATTCTACATCCCATAATGTTATTGGCAGATTCATGATCAGGGGCATTCAACTTGGGTTGGGTTCCAAAATCAGGGCGGGATCGTCTTGCCTAATAAACCATTTATATCATTCTCAAAAAGACTAGAATGCGAAATAAAAGACAGAAAGGTAATGAACAATAGTAATCAGTTAGCCATTCTAGGTAACTCCATGTGATAACAATTGCAGTGAAGAGTTGTGTTGATACAATGAAATTAAACAAGCAATTAACCAGGCAAAAACCGAGACTAATGTGCCTACCTCTTGAATTATTTTCTTGACTCAACATCCCTCTGCATTATCTCCATATATACCTGCAAATTGTCAAAGTTGATCCTATTAAAAACAACCCCAAAAAATGTGTATAAGTCCAAAAAAATAAAAAAATAAAAGTTACATATATTAAATCAAATCCACCATAATAATAACACTCACTTGATCTCAACAACTAGATGGATGCTCATCGAAGATGAAACCTTTTCTCGCCTGCTATGTTTTTATGGCCACCACATTTTAGCTTTTTGTCTTTTTTACCACATCTTTTTAATTTTCTAATAAAATTTATTAGATAAGAAATCATTTATAAAATCACTATTAATATTGACTTTTTTTAAAGTTTTTTTTTTAATAAAATTTTATAAAAATCATAGGCTTTTTTAATTCTCCTTTACTTCTAAAAAAATCTAAAAGTTAAATAAAATAAAATCAATCATAAACTTAAATAAGTAAATAAATCATAAAATTAAATAAAAGGGAAATAAAACTAAAAAAAATAGTAACTAATAAATTAAAAAGTTACTAAAAAGCTCATAATAAGACCTCAACCAATCAATTTACAAATAAATGAATTTAAATAATAATAAAAATTCAATTCCTAATGTTAAACTATAGATAAATGACAACTTTTTTTGTCAAAGACAAACTAATAGGCAGTCAAAGACAAAACTGAATGTGTTATACCATGCCCGAGGCAGGTATAATAAGCCTTTTGTTGAATTGAGACTTCTGTGATCCATAACAGTTATAAGAAGAGCTTCGGCGTAAATCACATATAGAAAGACCTTTGTCGACGCGTTTCGAGCCAGCAAGTGTGGCTCATCGTCAGGACAAGTTGAAGAAATAGATCCAGCTTTGCGTGTTAAATAGTCTGAGCAGGGCCTCCAACAGCTATCTAGATTAATGGCTAGCTTTGACTTAGGGACAGTCAAAAAGTCAAATTGATTATTTAAAGGAAGATAGTTAATGACCATACCTATATATAAATATATAATTATATAAATGAAATAATTTTAGAAGGGGTTTACGTTAATAATTAGTTAAAATGTATAATTTAATAATTAAAAAAATTTATTAAATGGGAATTAGTTAAATTGAAGACCTAACTTATTTATAAATAAGGTAAATGTAATTAAATAAAATAAATAATAATAATACAAATCAGCAAATAAATAAATAATAATATATATTCGTTAGATAAAAATATATACAAAATAAAAATAATAATAATATATATAGATTAGTTATGAAAAGAAATAATAAAGTAAATAATAATAAGAAAATAAAATGATAATAATACTAATATATATTCGTTAATAAATAAATAAATTACCAATAATAAAAATTAGTTACCAATAATAAGCCTTCTAAATAAAAAGGGTTGATGTTGCATCAACGCTTTTCAAAATCAAGATGAAAATCACTAACATTTAAAAAAATGTTCATACTTGATACATACAAAAAAATGTGTTGATGCTCCATCAACACTTTTTAAAATCAGCATGAAAATCACTAACATTTTTAAAAAAATGTTCATACTTGATACATAAGAAAATTTAAAGTGCCAAAAATATGCTCCAAAAAAAAAGGTGTATTCTAAATCACCAATTTTCAAAATCAGGTGATTTTTGGCAACCTCAAAAAAACGGGTACTAGGTAATTTTCCCGTTTGATCAATAACTATGTTTCATACGTAGACAACCAGTGAAAGTTCTCATTGATATGAGCAATGAGTTAATTGTATCAATGAAAATAACCTATTTCCTTCCTCTACTAGCCATTTCCACTTTGTACTTAAAATACTCTCTCAATCAATAATGTTCTCAATGTTGTTTAGATGTAGATTTCTTGGTTCCCTATATAATCACCAGTTGTTACTATTTCACGTGTGAAATCTGTTATACAGGACACCCTCAATAAATAGATATTTAAGATACCAAAGTCGGTGTTTACAAGTAGTGGAAATAAATCTCAAAATTACAAAACCATCTCATCCATTTACTTCACACTTTGCTCTTGCTTTAGTATCATTGATATACATACCCTAATTGACAAAAATTTACAAATTAAAATAAATATGAATTCTATGTGATCGGGACAATTAGTTTACAAGTTGTTAATAATAACTCTAAGTCGAAAATTGTGCAAGGACAACCATAAATAAATATTGTGCAGAGATGTGGCCAACTACCTCTACTACAAAGCAACTTGATAGCTAGGTTGGTCCCCACCACTATGTCGATGTCAGCTCATTGTATTTGAAATCTAGTTGAGTTGATTTGGTCTTGTTTCACTAGATATCCTATACATCAGATTATGGACACAGGGATTTAGTTGTAAGAGACAAAGAGTTGGGGTGGAACTTTGAAGAACCAGAATGGTTGTTTAATTTGGTTAACAGAAGTGCTAAGATCGCATACACTAGAGAATTTGGAAGTGCCAATGCAAAGAGAAACAATCATAATTTCCTTGAAATAAAAAACCTCAGAGATGCATGCGATGTTGGCTAATCATTGTAAATTTATTTTATCTCTTATCTATCAACCATATTTCATCCTTGCTTAGAAATATGTGATCTACTATTGACCTACTCAATGTTACTTAACCCTAAATAAAGTTTAGTTGAAAAAATAATCCCATTAGAAAATAATTCATGAATGTACCGAAGAGGTGTTGTGAGAGATGGAAGTGTGTGAAATAAATTTGTGACGCATTAACACATGCATCTCCCACTGACGTGACAAATCATGGTCTCCACACTTGACAGACTATAACCAATAATCAACATAATTCATCGTAAAACAATCAACAAACTTGAATGATCAAACGTTGGAAAGGAAAAAAACAAATGCTTCAAGATTTGAGAACACTCACAACATACAAAAGCATGGACTGTGATTATTGAAGCATCAACTATCTTTTGCATTCATGATTTCTTGGAAGGTACATCCTCAACTTCTAATTGAGCTTGAATGGCATGCCCAACCTATGTTAGATGTTGATAACAAGGAACATCATATGCAAGGTACCCAAAAACCCAAATTTTTGAACATATATGAGAATTGGCATTGATCAAAATATGAAATACTAAACAAAAAGTTACCACAATACACTAAAGGATTCCCTGATTACATTTATTATTGAAAATCCTAAACCCTAATTTGTCTCCACCTCCTCACACTTGCATAATGTTTTTCCATCAATAGTGAATTAATAGTTTATGTCAGTAGCTTTATGTTCAAAATTTTTTACTTGGTAACAAAAGTGCTAAGATCGTATACACTGGAAAATTTGAAAATACTAAGAGAAACCTTAGAGATGCATGTAACATTTGAAAATCATTGCAAATTGGTTCGCTCTCTTATCTGTCAAGAGAATTGGAACTCATAGGAAAATTTAGAAACTTCGATGCAAAGACAAACCTCATATATTCATGTAGCATTCACCAATCATTGCAAATTGTTTCACTTTCTTATTTGTCAACCATATTCCGTTCTTACTTAGAAATACATGATCTACTACCTACCTGCACAATGCTACTTATCCCTAAATAAAGTTTAGTTGAAAAATTATTCCCACTAAAAAAGAGTTCATGAATGCACGGAGGAAGTGTTGTGCAGGATGGGGGTGTGCGAAATAAATGTGTGAAGCGACGAAAATGTGTGAAGGGACCAATATGCAGAAGAAACACCTACATTTCCTCACCTCCCGCACAACACTTCTACATCTTCTGCATTTTTCATTGACGTCACAAGGAAGTGTCCCAACACTCGATAGACTAAAACCAGGAATTAGTTGAGTCATGATAACACAGTCAATAAATTTGAATCATCAAACATTAGAAAGAAGGAAAAAATGCTTGAAGGTTTACAAATACTCACACCTCAGAGGTATTCACGATAACTGAAATTATTAGCTTATTAATTCTTGTTCTTCCTGCAATCTACACTTCGTATTGCATTGTCATAATTAAATTAATTACTTCTCCAATTCAGACATTCAGCTCAAAATGAACAAACAAATGTATCATTCCAACCTCTATGAAACATGTGAGCTTTCCAAAGACTTGTTGTAATACATTAATAATAGTTAGTGAAGTTTATGGCTTTAAAACAAAATGCATAGTTGATGCACCATTAGAATCACATAAAGTGTAGTAAAGCATGAATTGCATCATGATCACTCCAGTATGAATGTGAAATATGGAAATGACATTGTTCAACAGGAAAATTTATCCAAATGTTATCAATAATCATTTTATTACCAAGAATAAAATTTCTTGTTACTTCCTATAATCGTTTTGAGTGCATGTAATCTAATAACTGTCTACTTCGTTTGCTATCTGAACTGATGTAATTATTGAAATATCCAATTATTATAAAAAGATAATCAGTTTGCATGAATTGTGCCTTTGTTATTGCAATTTCATCAATAACTATTGAAACATATACAAGTGCGCAACATATACATTTATTATGAATATTCAGTATTGGAAATAGTTTTTTTCGAAGAAAAATTGTAACTTTCATTATAGTAAGATGAAAATTACATTATGTTTGTGTGTAACCGCACTCTATGAAAACCACTACCATAAAAAAAATTGGTAGTGGACCAAAACTTGGAATGTGCGTAGTCACCTGAGAAAATATGATGAGTGGTTATAGAGAGTTCATATAACAATAGAAAATATAAAATAATTTCTAAAAACAATGCTGATAACATCAACTAGAGCTATATACAATACAAAAAGATGAAAGAGATGACAATGAAATCATATATCTATAGGAATGCCCTGCATATAGGGCCTCTGATAAGAAGAGTGTTCTCATCCATCTATGAAATCAGTGATCTACCAAACTCCCATAACCTAAGTGACGCCTTCTTTAGAGAAGGTGTCAGTGGCTGAATTCCTCCCTCTGAAAATGTGACAAACAATAATTGAGTCAAAAGATTGCTTTAAATGAAATTTTTCTTCCAAAATAGGGCATAGTGTGTGCATGTGACATCTAGAATTTTTGTTGAACCAAATTACAACAAGCATCGAGTCACCAAATATCTGCAACCTATGAATATCTTGTTCCAATGAAAATAACAACAAAATCTTTAAACTCATATGTTCATAGAAGTTGTTTGTGCCTTGTTCAAACCCAGATTTTAGCTTGAAATAATGAGAATTTGGGAGATATAAGACAACACCCCCTCCATGTGCACCACTAAGAAGTGCAATGCCATCGAAATATGCCCAAGGGATGGATTAATCAATGAGTTCTATTGCAATGGCATGGAATCAGATCTACGACATCCAGTGAGGACATAATAGAAATTGATTGGGCCACAACTTTCTCATGGGTGGAGAATTTTTCATTGAAAAATTCAGTGTTTTGAGCAAGTCATATACCCTAAGACAGGAGGAGAGGCAAGAATCACATATGTTTTGGAGTAATGAGATTCTGACAAACAGACTAAGCTTTTAGGACCGAACCCCCTTGCCATCTAATCTAAACATTTAATTATGCACATGTTGAAGTCCATACATCCTTTGTAAAAGAACAAAATGAGAAAAGGTGAGACACAGATTAATCTGAGTTTTTGCATAGTGGGAACCAACTTGGGCCACAAATACCCGTTTTTGTAGATTATATGTTGTCAAAACTTTATTTTCTAATATGCACCATTGGAATAGACATGCCTTTGTTGGGCACACCACGTTCCATAAATTCTTCCACCACTAAGATGGTTTCTCCAGTTTATTGTGTTCATTAAGTAAAACATATCCTACTTTCGAAGCATAAGTTCTAGTATTGGAAATAGTTTTCTGAAAACAGAAGTTCAATTTTTTTTTATTGAAAATGTTCTTGGTTGATATGATCTCTATGTTTTATTCTATGCAAGTAAGTACTCCTTAGAATACAATTTGATATGTTGGAATTCAATTTCCAAAATTAATTATTTAACGACAGAAAGTTTAGATGCTTTTCTTGGACACAGACAATCATAGCACTCATTAGATCTTCATCACGTACAATGTCACTGACATGAGCATATAGACTTTGTGTATTCAAACTTGCAATCGTTAAAGTAATTGCATTGGTTGTTGGTTTGTGTATGCATTTTAGTTTCCACGACACATGAATTCTTAAGCGTTTCATTTCTTCTAATATTTTTTTATTCACATAAAAATTATTTTGTGATATATCTCAAGGAGATACAATGATTCCATGGTTCTAACATGTGACAATGTTGTGTACACTAGTCCATGTGTCGATATACCACTTGGATAAAATGAAAACCCATCTAACATTAAGCCTTGTGATCCTCACACACGCTAAATGTATCGAAAATTGTTTTTGTACTATAGTTTTAGAGATCTTGATATGACATGCCAATGGTTTTGAAATATGTAGTATTGGAGTCCAATTCGATGAGATTTCTTCGTCAAATAGTTCATGATACTTGTTTCTTTGCAATTTACTAATGTCTAGATTTACAAAATTTATCAATATTACGTCAATATTTTTCCTATCTTTTTTAATATTTTTTTCATATTCCATCTGCCCATTAACAAGGTCATCCTCTATATTATATTTTCCTGCATATAGATCAATGAGAAAATTTCACTTGATAAGAATTTTTGGTGGAAACCTCATTGTTTTCTCATATGGTACATAACCTATTTCCTTACTCTCATCTTTGTCAATCGCATCAAGAACTATTAGTTCTTCCTTTACATGTAACAACATTTTCTCATTATGTTTTTGTACATCCTTGTTCCTATAAAATAGGTATGGAAATAATGGATCTAGTGGAGTAGGTCTATAGCAATTATTGTTTATATATTCTATGTCTTCATCAAATTGTTGATTCACTCACATTTTGTTAAGTATTTCAACGAATTTTTTTTCTTTTTTACACATTGTCATATGTAATTCATAGCATTTTACTTTTTCCTTCCAAAAATTGTATGTTGTTTTTTCCTTTGCTAAGATTGGATGCTAAAAAATTAGAGAATATTTGATAGGTTGCGCTTGAAATAAGTCACCTGAAAATATTATATCAATATTTCCAAAATAAGCTAATGGACTATGCTTTATTTCTCGTAAATGTTTATAAACTTGGTATAATAATGTTGCACCTATCAAAGGTGCTTCAACAATAAGTGTCACACAAAGTTGTTCACAATGTTTTATTAATGTGTCTAATTTTTCACCTTTAAGTGAAAGACATTCTAATTTGTTAAATGGAAAATGGAATGCATAATGCAACATTATACCACCTGCATTGAATTTTGCCTTCTTTGTATATGTTGCTACAGTTCCTTTAAGTTGAGCTAGGTCATATTCCAATATTTCGTTGTACGCGAGTTAAACATTGGAATATTGCTAGTGTAGTAAATGTTTTTCCAATGATCACACCACCTGTTAAAAATGCATATATTAGTTAATCTAGATTTCTTTTTTTTGGTTGTCAATATTTATTTCACTATTTTTCTTTCTCTTTGTTCAACATTCTTGTGACTTGATAGAATTATGTTTATTATAATATATGTGGTTGTTTTATGACTTGGTAAGGTGTCTCAACTATTGATTTTGCATTTCTAACCTTTTGCAAATATTCAAAATCATTTGATATTGCATTCTTGATAACGTCTTTTGATATATATTTCTCGATATGTAGGAATATCTCTTTCAAACAACTCACTCGATTTGTTTTCAAGTTTAGCTGTTATGTTGAACTTTCAACACTTCCTCTTTTCTTTCCTTGTAGTGTATAGCATGATGAAAAATTCGCTAACCTCAATGTTTTTTGGCTATTGTACATGGCAATCAATCATGGATAAACATGCTATGTCTTCTAAATCATTTGGTTCAAGTTCCAACTCTTTTGGTCTTCTTAGTACAATGCTCGATCATTTATTGTTATAGTATTAATAAATATACATTTTCTTGAACTAGTATTCAATGGCAATGACAATATTGTATATACAACATTCTTTGTAGATATTTGTTGTAAATTCAATAAAGATTTTCTAATTCTATCAATTGTTTCTACTGTTGGAAATACTGAGAGAGGGGGTGAATCATTATTTCATAAATTTCAACAATTTAAGTATCCAAACAATTAACCAATGTAATCACATCAAAGGAACACAAGATATATATGAACAATATATATATATATGACAAGGGAAGCTACAAATTCCAGTTTACCAGCTATAAATGGAGGAGCGACAACCCAAAATATTTACCAACATCCACTATAAGGAGCTACAACCCCTAGTTTACCAACATCCACTGGAAGGAGGCGAGAACCTCCTAAAAGAAGCTACAACTCCCTTCCCTAACACCACCCTACCACCCTCTAGAGTAAAAGATAAAAGAAAAAAAATTTGGGTTCCCATACCAAGGACAAAGGTCCAATTACAGCAATATTCAAACTTCAATATTGCCCATTTACAATGTCCAATATGCAATAAATAAAGCTCACACCTCATATCATCAATACAAGCATCCTTACTTTGTCTTTGATTTTCGTTACAAGTTCTTGAATTATATGCTCAAAAATATGCTCCACAACTTCATCAAAGGGACTGCTTCAAGGCTTCTGTTATGCACCAATCTCTACTTCTACAAGACTGATATTAAGGTATGTGTTATCACCAAAAATTGATCATCTAGTCATAACTTACTAGATGGATCGAAGTACACCATGTAGGGCCAATTTTACCATAGTAAAATTGCTTTCACTATAAGAAATTACTTAATAAACCACATTTGTTAAGTTATTTCTAGTTAAACCCATGAGAAATAATTAAATAAATCATTATTTATTTAATTATCTTCTAGGAATAATTAATTAAACCATTGTTTAACTAATATTCCTTGTCATATTTGACCCAATCATGAGAAATAATTAGATAAATCATTATTTTTCTTATTTTTCTCTAGGAATAATTAATTAATCATTATTTAGTTATTATTCCTTGTCAAGTTTGACTAAATCCTCTAGGAATACTTAAACAAATCATTATTTGTTTATTATTCCTTAACCACATTCCTTGAGATGATAAATAAATCATTTATTTATTTATCATTTCTAAATAAAAGTATTTAACCAATTTAAATACTTTGTCCCTCCAACCAAACATAATAAAATATTCCAAACGGTTAATTTTAGATTTGGGTTAAAAATATTATATTATTTTCCATTATTCAAGAATAACCCAATATTTTATTATAAATTGAAGGGTTTTACATCCATTCTTCACTTTGGATCATTTTCATTGTCGTGCTCACTACTGTAACTTTTATTATAATCTTTGTCGCTTGCCATTTATTTTTTCCATTTGAGTTCTCATTGAGCTCAAACATTTTTTGTTGGGTTTACACATTATAGAGAGGAGAGAGTATATGACGCCAGGGTTACCCCCACTTATACCCATAGTATGCATGTAAAATGCATCCACACATTTGTCCCAGGTATTTAACTCACCAAGGAGTCAAATCTTCAACCATAAATGGTTAAGGTCCTCTTTTAGTCTCATACGGAATGATTCATAGACTTAACAAAGCCTAAAAACATTAACCCACCTTTTCCTTTCTATCAAAAATTAATCACCCCGCTTAAACCCTCATTAACCTTTAATTCTGACTTTTCATTCAAATCCTTCTTATCGGGACTTTAAAACCCTTTCATAACCTTCTCTACCATTAAGCCTGCATATATATAACCTTTCCCTATTTAACCTCGGTTAATATATATTTATCGCATAAAAGCTTCTATCGACACTCTTTTCCTTTACAAACTATTTACAAAGGAAAACCCCATTTACAAAGGAAAAACCCCGCAAACATACCTTTTGCCTTTGTACGGCCTCTGCACACTTTCCGAGGTTAACTTTATTACAATCGGGCATCGTTCCTCCGCGGGTCTTTAACACATATATGCCTCATCACCCCTCCAACTCCGATATGTGACTATCGGAATTGTTAACACCACTTTTACATTAAATGACTCGGCACGCACTTTATGGAATACAAAGGAATACATTGAAACCCTGACCCAAACACATAAGGCTGGACTTCAAATTTTATAAGCTCGCGTCTATATTTATCGTCGGGTCCGCCCGTCCATATCAAAACTTCTGTTGCGCTACTCCTCCTCTGATCTCCAATCATCGAAACCTCCGATCAAATCTTGACTGTCCGTTGTATCCCCCGTTCCAACGGTTGACATTACTCCTGACCATTTAAACTTGCACGCCTATTCTCCACCGTCGATCTACACCCAACAGATCCGACGGCTGTCGTTGATATCGGGTAGATAACAAGCACGAGGATTAACCACTCGATAAAGTGGTTTCTTCTCTCCTCTCACTGCCCTGCGTCACTATACAAAGCTGAAGACTTTTAGGATAGCCAAAAATGCATCCCACAAAGGGGGACTAGTACCGGTGTCACATAATAAAATATATTCTTTATATTTGGTTTTCAATGAGTTATTGGAGTTATTTGCGCGTAATTCCTTATTTCATTTTGTTGTTTAACTATTTATGTTGCATAGATCAAGACTTTGACAGGTTTTGTTTCTATCATTTGCTGCAAATCCACATTGTTTTACAGCCATTTTTACTATTGAGGTTGTTTTTCATCCACAATCTAAATTGGTTACTTTTCGTAGACCTTCGAGAAGAAAACACTCCAACAGATGGCGACTCCACTTTGTTTTTAATTCTAATTCAAAAACCTAGGTGACCTTCAGTTTTCAGCTTAGGATTTTTCTTTTTTCAGTCTCTTAATGTTGTTTACTAGAATTCTAACCCTAGATTAGTCAAATTTCTAACTTCTGAAAGTTTTCTGGTTATTTCTGCTGGTGACATGAACGAACCGCAACAGAGATGACACTTTTTTTTTAAACTTGCCCCTCGAGAACTGAGGAGCAGAAATCACAATTTTCAGGCCAAAATATGTGCTCTGGACCACTAGAACGCACTTCCTGGGCCAAAAAGTGCGATCTCAGCCTAAAACAGGTCAGTACCTATGATTTAAGGGTTTTTCGGGATTTTTTTTATTATTTTTTGGGTTTTTCTGAGGGCACTCTATTGGGTTGGTTGACCTTTGTCTTAGCCTGCTTAGGCCTTGATCTACTCTGTTTTTCTCGTCGAAGTTGAATTTATCCCCTTGGGGCTTCTAGCACGCTTCCACCTTTGTAGGAGGAGTTCAGCTATGTAAGTCTAAGTTTTTACAAAGCTTTCAACCATACATTTCAGATCTATACCTTTTTTTTCAGATCATTAAATATAGGTTGTTTCCATCCAAAGTTCCCTCTTGAACCTTGTTTGGTCATTTGCCTTAGGGTGCCACTGTTCGCCCTAGGTTCCACACCCATCGCCCTATCTTTTGCAGCGATTTTCCTCACTGGTTTTTTACTGTTGTTGCACCACTTTCTAGCAGCATAGTGTCATTTGATCCCAGTCACATCGATGCTTAGATATCTTATCCATTGTAGTGTGTTTTCATTTGATTTCGCCACCAACCAGCACAGTGTTTGAAAACCCAGTTTGGGTGGGGTTTACATAGTTATTTGTTGTTTATTTTCTATTTTTAATTTCTGTTTATTTACAGTATTTCAGCAATCTTTTTCTTTTTTCAAACACGATTTGGGCTTAGTTAATAAACAAAAATATTTTCACACACAAGCACACCTTAAGTGAAGGGAGATTGGTTAACACCGTCAAGCCAAGACTTAATTAATTAATTTATCTCCCAAATAGAGACAGAGGCATTTTTTTAATCTCCCTTCACCATTTATGTGTCACTTGTGTCTTGCAACCATTGCACCACCAAGGCATTTTTTGTGGATACTTTTAGGTCTTCATCCCCAGTTTTTGCTTGGATGTATTACTCCTCCCCGCAGGGTTCAAGTTAGTCCTCCCTTGAGTCCCCATACTGACTCTTCTTCTGGTTCACCTAATTTCGAGCCTCCTTCACTGCATATCATTATCATGTCAGGACCCACTACAGGTGCAGGAAACCAACCTAGTGGTGGCTCCAGTTCTACCCCAGTAGTCACATCTAGCGGAACCATTACAGGAACCATCCTGGCAGCTCCTTTGCTACCTTTCATGGTTGGGTTAAGTCTCCCAGATTTTAGCCAGTTGATTAACGACCCCATACACCACGATGTTGGTTGGCCAGCTATGCCGACTAAGCTTCCCTTAGACATTCCCAAGTTTGAGGGTAATTCTGGAGAGGACCCCACTAATCATGTCCACTCCTTCCATATGTGGTGTTCGTCTAATTCCATCACCGATGACTCCATTCATCTTCGGTTGTTCCAACGCATGCTCATTGGAGATGTTGCGAAGTGGTACATTGACCAACCCTCCACTTCTCATTCCACTTTTGTGATGCTTGCTAAAGTGTTCCTTTCATATTTTCAGTTACCTCTCCGATACGACACCAGTAGGAACTCTTGACCACATTTCGTCAATCCTCTGCCACCCATCTTTCTAACCATGTTCAGGAATGGCGTAGAAGGAGGAGCATTTTTCGTGCTCCTTCCTTCGAAGACCATGTCTACCTAAATTTCTTTCTTAGGAATCTTTTAGCGCCCATTGCCAAAGATGTCACATCTCACTTTCCTCAGACAGAGGAAGAGGCTCTCCAGACCGCTCTAAGATATGACTTGATTTATGCTCAATCTAGTTATGTCTATACTATTATACTAGACCTCCCTCATCCTAGTGGTGGCAATGCACTAGGGACATCTCACGCTACTGACAGTATCATTGGATCTATTTCACATCCTTCATTGCATACTCAGCAGAGTTATGGCTATCCACAGGGGGGCACTAGTTCCTCCAACACTTATCCCCCTCCTTCCAGCAACATGTATTCAGGACAAAGAACATCTTATGCATTCACCCAACCACATTAGTAGATGTTAGGGCCAGCTAGTGCTCAACCTGTCTACCAAATTGTCGCCCCTTCACCATCTTACACCTATGCACCGTTGAGCACTCCATCCCCTCAGGCATTAGCGTCGTAG
Source organism: Pinus tabuliformis (assembly GCA_031772625.1). Classification (NCBI taxonomy): domain Eukaryota; kingdom Viridiplantae; phylum Streptophyta; class Pinopsida; order Pinales; family Pinaceae; genus Pinus; species Pinus tabuliformis. The sequence continues at coordinate 560,732,748 of CM062819.1, read as the reverse complement.
CCTCCTATGCATCCTCAACCTCATCCCCAATAGTCACCGCCCCCTTAGGGTCAAGTGTATGCACAGCAGTGTACGACCAATCCCCAAAATTAGAAGAAAAATAATAAGGGGAAGGATAACAAGGATAATCGGGGTAATCAACCTAATCAACCCCAGGGGAACCAGCCTAACACGAACAACCAACAACAAGGCAACCAGCCCTAGCAAAACAAGGTTGTTCGTACGAAAAATACTTGTGAATGTTATCGTGTACATTGCCATTATACTCATGAGTGTCCCCTCTTACCTTGGATGCGTTAGATGTGGGAAGCCCAAGAAGCCTCTAGAGGTCAACGCCCATGCATCAACTAGCTTAGAATCTTGCACCATCTCAATTGGTCATGCTTATGAATCCTTTCCCTCAGAAAGGATTTTTTGCTACTCAACCTCAACAAGGTCAAGTAGCCCACCCACCCCAACCTTCTGGTCCTGGTGACTACTAGATTCTCATGATGAATTCTGACAGGGCCAATACCTTTAATGTCAACCTGCAAACTAGATCGCGTCAATACGACAAGCCATCGAATTCATTCGCAACTGATCCCAAAACCAAAGATTCTACTAAGTCCCTTGGTGAGCACAGTATTGTAGCTATAATGCTGCAACTCCTTGGGCTTCCTACTTTACTTTTATCAACCCAGTAGTTCGTCACAAACTTGGAAGCGACGATGCTGTATGCACAAGTACTAGCTCTTACTGCAAGCTGTCACTTGGTTAGCTGGCACAAGATCACTAGGAGCTTAAGCCAACTTATATGAATTCTCAGAAGAAGCTTTTAACTGTGATAAAAGAAAGCTAACTCTATGAGGACTATTCTACTTGCGGAAAGAAAAAGAAGACTGGAATGTAAGGAAAACCCTAGCAAACCCTAATTTACCCACTAACCCTACTTTTGCAGGAAAAGAGATGAAAACTGATGAAATGAGTGCCATTGACTACTGAAAAGGTAAATTTCATTTATTCAAGCTACTTCTGAAAAGAAACAAGAAGAAAACATCTTTTTGTGCTTTTGAGTGTTTTTATGTGAAATTATTATTATTGTGATTTATCTAGTTGTGATTGTGCAGAGGTTTGGTGGCAAAGGAAGATGGAGTTGGCTTTTTCATAGGGTGAGGAAGGTGTGGAGAGGTCCTAAGAAGCCCCTAGTACCCTTCTGAAGACTTTCATTGCAATTAGATTTTGAAAAACCACTTACAGGAAATTCTACAGGAGGCTGCAGGGGATCTATAGGAGGATCTACAAGACGAGGCCGAGAGCTATTTTTTGGAGGTTTTGAAGGTGGAAAAGTGATGGTGAAGGGTAACTGAAGGCTAGATGAAGCTGTTGAGGTGTTTGGAGCTTGTCAAGGAAGATCAAGAGGGAACATGATGGTTGTATTTGTTCAAATGGCAAGATGGCAGCTTATGGAGAAACACAGAAATTAGGGCAGATTGGGGAAATGTTGGGAATGACTTGGGAAATCTATGAGAAGTAAGCTGGTGCTGGCTACTTTATGGATGTATGGTGAGCTGAGGTGTCCTACAAGAGATCTACACATCTACTTACAAAAATTGATCAAAGAAAGGACTAACTATACCATGAAAACAGAAATTTCTCTAGCTTGACCTAATTTCTGACCTACAAACAGAAAATGTTGAACAGTAACCTTTGAACAGAAAAGCATGCAAAGAGATCTATTGTAAAAGAACAGGAAATGATCTAGGCAACTGAATCTGAATCAATATATCAATCTTTCCAAATCAAGTCATCACACTAGAAGTTGCATGGAAGAGCAAAACTGTGTTTTTGGTGGTAGCAGTAGTGCCTTGACCTCAAATCATAGTCCCAAAAAGGGAGAAAGGAGATCAGGGCCTACTGTTGGCCTTTTTGAATCTTATTATGTCACTGCATTAACCTACTTGAGCAATTGAAACAAAAACATCTATGCAAAACATCAAAAGCAACCTAATCTAACAAAGTAAAATGAATCTATATAACAGAAATTAACTCATGAACTGAAGCAAAAACATATAAGTACAAAGCAAGAGGTGCTGGGCAGCTTGGGTTGGGCCCTAACCCAAGAGCTTCAACCCTTTGAAAGAGATCAGTTCTGGCTCAAAAACTGTTTCATCTCCATTATCAAAAATAACAATCGCATTACATAAACTGTCCACAAAAAGGAAGCTCGAAAATGAACTGAACTGGAGCTGCAAAAAAGTGCGAAAATTCTACTAATAATTAGCTAACCTACTGAGGCTCTAAGCCCCCTTATTTATACAAATGGATTCCTCCAACAATCCTCCTAAAATCAAGGAGCTCGGCTTCCCGGAACTGGAGATAAACAACAGTCCCTCTTTACTTGCTCGGCTACCCCTTGGAATGTGGACCTTTGTGCTCTAAGTTGCTGATGCAGAATTCAAGGAAAGGGGTCATAAATAAAGGAGACACCCCCCTACAAATCCTCTTCCCTATTTCCCTCGAGTATTTGCTGCCATTTGCTCATAAATCCCTTGACTTTGTCCAAAATTGACCAAAAAATCTGCATAAAGCACACATTAGACTACATGGCAAAATGACTAACCCAATTCACTCTATTAGCATAAATATATTCAAAAACATGCAATAAACTAATGAGAATGGTGGATTAAGTCGAATTAAGAGGCAAAATGAGCCCATATAATTACCCATTTCTGGGGCTTATCATCACCCCCTACTGAATGGGTTGCTCATCCTCTAAGCAACTAATTTAACTCTTCATCCTTGATGGCTCTGATAGATTCCCTAACATCACATGCTTCTGATGTGATATCTTTCTCTTTATCATGGAATCCTGTCTTTCTATCCACCTCTTCCCACTGTTTCTGTTCTTCCTCCTCTTTTACTCCTTCCAACAGTCTTAGCAGCAATGGAGGACTGAATTTGAGGCCAATCCAATTGACCTTCAAACTTTGCATAGAGTGCTTATACAGTGGCACTCTCCTCATGGCTTCCCTCATCCTATTTGGGGAGTGATACTCCCTGATCCGTAGGCTGTGTGGCAATGTGTTCCACCTTCTCATGCAGGCATGAATGCAGTCATCTCCAAACAATCTCTCCATGTCCTTGAAATGTGCAATAGCCTAGGCCTGCTTATCAACATAGTTTGAGACAACTTGAGGATTAGCTGCAAGGTGTTGGTGGGAATAGATGAGAGCCATGGGGTCTGCTGGTTCTGCTCTAACCCTTAGGGGTTCATTCAGCTCTTTTGCCATCATTTTATGGATTTATGTTGCCCTTTTCTCTTCATGGCTCATCCAAGATGCCATGGCCATCAGCTGCAAGTCTCCCAACGCAACATTGGGATCCCATAGGTTCATATCAGTAAGGGCCATGTTGTGCAAGTAAAACTCTGCTAGCTTCACTTTGTCCTTAGCTGAACTGTGATCACATAGATGCATGAATTGGCCATAATCCTGAAAAGGTATTGTGCCCCTCTGGGCCAGTGTCTTGATCTAAAATTGGAGCCACTGATCCTTGAGGTACACTGCATATGATTTGGCTGGCTACCTGCACTATAATGCCTCCATAGCCCAGCTGGCCATGCAGGCTAATTGGGCTTCCTTTTCCTGTAGTTGCCTTCTCAAGATCAACACCTCATTTTCTGCCTGGGATTCCCTTTCCTGTTGCTGTCTTATTACTGTCTCATTGTCTGCCTGGGGTTCCTCTTCCTATTGCTATCTTTTTAATATTGATAGCTCATTTCCTCCTTGAGGTTCCCTTTCTTGCAGCTGCTTCTTTAACATTTCATTTTCTGCCTCCAATTGAGCTCTTCTGATGCTTTCTGTATGCCTGACCATGCTCAATTCTTTGCCCATTTCCCTCAATTTGTTTTCCATGTGCCCAATGTCTTCCACCCCTCTTGATTTTGCAATCTGCATCCATGTATGGGTCCTTACTCTTTCCTTTTCCAGCTCAAAGAAAAGAGGGATTGCAAACTTTTGTGGGATGATCTTCCCCGCTTCCAGAAGGTTGTAATAAGAGCCTAAGTTAGGCTAAGGTTCAGGCTCTAGTATCTCTTTTGCCTTGTCTTCCTCCTGGGTCTATTCTTTTGCCTTCTTTTCAAGTTTTTCAGTCTCTTGGATCTTTGCCAATGTCTCCTGTAGAGAGCTTTGTGCCTCCTGTAGGACTGTTTTAAAGTCCATTAGTTTGATCCTTTCTTTCTAGGTAGAGGTCTTAGGACTTCCTCTTTCATAAGTGATGGGGGTTTTGGATGGAGATTCCTCCTTTGTTGCAGTAGGGACATCCTCAATGATGATGGGCTCCTTTGAAGGTGGCTGAGGCTTCCCCATCTTTATTCTGGTGCTCTTTCGAGCCTTGAAGTACATAGATGGTTGTCTCTTCCTTTTTCCTTTGGGCTTGGCTGGAGTACTAAGTGCAGCAAGAACAGTTGTTGCCTCTCTTGCTAGTGTCTCAGGAGACACTTCTTCTTGCTTTGCTTCTTCTTCTTCATCTGCTATTTTTCCTGTTTCTACTGGTTTTGTTTCTGTTGTCTCTGATTTTGTTTTCTCCTCTACTTGCTTAGTTTCTGCCTTTCCTGTGGCAACCTTTTTCTGCATTGTCTTAGGCTTCTTCCTTTCAGTTCTTGGTCTCTTCTTTTTCTCTGTTGTGGTTTTACCCTTTTTTGCTTTTGATTCTTTCTTCTTCTCTGCTTTAGGCTCATCTTTGGTGGTGTCATGTTTCTCCTCTCCTATCTGGTTCCCTTCTTCTTCTATGTGGGGTTCCTCTTCTTCCAATTGAGTGTTCTTTTCTTCTTCATGGATTTCCTTCTCAGCTTCCCCTTTTTGTTCCTCATCTTCACTTCCAGGTGGACTAAGGTCATCAGTGAGAGTTTTTATATCATCCTCTTTAGTCCTGTTCCTGAAAAACTCCCAGGCTATGGGGATTGTGAAAGTGTGGAGGGCATCCTCCACCAGCAATTTAATTAGCCCATGGTGAGAAAATTGGTCTGGAACCCCTGCCTTCAATTTGGTGCTAGACTCTATCAAGGATTGGAGGAGAAAATATGGAATACTGAGTTTTCTGGATGCAGGAAGGTCCATGCCATATCTTAGTTCATGTAACAGTCTGAAATGGTACCCATAAACTATGTTGTATCTTCCTTCACAGGAGATGTATTTCATGATCTGATAACTAACCTCACCCCATGGATAAGGTATACTTGTCCTCCTAATGCCATTCTTATCCTCCACAAGATGTTCATTAGGCTGGAAAAAGGTCTTCTTAGCAACTTGACCCAGTGGTTTTTCTTCTTTGCTCCAGGGTAGCCCAAGTGGGAGACCGGTGACCCTACTGATGAATTTCGGTGTGATTTCTATGGTTAGACCCCTGAAACTGACAGTGGCATGGGTTTTTGAGTGAGGTTTTAAAGACAATAAAAATTCCTTTGTGACTTCCTCATCATACCCATGAAATTTTTCAAAGAAAGGCATCCAATTTGCCCTGGTAAAGAGGGCTACCACTTCTGGATGTTCATGCAGCTTAGTTGAATTCAGAGGCTCCTTCCTCATAAAACCCCCTGTCATGATGTTCAGAGACTGCTGGAATGTCTCAGGTGAGGAGGAAGGCAGCAAATTTCAAACCCAGAAATAGAGGAACAACTGAGGTTTTCTTTCTTTTTTAACAAAAACAAATTGCAACTTTCCTTCCTTCCAAAATTTGTCCTTAAACTTAATTTACTTCTCAGTCTGTTTGAGGGAAACAATATCTTAAAAAAACAGAGAGTATATAGAACAATGTTTTTTCCTTTCACAAAATAAGCAGACTACCCAATGCAAGTTCACTTTTTTACAGGCTTAATTTTCTAGAGTTGCATCATCTCTTTACAGAGGAGAGTACCACGAAGGAGAAAGAGACAGTATTTTAGTGTGAAGAGCAATTGGAGAACTGTATATATTTTTTTCTTAAAAACACAGGCAGACTCTGTTCTCACTTTTCCCTTCTTTTCAACTCAATACTTCGCTTCGAATCCCACCACCTTTTGTATATATATGGAAATGCAGAGTGGGTTTTACTGAGCCTACCTTTTTTAGCCCGAATTTGTCCTGAAATTCTGAGTTTTCCTCTGCGGTGCTGCTCACTGGCCTTCCTGTAGAAAGGCTCCTGTAGGACTGTGTTTTCGCTCCTGTAGAGCCCAATAATGCTCCTGTAGAGCCCGATAAGCGGAAGGGTTCTGAAACTGACAGAGAGCGACTGTTTCGAGGCTTTGGAGGTGGTAGGTAGGTTGCTACAGCTGAGAGCTCGTCGATACAAATGAAACAAAGGTGGTGGAGGTGGTCGACTGCAGCGTACTTAAGCTTACGGGAGTGTTCTACGGTGATGAGGTGAGGTGGCAAGAAGGGTACATTACCCTCATCCAGACCGTTGGTCCCTACTTCAGTGCCATTATGAAACTTCATGCCGCCTACCCGCAATCATTGCCATCATTCACGTTTGGATGCCACCACTACCTGTTTTGAGTTTTTCCCAAGTTGACTAAACACACGTGCCGATTGCACCCATGGAACGTTGTTTGAACTGGACGAGGGTGACCAATTAGCTGGCCACCGATCTCATTTAATTGATACCATCTCACTTGTCTATGCAGTTTTTAAATTATACTCATGCAACAGAGGAACAGGTTTAGTCACTTACCTGTTAGTTGCTACCGTGTTGTTGCATGCTCAAACTTTGGCGTTCTATTCATGGATTGATGTTGCTGGCACCCGTGGCTTCTGAATTGGTGGCTCGGCTACCTCGTGCTGGTGATCCTTAATCAGGACCAGCTCCTTGCGCGTTTTATACCTCTGTGGCTGCACTAGACCTGCCTCTGGAGCTCGATTTTTAAGGGGATCAGCTGCTATAAGAATCCTGCAGGATTTCCTGTAACTGCTTCTCCCTCTAAAACTTTTGGCTAAGGCTTGAGTAGGGACTAGAGAGATAGCTGAGGAAGGTTTTGTCGGTCAAGGAAAAGTAGATGGTATGCACTAAGTAAGAGATAAGTTAAGGATGTTGCTGTTTTATTCTTCATTTTTTTTTTGAAAAACAAAAGAAACAAGATTTATGTGTTTTCTTTGCAGGGAAGAAAGAAGCAAGTGGAAATGCAGTGGTGTCGGTATGGAATGGAGAGTTAGGAGGATGAATGGTGGTAGGGGGTCCACAGGTCTTCTGGACAATTTTCTAGCCCTTTGATCCTTTTCTTGACTCGATTTCGAGCTCTCTGTGATTTCTACAGGAGCCTCTTGTAGAATGCACAGAGCCTCTTGTAGGATGCATAGTTTTCCAGAACAAGTGAGACCAGGGACTAGGAAAAGACAATAGCGATGGAGAAATGGTCTATCAGAGGTGTATTCGGCTTGGCCATGTCCCTTTTTCTTCTGTGGCCCTCTTGCAATCTGCAATGCATTCGAAAGAAGTTAATTTTTCTGTTCTCGTTTTTTCTTTTTTCTGTTTTCTTTTTTCCTCTTTTTTTTTTAAGAGACGGTTGGGGCACCTCCAGTAGGTTTTTACCCTCACTGCCTACCTTGGGCACCTCCAAGGGGAGGTTTTCACCCAGGGATCTTTTATTCTCCTTATTTTTCTTTTCTGCTTTTTTTTTTTTTAGGGTGTGGGTGGAGTGGAGGCAGAGACTTACTCCATTACCAACACTGTTTTACTCAGATTCTCAATGAATTCTTGCTTGGAGAGGGGTTTCCTATAGATTTTCAACCTATGCCCATTGACAAACATGGGGATGGCTTCTTCATTAACGGTCCTGATCAAAACTGAGCCATTGTCATTGCACCTTTCTACTGTGTACGGTCCCAGCCATCTTATCCTCAGTTTGCCCTTGAACTCTTTATACCTTGAATCATACAGCAGCGCCCAATCTCCTTCCTGGAATTGTTTCTCTTTGAGATGTCTGTCATGCCATATTTTCCTTTGAAGCTGGACTACCTCTGAGTGGAGAAGGGCCTGCAATCTTTGTTCATCCAATCCATTTAGTTGAAGTAACCTTTCCTTTTGTGCATGGCTGAAATCTAGGTCCAGCTGAGCTGCTATCCTTAGTGTGTGATATTAAAATTCTATTGACAGCAAAGCCTTCTTCCCATAGACTAGCTCATAGGGTGTGAACCCTGTGGTGGTCTTCTAGGTGGTTTTATAGGCCCAGGTGGCCTCAACCAATCAATCTGCCCAATCTTTTCTGCTGTTTCTCACTACCTTGGTCAAAATCTCTTCCAAAGCTCTGTTATTGACTTCCATCTATCCATTTGCTTGCGGATGATAAGGGGTGGAAGTTCTGTGCTTAATTTTGTGATGTGTGAGTAGGTCTTCAATCAGATTGGAGGTAAACTGACTCCCTTGATCTGTGACTAATTCTCTTGGATATCCAAACTTGTAGAATATATTCTCTCTCAAAAACTCAGCTACTTTTTCTTCTATTTCTACCTTGATCGCCTTTGTTTCTGCCCATTTTGTCAGATAATCAGTGCACACGATGATGTAATATTTATGCTTTGAAGGAGGGTTGACAGGACCCACAAAGTCCATGCCCCACTTCTTAAATGGCTCGAAAGTCACTTGAGGTTGCAGGGGCATCTCATCCCTTGGAGTAGGTTTCCCCATCCTTTGACATCAATCACATTGGCTGATATATCTCCTTACATCTTGATGAAGAGTGGGCCAATAGTAACCTGCTTGCAGGATTTTGAAGGCAGTCCTCTTTGCTGCAAAATGGCCCCCACAAGGCCCATCATGATAGGTTAGGAGAATGTCAAAAACTTCCTCCTCCCTGACACATCTCCTCAAAACCTGATCTGGGCCAAGTTTGAAGAGATTGCCCCCAATCCAGGTGAAAGGGGCACTTTTCCTCACGATCTTGCTCTTCTCTTTTGAGGACAGGTGTGGCGGGAACTGTGCAGAAACCAAGTAATTTGCTATATCAGTAAACCATGGAGAGAGTACTAAGATAGAAAATAGGTGTTCATCTGGCATTTGATCATCCACCATTCCTTCTTCATCTGTAGGCAGATCTATTATAGACAAAAAATTATCAACAACATTTTCCTTACCTGTCTTATCAACAATGGTTAAATCAAATTGCTGCAATAAAAGCAACCATCTAATAATGTGAGCATTTACATCTGGTTTGTTGCAGCATGATTAGTGTCTACAAATGTTTGATAGCCAATGATGTAGTGTATGAACTTATTTAGGGAATGGACTACAGCTAGGAGCTCCTTTTCAGTTACAGTGTAGTTTAATTCTACCTTCGACAAGTTTTTACTTACAAAATATATGGCATAAGGCAGCTTCCCATCAATTTGCCCTAAGGCTGCTCCTATCGCTTTGTTCGAGCCATCTGTATGAATGTGGAAAGGTAAGGCCTAGTTTGGACCTCTCAAAATTGGGGCAGTCACCAGTTTACTTTTCAAGGTATCCAGAGCCTCTTGACAGTTGTCAGTCCATATGAACTCAGCATCTTTTCCCAAAAGACCAAACAATGGAGAGGCTAGCTTACTGAAATTTTTAATGAATCTTCTATAATACCCTGCTAAACCTAGGAAACTTCGAACATCTCTTACCTTTTGAGGATGTGGGACCCTTTGGATGATGGCAATTTTGTTGGGGTCCACCTATAATCCTTGTTGAGAGATTGCATGACCTAGCACGGTCCCTTCAGTCATCAGGAATTCACATTTTTCAGGACTGAGGGACAGGTTCATTTCAATACACTTGTCCAAAACTTTTCCCAGGTTAGACAAAGCTTCCTGGAAGTTAGAACCATAAGGGGTAAAGTCATCCATATAGATTTCCACTACATCATGAACCAGTTCAGCAAATATACTCAATACTGCTCTCTAGAAAGTGGTGGGAGCATTGCACAATCCGAAAGGAAGGACCCGATATGCAAAGGTAACCCAAGGACAAGTGAAAGTGGTCTTATCTTGGTCTTCCGGGCTAATTTGGATCTGGTTGTACTCACTAAACCCATCTACGAAGGAGAAAAACTTCTTCCCTACCAGGCCAACACTTGATCTATGAAAGGCAAAGGAAAATGGTCCTTCTTGGTGGCCTTGTTTAGTTCCCGATAATCGACACAGATTCTACACTTCCCATTTTTCTTTGGCACTAGTACCAAAGGAGAGACCCATTCACTATCAGAGATAGGGTAGATGAATCTTGCATCCAGTAACTTTTGCAGTTCTTCTTTGACAATGTCCTTAAGGGCTGGATTCATCCTCCTTTGAGGCTACCTGATTGGTTTGAAATCTTCCTTAATGTAAATGTGATGAGTACAGACTGAAGGGTGCACTCCCTTCATCTCCTTATAGCTCCAAGCAAAAGAATCCAAGTGGTTTCTTAATAAGCTACACACACTACAACAAAACAAGCAATTTGCGCCAGATTTAGCACCAGATTTTAGTGCATTTTTTTCTCAATTGGGATGAGTAACCTGGTGCTAAATCTGGCTCTATTGTACAATTTTAAAGCATCCTTTTTTGCACCAAATTTTGCATCTTTTTTACACCAAATTTTCCATCATTTTTTGCATCACATTTTGCACCAAGATTTTCATTTGGTTTTACAACAGGTTTTGCTTCTAGTTTTTTTCCATTTTTTGCATCTATTTTTGCATCATTTTTTGCTTCCTCTTTTGTGGCATTCTTTGCTTCTAGTTTTGTGTCGTAATTTGCATCAAATTTTACACCATCTTTGGCATCTGATTTAGTGCCCTTTTTTACATTCAGTTTGTGCCAATTTTTTCATCTGGTCTCATGCCATTTTTTGCTTCTAATTTTGTACTTATTTTTACATCTATTTTTGTGCCAGTTTTTTCTGCCTTTTTTACACCATTTTTTCCACCCAATTTTGCACCATATGTTTAATTTGATTTAATGCCAAATGTTGCATGCATTTTTGCACCATTTTTTGCATCCACTTTTGCGTTTTATTTATCTCCCTTTTTTGCATCCTATTTTGCACCATATTTTGCATCTAATTTTGCATCATTTGTTGCATCCAATTTAGCATCATTTTTAACACCATTTCTTGCATCCAATTTTGCATCCTTTTGAGCATCTAAATTTGCATCTTATTTTGAACCATATGTTGCATCCACATTTGCATCCCATTTTGTGTCTATTGTCACGTTCAATTTTGAGCCATTTCTTTTTGTCTACTTTTGCATTTGTTTTTGCACCAAGTTGTGTATGATTTGTTGCACCTCATTTTACATCCAATGTTGCATCTCAATGTGCATCCAAATTTGAGCAATTTTTATGCCCATTTTTGCACCATTTTTCTTCTTTTGTGTCCAATTTTGCACCATTTTTTATGTCCAAATTTTCATCCATTTTGGTATCTAATTTTGCATCTTTTTTCTTATCCAAATTTGCATCCTTTTTTCTGCCACATTTTGTGTCCACATTTGCATCTCATTTTTCACCTAGATTTTAGTTTGAATTTTTATCTAGTTATGCATCATTTTTGACATCCTTGGTTTCACCATTTTTTAGTCCCATTTTGCATCTTGTTTTGTGTCATTTCTTACATTCTTTTTGCATCCTAATTTTACAACATTCTTCGCATCCTCATTTTGGTGTCCATTTTTGCATCCTTGTTTGCTTCCAATTTGGTATCTTTTCATATGCCCTATTTTGTTCTCTTCTTTGTGTCTAGTGTTGCACCCTTTCTTAATTTTACTTTAAAACCCTTTTTGTGTCATTGTTTGCATCTTGTTTTGATGGCTAGTTTAACATCCAATTCTACTCCCAATTTTGTATCCATGGTTAAATCCACTTTTGGCTTCTTGTTTAGAATTTTCATTTTATTTCCACCCTCTATGGGTTCATTTTACTAATTTCATTTACATAGTGAAATATATTAAAGTTTCTAAATAGCATTTTGTTGTAGGATTTAATGCATGGTTAGATGAACATAAAACCCTCTCAGTTTATCCCTAAAACCTAGGATAGACCAATTAAGAGAAAGGTTGTTCTAAGGCTCAGGATTCTTAGTAGATCAAGATATAGAGTATAGAAAAGAAAAAGAGAAGGAATTCTTGTGAGTCCTCGCATGCAGGTCTTCTTGGAGTTTTTAGTATAGCTAGGAAGTGCTCCTAGCTAGCTCCAAAGCTTGGTCCTACACATAAGAGAGAGAATAAATAAACCTTCACAACATAATATCTTGATAATTGAAACTATCAGAAACATATAAATATTATTGAATAAATAAATATAAACCAAAATCCCATACATTCATTAGTTAAATAGAATAAGTAAAGAATGAATAGAAACATATGGAAGGAAGAACAACTGATCTATATTAATAAAGGAGTTGGAGGAAAGTTACAACAATCAGATGTAGTTGCAACAACACCTCCCCTAACTCCTAGCTCCAAAACTCTCCCATAGATCTCAGCAATATAAGAATTCCCATCATTTTTTTAATGGCCAAGCCTCCAATATATAGGAAAGTGAAGGCTATGAAGATTTCCCAAATTCCTCATTAGTTCAATTTGGGAAGAATCTTTTGGGTGAATAATATTTCCTCATATAAAAATGGCATTTTCCACTTTTTAGATGCTTTTGTGCTTAGGAAAAAGCTTCCCCATGCTTTATGGCTCTTTCCCGCTTTTATATGATTTTATTTTTTAGGAAAAAGCTAAATATGAAGATAAAGATCACATTCCACCATATGAGTTTCCGAAAGTGAACAAGAGTGTCAAATTCAAATTCTAGTTTGCTTATGTTTTAGTTTATTTTTTAATATATATTTACTTTTAGTATTTTTTTTTTTTTTTTTCTAAAAAAATATATTTAGTTTTTGGTATTTTTTTCTATAAGAAAAATTATATTTTGTTTTTATAAAAATGGATTTTAAGCATTCCATTCATGCTAAATTTGTGATTTTATGATAGGAGTTTAAATTATATATAAAAAGTAACTTAATGCCATGTGTTGTGTCGCTGAGATGGTTGTTATACATCTCTTCCTTGCTCAGTTATAGAATGTGCTTGGGTTTTCTTAATGCAATAAAACTAATTATGTTCTTCATTCTAATAAAACAATAAAGATAAAATAGGTTTTCCTTTGTTCTTTGTAGATCTTTGTCCCCATTAATCTTGGTCTTAATAGATTAATTGTCTTATGGTGGCCTTGAGTGGTCACTTCCATTAGTTGCATGCTTTATAATTTTCTGTTAGTGACATTTTTTAGGCTTGATAATATGTTATTTAATTTATCAAAATGTGTTATTTTCCATATTATTTTTAAATATTAATATTAAATATGTTGGTTTTTGAGCATGGTTTAGCAAAACGTTCCCAAAATGTTTATAGATTGTATTTTATAATGCAATGATTCATTGCTTGATGAAATTGTTTTGGATTTTTTTTTAAAATGATTCATTGATTGATGAAATTGTTATGGATATTTTTTTTAGTATATTAAATTGTATGTGATAAAGTCAAAAGTCACCTCTTTTTTAGATTTTCATTGGTCAATTTCCCTTAAGGCCATCAAGTTCACCATTTGGTCCCAAGTTAAGGAAATATAGGAGTCATGAAGTGGAATTGTCCAAGCACTTAAATCTTGAGACATGTTTTCTTTTTAGTCACATTATACTTCATTTTTGTGTAAATTCTCGATGAAAATAGTCTCATGGAACATGAGGGGCCTCAATAGTAAAGGAAAACAAAAGCACCTAAAAGAAAATGGTACGCAAAGCACCCATCAATAATGTTGATATAAGAAACAAAAATATTAAGTGAGGTTCTACCTCATATAATTAGCAAATGGGAGAGGAATTTCCAAGTAGTAGTGATTGATGCTTAGAGATACTTGGGTGGAATGGTTATTATTTGAACTGATCAACACATCAAGGTTACTAATATGTTTACCTCTTTTCGCATTATGACAATATAATTTTAGTTAATTGACATCGAGGACTACTACCATGTATCCAATGTCTATGACTCCAATATTGCAAATGGAAAACCTCTATTTATCAATTCTATTTCTAGCACAAGTAATTTATACTCGCCATCTCCATGGATTTTTGGGAGTGACTTCAATATTATCAAGTGTCTCGAGGAAACCAAAGGATGAATCACAATGTTTAACAATATATTTTGTAAGTTATACCATTAAAGACATAAAGTAGTCTCCATTAATGTTCTCAAGAAATGAGTCTCCAACCCACACATGTGGATCAATGAGATGTAATACATGTGTGTGTGGTGACTAACTTAATACACTATTCTAATAACTCCACAAACTTATGTATTTCACTCTGTCACATAAATTGACAGTAGTGTGACATAAGTAAACCAAGAGTAGACATGAAACCCTTAGGCAAAAAACATTCCCTTAAGCAAAATACAAGGGGAAAAGAGGACTTCATGATTTAACCATCACAAACATGTGATCAAGTGTGACTAGGAGTGTATATATTCATATATTTTCCAAAGAGGGAGTGAATACACGAGTTACCATTCATTGGGCCTTATTTTTATTTGTTTTTATTTTTCTTATATATAGGAGTTAGGGAATAAGGTTTTCATAAGTTTGGCACAACTCATAGATATAAGATTTACATGAATTTTCACTTCAACCTTAGAGTTTAGACTTAGATAAATCAGTATAGTGTATCTTTAATGATTTTGGCTTTCACTTTTTGATATTATTTCATCACAAATGACAAAAGGGGAAATATTCTTCCACGGATCTATGAATGCTTAATCATAAAGGTGTCACACAATGAAAACAAATTAATGACGTTATTCTCTATGAAAATGATGGGTATTCTTGAGAAAATCTTATGCTTGTGGATGTCTCCTCTCTGGTTGAGAGGGAGTGAGGGTAGACACCATATTATCCATGTTTCATGTACTATGGCCAGGACTAACAATCATAAGCCTAGTAAGGGCACTATTAGGGAGAATGGTGGATTGGATAAACATTTGGGACCAATATTCTTTGAGAATTTGGACTTTGACTAGGACGATTCGTCATAAGTCAAGTACATTAATCCAAGATAAGAATAGTCATGAGGATTCACATTTCCCGGTGTCAAATATTATGATAGTGGATTAGGAAATGATCATGTGAAGACATACCTGGTGAACATCCTGGTGGGTAAGTGCCTAGAGAGGTAGTGGTGTCCAAATTTATGCCTCTCAACATTGTGCTCTGATCTAATGGAGAGATAAACTTGTTAGTCAAGGCCTTACTATTTTGACAATGTTGGCTATGATGATGTACATCATCATTGATGCTTATCAATCCATATCCCTTCTTATATGAATATTTCAACTTGAGAGTACTTTTTTGTCTCATTATGAGTACCTCCCTAGTTTAGAGAGAGGTTCATCATCTTCATTATCACCACCATCACTGCCATCATTTCATTATCGTCATAATCACCATTCATGTCTTCATCATCATCATCATGATTACGGACATTGTCGTCAATTGTTCATAATTATAGGTATCATAAGAAATATCATCAACCTAAAAAATGTTATCAGTGCTCAAAAAGGGTTGTTAGGACACATGATATATACAAGAGAAATAACAAATTTATTTTTTAGAGATGATCGATGATCATCATCATCACTACCATTATCATCATCATTATAATTGTCATCATCCCCATCATCATAACTAATATAATTTTTATCATAATTGTTGTCATCTTCATCATGAACATCATAATCATCATTCATGCCATTATTGTTGTTGATGATGACCAAGATGAAAATAATGATAATGATGATCAGATGATGATGACTTGGAAGATGACACCAAAGATAATTATTATGATTATGACCATGACTAAATTTAAAAGTTGGGAAGAATGGCCAAGGTCATTAGCATCATCATCATCATTGTCATTGAAACCCCCATCGTCTTTATCGTCATTGTCATTATCATAACAATTGCAGTTCATGTCATCGTCATCATCTTCATTATCATCATCGTTATAATTATTGACATTGTCATCTATTGTTCATAATTTTCAATGCCATAAGAAATATCATCAATGTAAAAAATATGATGTGCATTGGAAAAGGGATGAAAAAGTGAACAAAAAAATGGGGGTAAAAATAGATGTAAATTTGGATGAAGAGTGGACACAACATAAGTAGATGCAAAACAAGACAGAAAAATTGACACAAAAGTGGATGAAAAATTAGATGCAGTAGTTGATGCAAACTTGAACAAAAAATATAATTCAAACATGGATGAAAAAGTGGAATAAAACATGGGAACAATAGTAGGCATAAAACTTAGCATGAATTGTGGTGAAACAAATGTGGATACAACAATGAATGTAAAAAAAAAGGACACAAACTTGAATGCAAAAAGGAGGAAGACTTGGAGGAAAAAAGGGATGTAAACGTGGGCCAAACATCGGTGCAATAATGGACACAAAATTAGTTTCAAAATTGGACAAATCAAAAGTGGATGTAAAAGTAGATTCGAAATGGGATGCAAAAGACATAAACAATATTTGATGCAAACTTGGACACAAAAGAGGATGAAAATGTGGATGCAATAGTGGAAGAAAATGTGGGTTGCAATGATAGGCATAAGATATGGTACAAATCATAGCACAAAAAAAGTGGATGAGAAAGTGGATGTAATAATAGACACAAAAAACGATGAAAACTTAGATGCAAGACAAGATGCTATAAGGGATGCAAAAGTGGATGCAAACACGGGTGAACCATGAGAAACAAAATTGGATGCAAAATATGGATGCAATGGAAGTACATGCAAAACAAGATACGAAATGAGACACAAAACCCAACACAAAAGTGGATGCAAAAATAGATGCAATATTTTATGCAAAAGAGGATGCAAAGATGGATGCAAAATTAGAAGCAAATGTGGGTACAACAGTAAGTACAAAACATGGCACAAATTGTGTCACAACAAAAGTGGATGTAATGATAGATGCAAAAAAAGAAGAAAACGAAGATGAAAAATAAGATGCAAAAAGGGATGTAAAAGTGAGCGTAAACATGGGTGCAACAATGGATGTAAAATAGGATGCAAAAGTTGATGCAACAAAATTCTATGCAAAAGTAGATGCAATATGAGACACAAAACCTGATACAAATATTGATGCAAAAGTGGATATAAAAAGGGATTAAAAATACATGTAAAAGTTGATGAAAACCTAGATGTATACAAGGAAGCAATTGTGGATGAAAATTTAGAAACCAAAAAGGGTGCAAAGGGAGGTGTCAAACTATGTGCAAATTATGGCACAAGAAAAATGAATGTAATAGTGGACATAATAACAGATGAAAAAGAGGATGTAAATATGGATGCAAAACAAGATGTAAAAGTCAATGCAACAAAAGTAGATGCAAAATTATATGCAAAACTAGACACAAACCTCGATGCAAAACTTGGCACAAAGGGGATTCAAAAAATATGCAAAAATGGATGCAAAAAAAGATTTTTAAAATGATGCAAAAGAGGATGCAAGAGATGATGCAAAAGTTGATGCAAGTGTAGGTGCAAAAAGTGGATGCAATAGAGGATGCAAAAGTTGGTGAAATAAAATTAGGTGCCAAAATTGATGCAAAACGTGGTGAAAAGGATGGCACAAAACTTGGCATAAAACTTGGCGTAAAACTTGGTGTAAAATCTGGTTCAAAACCTATTACAATACCTGGTGCTAAACTTGATGTAAGACTTGGAGCAAAACTAGGTGCAAACTTTGCATCAAGTTTTGCACCATATTTGATAAATGGACACAAATAGCACCAAAAATGGGCTCTAGACGCAAAAAAGGAAGCAAAAAGGGATGCTAATCACAAGGTTTTGTTGTAGTGACAGTTCTTTCTCCTGAGAGGTGGATAGGGATAAGTTGATTTTCAAGGTTCTTTCTGGGCTGAATTCCATATTCTTAACTTAGAGAGAGGTCGGGTTAGCCACACAAAGATCAACTAAAAGATTGGCTTGGGTTTCTTCCACCAGCTCTTCTAATGGCAACACACTGGGGGGTGGATTCTGAATCAAGTTTTCAATGAGATCATCCTCGGTTTTTGGGCCTCCACCCCCATGGTAGCTTCCACTACACACAGCAGTGTAGAATAGACTTCATCCTCATCTTCCTCCTCCAACCAGAGAGGTAAATCATGTTCTAACAAAGGTTGGGCAGGAGGATATAGGACTAGTTGCTTGGACATATTCCCATTCTTGATTTTCATGTTCCCAGCTCGACAACTGATGTAGGCATCTGCAGTAGCCAACCAGGGTCTTCCCAGGATGATAGGATACCCAGTGAGCTTTGCCTTTGGTTGGAGAACTAGGAAATCAGCAGGGTACTCCCAAGAATTGATGGAGACCATTACATCTTCCACAATCCCTTCAGGGGTCACGGTGGAGCGGTCTGCTAACTGTAGTACTGTTGTGGTCTTTCTTAGGGAGCCCTGAAGGTTGAGCTTGAGCATAGTTTCCTTGGTCATCACATTAATGGCAGCCCCTAGATCAATCAGGGTATGGGGGATTATGGTGCCATTGATGTGGACATCGACTACAGGGCTTCTAGGGTCTAGATATTTCAGACAGATTACCTGCCCCAACATCAGGTCGGACAATTGTCCTATGATATTGATAGTTGGAGCATATCTCCTATGCCTACCTGGGTGCCTGGAGCACTTCTCCTTGATCATCTTGTTGTATATAGGCAGATCCTTTATGGCTTGGAGAAGTGGTATCTTTACACATAATTGTAGAAATTTTTTTCTACAAATCATCTAGCTCTGATACCATGTAGAAATTTTGAATAATATGACACATATTCACAGAGATTATCCTAATTATACACTTATAAGCGGAACATGCATAATACATAACCTCCTCTACGTTGATCATCAATTTACAAAAGCAGAAACATTCACAAGCGTACATAGAAGCATCAATCACACATATCAACACAATATTTTCCCGGGGAAAGCATCTCGCTAAAAACCCCAACTATCTGTATATTATATTGATTGAAACATGTAACAATACATAGTACAATACTCATCCCAAGTACTCAGTACTATCTCCTCATGCTACACACAATACAGCTTAGATCTGATCTCCAAATCTCCCTCGCTGCTTGCCTGCCTCTCCAGCTCAATACCTGCACAAGAACTGATGAGAATGGCTTACCAAACTCGTATTTGACCTGCAAATAATCACTCACACTCTGTTGGACGTGAGCACAGGCTACAATTCTTGATATTGGCCAATTCATTAGCATACTCAATCCCTCTGATTTGTGCAAATCATCATGCA
This sequence comes from Pinus tabuliformis, assembly GCA_031772625.1. Classification (NCBI taxonomy): domain Eukaryota; kingdom Viridiplantae; phylum Streptophyta; class Pinopsida; order Pinales; family Pinaceae; genus Pinus; species Pinus tabuliformis. The sequence continues at coordinate 560,713,426 of CM062819.1, read as the reverse complement.
CAGCTATAGTCACAACTAATAGCAATCTGATTCTATAACACCTGTCCCTGCTGAACTGAACATGCACTGACATGCAACTGAGTTAAATGATGTTTTCTATAGTTGCATTATGAGTTAATAACTTGTGAATTAATTAATAACTAATTCACCCAACTCATCTCTAGTCTATTTGCCAGTTAGACTAAATACAACCAGTTTAACAAAGTCAAACTGAACACAACTCCATCAACTGCACCTCCAGTCCACTAAACTCAACTCACTTGAGTTCTAACTCCTGCATGCAAATATTAGTCATCCCATAGGTAACCATGTATTTCCCTCTGGGATCTGCATGTACCACATCCGTAGCTCATCCTGAAGTGCTCCAAGAGAATAAGATCAAGTTTATAGTCCAAATATTATTATGAGACAATAATATTTGACTTTTCTATTTTTGACAACCAGTCTAAAAATAGACTTTGATCACTCACACTGTGATCACTCACACTGTGGTCACCCACACTGTGGTCACCCACACTGTGATCACTCACACTGTGGTCACTCACACTGTGGTCATCCACACTGTGATCAAAAATAGAACTTGCACCATAATTTTTGCCTGCGGGCCCACTTAGTGAAGGCGACTCTTTTCACTAAGCTCCATCATCTTGTTGCATTCTCAACAAGCATTTCTTGTTGCACACTTTTCAACAATAATTGTTTCAATTCTTCCAGAAGTTCAGTTTCTTCTGGGGTAGGTTGTGTTATTCCAGATAATCTCTTAGGAAAGGGTGGAATGGCTTTTGGTTCACTTTCCTCTTTTTCTTCCTCATCCTCCTTAGGGGGAGGCTACTTATCTGGGAGAACCTTCCTAGATCATAGGTTAATCTCCTGAATCTCCACAGCATAGGTCGGGCATGATGTTTCTCCACTATATACCTGTTGGGCATGTCTGTTATTCGGGTATGGGTTTGGTTGAGCAGGTATTTGGAATTGCCTTGATTGAGCAGGAGGAAATGGTTGTGGTTGATCAGGTGGTGGAGGCAAAAGAGCGGGAGGAGATTTGTACTTGAGCCTCCACCCCTGATGAGGTTCATTCCACTGAGGCTGTGGCTGAGCATAAGAGTGAAATGAATGAGCAGCTGGTTGAGCATGGTATTGAGATGGTAATGACCAAGGAGGGGGTGTGGACCGAGAAGGATGAGTAGGGGGACCCCAAGAAGGCATGGAAGTGGCTGATTGGGGTTGTAATATGTATGGTATGTCCCTTGCATTCCTTGCTGGTAAGATCTAGGCCCATGTGGCCTCCTTTGGTTCATGAAATAGAGTGGTTCAGTGGCTCCTTCTGCCCCCTGGTATGCAGCTTTAAGTCTGGGCAAGGAAGAGCACTGATTCGTAGAATGGTCTTCTTCACAGACTGAACACACTTCTATAGAGTTCAATGGACATTCATTCCTAGGATGCCTTCTGGTGCACCTAGGACAAAATATGGCCAAGGCCCTTTCTACTTCTTCTTGCTTCCTTTTGATATTCAAGGTATCCATTTGCATGGCAAGAGTCTGCATCATCTCGCTCTTGAAATCTTCCAGCAGATGTCCAAATTCACCTATAAGGGATGAACTGGATGAGGATGTATTGGCTAAGGCTTGACTTCCCCTACCTCTCTTTCTGGCTGCCCTAGAATGGTTTCCAAACACAGTCTTTATGTCTTCATAAGGTAGTTGGTAGATGTCCCCTCCAGCCAGCAAATGGAGGGTATCTAGAAGGCCTTCCGGGACTCCTCTGGGCAGGACCAACTTCAAAGATTCAGGGTCAAGTGTGCACCTGGCCCTTTTATAACTGAGCTGAAACCTCTCTTCATAATCTTACAAGGATCCATCGCTTCCCATGGTCATTCAAAAGATTTCTTCCTTTGTATCCTTTGACCTACAGTAGTCTCGGTATTTGTCATTAAAGGCTTGTTGCATTTGAGCCCAAGTTGTGATGTTGTTGCCAGGTAACCCCATGAACTAGCGCAATGCTGCATCCTTGAGGGTAGAAGGAAACAGTTTCAACTTCTGCTCATCTTCTGCATAGTCATAGGTCCAACAGATAACAGAAAATTCAAACAAGAAGGTATCAGGATCTTCAGTAGTCAACCCATGGAAGTGAGGTAAGGCTGAAGGACTTATGTTCTTCATTTTAGTGTCCCCATTGGTCTCTCGGATGGGAAAGGTACCCTCTACTCTTTCCCCATTCCCTCTAACGTTTCTGTTTTCAGCCATGGTCTCAGGAGGGATGGTTTCTTGCTCTTCTTCTGCTATAGGATCTTCGTATATCTCTGGTGGTTCACCTATAGGTTCTTCTGGATCACTGCCACCGAAGAAGAGAGAAGGGTGACTTTGTGATGTGGTGGGGGTGTTGGGTAGGAATTTTCCTGAATTATCTCTGTTCCTACGAGGCATGAAAGGAAATCTCTTTTTGGGTGATTTTTGTTTTTTTTCTGCTTGTACTTGCAAAACTAAAATGGATTGAACAACAAATTGCAACTAACTGAAATGAAATTGTAGAATTGAAATGAAAGCAAGGAAATGACTAATCTACTTTGCTAGAATGGAAATTGCAGAATTGAAATGAAAGCGAGGAAATGACTAATCTACTTTTGCTGAAATGGAAATTGCAGAATTGAAATGAAAGCGAGGAAATGACTAATCTACTTTTGCTGAAATGGAAATTGCAGAATTGAAAGGGCTAATCTACTCTTGTTGAAATAGAAATTGCAAAATTGAAATGAAAGCAGGAAATTCCTAATCTACTTTTGCAAAATTGAAATTGCAGAATTGAAATGAAACAACTACTCTACTTTTGCTTAAATAAACTACTTAGAAGAATATTGCAGTAGAAAATAGAAGAAAAGCAGTAATCACAAAATACTCTGACGCTTCCCCGACAACAGTGCCAAAAAGTGGTGAGCACCAGTATTGCAGCAATAATGTTGTAACTCCTGGGGTTTCCTACTTTACTTTTATCAACCCGGTAGTTCGTAACAAACTTGGAAGCGATGGTGTTGTATGCACAAGTACTAGCTCTTACTGCAGGCTGTCACTTGGTCAGCTAGCGCAAGATCACTAGGAGCTTAAGCCAACTTCTATGAATTCTCAGAAGAAGCTTTTAACTGTGATGAAAGAAAGCTAACTCTACGAGGACTATTCTACTTGCAGAAAGAAAATGAAGACTGGAATGTAAGGCAAACCCTAGCAAACCCTAATTTACCCACTAACCCTACTTTTGCAGGAAAAGAGATGAAAACTGATGAAATGAGTGCCATTGACTACTGAAAAGATAAATTTCATTTATTCAAGCTACTTTTGAAAAGAAACGAGAAGAAAACATCTTTTTGTGCTTTTGAGTGTTTTTATGTGAAAATATTATGCTTGTGATTTATCTAGTTGTGATTGTGTAGAGGTTTGGTGGCGAAGGAAGATGGAGTTGGCTTTTGCAGAGGGTGAGGAGGTTGTGGAGAGATCTTAAGAAGCCCCTAGTACCCTTCTGAAGACTTTCATTGCAATCGGATTTCGAAAAACCACTTACAGGAAATTCTACAGGAGGCTGTAGGGGATCTACAGGAGGATCTATAGGAGGAGGTCGAGAGCTATTTTTGGAGGTTTTGAAGGTGGAAAAGTGATGGTGAAGGGTAACTGAAGGCTAGATGAATTTGTTGAGGTGTCTTGAGCTTGTCAAGGAATATCAAGAGGGAACATGATGGTTGGATTTGTTCAAATGGCAATAGGGCAGCTTATGGAGAAACACAGAAATTAGAGAAGATTGGCGAAATGTTGTGAATGACTTGGGAAATCTGTGAGAAGTGAGCTGGTGTTGGCTACTTTATGGATGTATGGTGAGCTGAGGTGTCCTACAAGAGATCTGCACATCTACTTACAAAAACTGATCAAAGAAAGGACTAACTATACCATGGAAACAAAAATTTCTCTAGCTTGACCTAATTTCTGACCTACAAACAGAAAATGTTGAACAGTAACCTTTGAACAGAAAAGCATGCAAAGAGATCTATTGTAAAAGAACAAGAAATGATCTAGGCAATTGAATCTGAATCAATATATCAATCTTTCCAAATCAAGTCATCACACTAGAAGTTGCATGGAAGAGCAAAACTGTGTTTTTGGTGGCAGCAATAGTGCCTTGACCTCAAATCATAGTCCCAGAAAGGGAGAAAAGGGATTAGAGCCTGTTGTTGGCCTTTTTGAATCTTATTATGTCACTGCATTAACCTACTTGAGCAACTGAAACAAAAACAGCTATGCAAACCATCAAAAGCAACCTAATCTAACAAAGTAAAATGAATCTATGTAACAGAAATTAACTCATGAACTGAAGCAAAAACATATAAGTACAAAGCAAAAGGTGTTGGGCAGCTTGGGTTGGGCCCTAACCCAAGAGCTTCAGCCCTCTAAAAGAGATCAGTGCTGGCTCAAAAATTGTTTCATCTCCATTATCAAAAATAACAGTCACATTACATAAACTGTCCACAAAAAGGAAGCTTGAAAATGAACTGAACTGGAGCTACACAAAAGTGTGAAAATTCTACTAATAACTAGCTAACCTACTGAGGCTCTAAGCCCCCTTATTTATACAAATGGAGTCCTCCAACAGTCCTCCTAAAATCAAGGAGCTTGGCTTCCTAGAACTGGAGATAAACAGCAGTCCTTCTTTACTTGCTCGGCTGCCCCTTAGAATGTGGACCTTTGTGCTCCGAGTTGCTGACAAAGGATTCAAGGAAAGGGGTCATAAATGAAGGAGACAACCCCCTACAAATCCTCTTCCCTATTTCCCTCGAGTATTTTCTGCCATTTTCTCATAAATCCCTTGACTTTGTCCAAAATTGACCAAAAAATCTGCATAAAGCACACATTAGACTACATGGCAAAATGACTAACCCAATTCACTCTATTAGCATAAATATATTCAAAAACATGCAATAAACTAATGAGAATGGTGGATTAAGTCGAATTAAGAGGCAAAATGAGCCCATATAATTACCCATTTCTGGGGCTCATCATCTCTTACTACATAAAATGGTCCTTTACAGATCCCTCAGCCCAAGGTTGAGTCAATTCCCAAAATCCCCAAAGGGCCATTGTGCCATAATGCGGCTTCTAACCGAGTTGGCCACATGTACAATATAGTAGATGACTTGGTGCAATCACCTGCAGCCATGTTGACACTGGAGGTCCTCCAGTCATGCCCATCTCAGAAGAAATCTCTACTAACTGCTTTGGGTGTAGTAGATCCTTCAGACGATTGTTTGATTGTCTTTCTTATTGATGCATCAGAACATCCTCCATTACCATCATCCGTTTCTTTCCAGATACCAGTCCGAGTCCGTAATGCCATCATCTCCCGATGCATTATTGACGAAGGTGCATCCACCTGCATGATGTCCACTATCGTTTGGAAGCAACTCAAGTCACCTGAACTGTCCCCATCCACCATCACTTTGCGTGCTTGGGATGGTCACCCCTCCCAGCCTCTCGGCATGTATCGCAATTTTCCAGTGACTCTTGTGGGAAAGACTATTTCTGTAGACATTGAGGTTATCGATGCCCCTCTATATTATAACATTCTATTGGGTCGTAGTTACACTTATGCCATGTCAGCCGTCGCATCTGTGGTTTTCCATAAAATGTGATTCCCCCATGAAGGGAAGATTGTCACTATCGATCAGTTGACGTACTACGAGTCGTCATCCTTTACCTCCCCTAAGTCCATTATCTCATTGATGTCTGAAAAGCAGTCTTCCACCCCTCTCACCGGTGTTTCACTTGGATTCTACAAAGATTCCACCTTGTTGCGTACTTTCCCTAGTCCTCCCCCTCCCATCTCTAAGCCCATCTCATCGAGTGTTTGCATGTTACAAGCGTCGCAAGCTGCTCAAAAGAAATCTGGTACCTATGGTCAACAGTCAGTTCCACAACACCCTGTTGTTATGACTTCAACCGAGCCATCAGAATCTACCCCTCAAAGACCTCCTCCTTTTTTGGGTGCCTCTCCTTTGTTCCCACCAAGAACTCTTCCTCTAGGTCTTAACCATCCAAGAACTGTTCCGTCGGGACATTATCCTGCAAGACAAATACCTTTCTTGTTTCCTCCTCCTGGAATCTTTTATGTCCTTGTCATGGCTTCGTTGAGTCTCCCTAATATGACTTTGGGGATTCCAGTCTAGTACATTGATCCTCCAACGAGCACTCTACCTAGTCAGCTCAGACCATATCATGCTTTGACCCCGATTCAACTGGTCCCTATGACCCTTGCCACTGCTCCAGTTGCACTGCAACCTCAACAGGAACCCACTCCTACTGCGAAAGCATCCAGACAGGGGGGGGAAAGCCAAGAAGAAGGAACCTAAGGACGAGGCCCCCCAGACAACGTCAGCTACCCCTAAGCCTACAAAGTCAACACCTCATTTCGCTTTGTTTGAAGTTGTTGGGCATGCCACCAATAATTGTCCTGAGCTCCCTCACCTCAAGTTCGTAGCCAATGATATGTTTCCTGAGTATAACATCCCTGTGGTCCATGTTACCTTACCTGACTCTATAAAGAAACTTGAATCATTGCACACCACTCACCCTTGTGCTTTGTGTAATAACTACGGCCATTATACCCAGCAATGTCCTTGTCTCGACGAGTTTTGTGAATACCTTCAAGCAATTCACAAGTTCGAGGTCACTAATAGTGGGTTATCTAGCCCTCTTCTTGTGAGTTCTGGTCCCACTCCTACACCAGAATAGGGGGACTCTAGTCCCACCATCGTGATCCATCACTCCGATGTCAAGATGATGGACTCCACGGTCCATATCCTTTACCTGTCATCATCCTTGAGATCCTCGAAGGAAAACCTCTATGAGGTTCCTACGCATGCTTCTAATGAACCTCCCTTGTCGGAAACCCGGATCTCAACATCGGTAGATCTTCCATCTACTAGCTCGTCTTCTACCATTTCAGATAATTTTTACGTGAACTTTCTTTCTCAAGATGATGCACTAGGTACTGCCGCCGCATCATGTAGTCAATCTTCCTCCCGTCCACCCATCTTCCATTCTGACGAGAACATCATGGAAGCCATGTCTACCCCTGATTACCCTCAGGATGATATGCACCATTGTGTGTACTTCCTACCACAACAGTCTCATGACCAATATGTTGTGGAATCTAAAGACTTCATCCATGGTGAAGTCGATTGGTTTAGAAATCCCATCCCTACACCAGACGCTTTCGAAGAAGGGAATATGGCCAACATCTCTCCTACTATCAAAATCAACATTTCCAATAAACTATGGATCGAAGAAAACATTACCTTGGGGGCACAATGCACCCTGGAAGAAATTGAGGCTTACACCAAGCTCTTCAAAGAATTTCGTGATGTTTTCGCCTGGTCTTACTCAGAGATGCCCAGACTTGATCCCGCCATTGTTGAACACCATATCGACACATGGCCCGATGACACTCCTGTCTGTCAAAAGTTGAGACCCATTCACCCTTCTCGTCATGAGGACATCAAAGTCAAGATCAAAAATCTCAAGCAAGCTGGTTTCATCTATCCCATCGAGTATACCACATGGGTATCCAAACTGGTTCCTGTTCTCAAGAAGCAAGGCACCATTCGTGTCTACACGGATTTTCGTGACCTGAACAAAGCTTGTCCCAAAGACAACTTTCCAACACCCTTTATTGATCAAATCATTGATGAGTGTGCAGGGCACGCAGATCTATCATGTATGGATGGATTCTTTGGGTACAACCAGATCAGTATTCGACATGTCGATCAATTAAAAATTGTGTTCATTAGTCCGTGGGGAACCTTTACTTATAGGGTCATGCCATTCGGTTTGAAGAATTTTGGAGCCATGTTTCAGTAGGCCATGTCATATTCCTTTCATGACTTGGCACATATTATCCTTGCTTACCTTGACAATCTCACTACTAAGTTCTCTAGGTGTCGGGCGCAACACATTCATGATTTGCATACCATTTTCCTTTGATGTTGCAAGTGTAACATCTGTCTTAATCTATTGAAATGTGTATTGTGTGTTCCTGTCAGCTGTCTATTAGGCTTCATTGTGTCAAAATATGGTATCACACTTGACCCCCTTAAAGTTCAAGCCATTCTTGAGCTACCACCTCCTCATACGTTGCGCCAGTTACAAAGCCTCCAAGGCAAAGCCAACTTCCTTCGCAAGTTCGTCCTTGACTATGTGACTACCGTACATGGTTTTCTTAGGCTCCTTCACTCGACCATTCCATTTATTTGGGATGATTACGCTCAACAATATTTTGATACCCTGAATCATGCTCTCACTTCTGCTCCCTTAATCAGCCCCCCTGACTTGACAAGGGATTTCATCCTGTACATTTCATCTTCCGCCTATTCAGTAGTTGGTGTCCTTATTTAGGAATATGACAATCAGAATGAGCATGTTATCTACGATGTCAGTAAGAACCTCATAGGTCCCCCCGTGAACTACTCTCATGAAGAGAAGTTGGCGCTGACTATTGTGTTCTCGTTCCAGAAGCTTTGTCACTATATCCTTACACGTACCACTAGGGTTGTGACAAACTCCAACCCCATGACCTTCCTATTGAGTTTACAGATCATTAATGGGAAGTATTCCCGTTGGATCGTTATCCTCCAGGATTTTGATCTTGAGTTTGTTACACCTAAGAGTAAGAAAGGTTTGGCCCTTGTCGAATTCATTTATGAATTTCCCACTGGTGCGTGTGATCTGACGGTTAATGACAATCTCTGCGGTGAACACTTGTTCGCCATCACTTTGGATGATCTTTGGTACGAGGATATTCTCACATATTTGTGAACCCAAAATTTTCCCCCATCTCACTCATGATCATCGACAACGAATTTGATATCAGGCCCCTCGTTGCCTTCTCATCGATGATGATATTTATCGTCACGGTGTCGATACTATCCTTCGTTTTTGTCTCACCCATCCTGAAGCAAAGAAAGTGCTCAATGCCTATCAGAGTGGTTCTTGTGGTGGTCACCTCTCTGATATGGCCACTGCCTAGAAAATAATTCCCGCTAGTTACTTTTGGCCTTCTCTCTTCATTGATTACATTGAGGCAGTCAAACACTGCCCCAAATGCCAGCATTTTACCCCAAGGGAAAGAGCCCCATTGGCTTCCCTCCATCCTATCATCGCAGTCAGTCCTTTCTGCAAACGGGCCATTGATTTTATGGAGTGTCTACCACCGTCTGTTAATAACCATAAGTATACTATCGTGGCAGTTGACTATTTTGCCAAATGGGCTTAGGCCATGCCTACGTTCAACAACATGGCGCTACCACGACCCTTTTTTCTTTTACCATGTTATCGCTCGATTCGGGGTTTCGAAACAATTGGTCTCTGACCATGGCCAACATTTTGAAGATGAGGTATGGCGTGAGCTATCCTCGCTGTTGGGCTTCCAACACTAGTATTCATTGTCTTATTACCCCCAAGGTAATGGACAAGTTGAAGCAGTCAACAAGATTCTCAAAACGATGCTTTAGCAGATGGTGAATAAGCATAAGACCAACTACCACCTTATGCTCTTCCCAGCTTTGTGGGCCTATAGAACTTTTGTTAAAACCACCACCAGTTTTACTCCTTTCCACCTTGTTTTTGGCGAGGAGGTAGTCTTACCGATCGAGTGTGAGATCCCTTTCCTTCACCTAGTTTTCGAAATTATCCCTAACACCCAATCATTATAAAAAAGACTTATCATGCTTGAGCATGCCTCTTAAGACCGTCGTGTTGCTTTGCAAACCATTGAAGCGGGCAAAAAGCACACCAAAGCCCAATATGACCGAAAAGTCCACCCTCGTACCTTCCACGAAGGTGATCTTGTTATGGTGTATGACTAGGTCGATGATGTCCTGGGACATGGGAAGTTCGAATCATTATGGCTAGGACCTTGCATCATTCGTGAGGACTTAGGCAAGGAGGCATATCTCTCAGAGGACTTTGAAGGCCAACTTCTTCCTAATCCTCGCAATGCACTCTACCTCAAGAAATTTTACCCATAGCATATCTCATTTATTTGCATGTATTTATTTCTGTCATGCATTTAGGTAGGTTGCATCATCTCATTTGTTGTCTTTTGCACCTTTTAGACAGATCCATCATCCACATTGTATATTGGTTATGCCGATAGTGCAAGTTGCTTCTCCAAGAATCTAGACTCAGCAGCATGGGCCATTTTCACCTCGTTGCATACGTTAGTCCATTCTAACGGCGTGTGCATTGGATCTTCCACCAATAACCAGGCCGAATATGATGCATTGATAGGTTTTTTAGTCGATTCCCTTGCTCATCGCATCCTTCATCTTCATGTTCATTTAGATTCCTTGCTGCTTGTCATGCAATTGAATGGTGTGTATCATGTGCATAACCAAGTCATATTTAGAAAATATCTACGAGTTAAGTTGTTGGTATGTGAATTTGAAACCATTACTTTCAGTCATGTTCCTAGAGCCCAAAATAACTATGTAGATACCATTGCAAATAACATTCTAGATTGGCATTTATCACATGTATACCACAGAAGACAACCATAAACAAAACACATGGCAAACCATCATCATCATATATATATAAAATATGCATAATCACATTATGTGTCACATAAAACATATAAGTGTTTGGAGCCCATAGCTCTAAATACATCTGACATTCCCATAGCATGTTACAAAAATCAAAACAAAGGGACAGTGAGTTCTCTAACATCTTGAGAACCTCGTAGCGAGCTAGTGCCCCTCAAACCATGTGATTCCCCTGAATCTCAGATCGAAGGTCGTCCAAATCTTGTTCACTCCAGTTGATTTGAAACTCTACCATACCTGCAAAACACCACATGTATTGTCAGTTCAGAGATGAAAACATTGGCCTTGACTATTCAGCCTCCAGCCCCCCCAAGCCAACAGATCACCCTCTCTCTCAGGTCCAACTCGTAGTTTTCAGTAAGAAAAGGGCAAGCTCATAGTTTTTTTACCAATTCCTGTGAGCCAGATCACACTTCAGGCCCAAAAAAGCGCGAGCCGACTGTGAGGAGCAGCAGGGGTCTCCCAGGGAGTTGTGGGCACCAAAATCAGTAAGTAAACCACTAAAATTAAAGAGATGAGTAAGGCCACCTACCTGAAAGTCGTAGATCCTAATTTCAATGGTTGGTTTTTCTGCTACGATCTCCACAAGTTTTAGGGCCTTTTCCTCCTCTCCAAATTCACCAAAGCCTAATGTGAAAATGAATTAAATTGGAGGGAAAACACCCTTTTATAGGAAAACCCCCAGTTTTTTTGTCGCCCATTGCGACCAAACCATATCTCAGTTTGACAAAATATTAGCACCATTAGAAATCTCTCATCGAGCAATATAATGGGTCTCTCTTATTTTTTGATGATTTGACACTTCACTCGGAAGCCATTTTTCCAAGAAGGGTCACTTCGTCGCCTCTCAAAATCGAATTTCTTCATATGCGATGCTTGTACTTTGGGGACCACCTTCCCTTGGCACTTGTCGTCTCACATGTCGATTTTCGTCATGAGAAACCATCATTTTCTCATGTTTTCATGGTCCCCACCGGACCTATTCTTTGTGGCAGCATCATCAATTCACCCTTGTTCATAGCATCCACGATGAGTCACCTTTGCATCCATGGAGTCTGTTTTGCATCCCATTGTATCATGTCACAATATTCCATCCATATTTGCATACCATTCATCCTGTTTTTCCCATTTTGGCCTTCAGTCATACTGTCCACCATCCCCTCTGAAGTCGAGTCAGTCACTGCCAGGTCAACCATGCACTTTATGCTTTGATAAGGGAAGTCGTATGTTTGTCCCTCAGTCTCATTTTCCCCATTTTCCCTGGTGTCAGTCCATCAGTCACATTACTATTTTCCCTTATGCCTTAGTTGAGGATCCTCATTGCCTCACCTATGGTGGGCCCTATTCTATCGACATCAACACATCTATTCCAGAAGAACAGCCTAGAGGGTGGTGTATCTTGGTTCCATCTTCCACTCTCATTTGGTGCCTCGGATCAAGCAAAGGGAATCATCATTTCCCTTTGACTTGATTGTTTCATGCTCGTGATTCATACACTTGATGGTCCAGTGATGCAACAAATTGTACTAGTGATTCTTGGGTGTGTGAGATGTTTCAAACCTCATGAGGGGGTGGCCCTTCAGGTAGCCCCCCACATGCCCAAATGACTTCATATTATGCTACAACCTCAGACGTAGCTCCGCAAATTTTATGGGTTCGGTTCCTACCGCTTGTAGCGCTCATAGAACGCATGTCTCCTTCAAATGATCCATTTAGTTTTGCAGAGCCCTTTCCTATTTAGCGGGGCTTCTTTGGTTGTTATACCCTCCCTCCCACCCATTTTTTGAGGGAAGGGCCATTATATCTCATGTACTCAGATGTTATTGTATTCAGTCCTGGCTCATGTTTTTCCAGGCGCATTATGTATATGGGATACATTGTATTATTTTCTAGCTCATTTATGTCAGCATGTCATGTACCATTCAACATGTACCTTAGCGCTCATTTTCATTTTGTTGGGCACCCCATTATTATTTGTACTTAGTTATCTTGGAGGTTATGGGTGTGCCTTCCATGCCTCATTTGATATTAGGTACCACAACATAAAAGGAGACTTATATTAGTTAGTTGGTCTCACCCCCTCAGTCACTATCCTCTTTCGATACAGCTCCATTGGTCTCTCTCTCTCTCTGTGACTCCCCTTTGATGTCTAGTGATTGTGTCCTTACAACGTACTTCCGTCATATGTTTCTCTCCTAAAACTCGTATGTTGGGGGGCAATCTGTTATCACCAAAAATTGATCAACTAGTCATAACTTACTAGAGGGATCAAAGTATACCATGTAGGGCCAATTTTACCATCATAAAATTTCTTTCACTATAAGAAATTACTTAATAAACCACATCCGTTAAGTTATTTTTGGTTAAACCCATGAGGAATAATTAAATAAATCATTATTTATTTAATTATCTTCTAGGATTAACTAATATTCCTTGTCATATTTGACCCAATCATGAGAAATAATTAGATAAATCATTATTTTTCTTATTTTTCTTTAGGAATAATTAATTAATTATTATTTAGTTAATATTCCTTGTCAAGTTTGACTAAATCCTCTAGGAATACTTACACAAATCATTGTTTTTGAGACATTTTTTTCGGCGATAATCACATCAAAATTCATTTGTCGATGCATTTCGAACCAACAAGTGTGGTTCATCGTCAGGACAAGATGAAGAACCAGATCATGGCAACAAGTTAAATAGAGAGACCGGCCATTCAAACGGCTAGAAAGAAACAACTACTTTTGACCAAAGGAAACAGCTACAATGGACTGGACCTCAGCGACAATTGACTGGACCAAGAATTGGGGGAAAGTTTGTTAATTAATTAATTAATTAGCATGGTCAGTCTCTCTATTTAACTTGTTTCCATGATCTAGTTCTTCATCTTGTCCTGACGATGAACCACACTTGTTGGTTCGAAACGCATTGACAAATGAATTTTGATGTGATTATCGCCGAAAAACATGTGTCAAAAACTTGATATGGATCACAAAAGCCTTAATTCAATAAATCATTATTTGTTTATTATTCCTTAACCACATTCCTTGAGATGATAAATAAATCATTTATTTATTTATTATTTCTAAATAAAAGTATTTAACCAATTTAAACACTTTTCCCTCCAACCAAATATAATAAAATATTCCAAACTGTTAATCTTAGATTTTGGTTAATAATATTATATTATTTTCCATTATTCGAGAATAACCCAATATTTTGTTATAAATTGAAGAGTTTTACACCCATTCTTCACTTTGGATCATTTTCATTGTTGCGCTCACTGCTGTAACTTTGATTATAATCATTATCGCTTGCCATTGCTTTTTCCATTTGGGTTCCCATTGAGCTCAAACATTTTTTGTTGGGTTTACACATTGTAGAGAGAAGAGACTCTACAAAGCTGAAGACATTGAGGATAGCCAAGAACCCATCCCATGGAGGGGGGATGGTAAAATCATTTGTTCCCTTCACAGGTGTCACATAATAAAATCTATTCTTTATATCTGGTTTTCATTGGGTTATTGGAGTTATTTGCGCTTAATTCCTTATTTCATTTTGTTGTTTAACTATTTCTCTTGCATAAATCAAGACTTTGGCAGGTTTTGTTTTTATGATTTGCTACAGATCCAACTGTTTTACATCCATTTTTACCATTGAGGTTGTTTGTCATCCACAGTCTAAAGTGGTTTCTTTTCATACACCTTCAAGAAGAAAACACTCCAACAATATACTACAAGATAACTTCAATATTTATTCCAAAATATCAAGGGTCTCTAAATAAATGCTTCAGTATCTACTCCAAGGGTTTTGCTTCAAGATTTGATGGATCTTCAAGATTAACTTCAAGATCAACTCCAAAGATGGTCTCAAAGTTAGCTTCAAAGATTCTCTAAATTGATGTAACATCATCTTGAGATACAAGGCCAAAAATAAATTAGAGATATATTTGAATTCAAGCTTCAGAAGATGCCTTAAGATAGACCCAAGGTATTCTTCAAATATAGATATAAAATGGGCCTCAGTAGCTTGTCTTCAACAACTCCGAAGATGACTCAGAAATTCCCTAAATAGAGGTCGAATATGCCTCAAACAGGGGCCAAAATTTGGTTGCCTCAATGCCTTAGGATGTCTGTCTCAGGGGTTCACATTGGAGGGATTGATACAGGTTTGATCTGCAAGGGCCTCAGAGAAAAAATTCAAACTTGCAATAGTCCACAGAGGAGGTTGAATTAAGCCTCATTTAGGCCAAATTTTAGGCCTCAGTGAGTATCAAACCAAATCCTTATTTTCTCCTCAAAACAGTCTTCAAACCATGACAAATAATACAATATTCAAGTATCTTGTCCTTCTTGATATATATTATTTTAGGGCTCAGACATTGGACTGCTCCTTATTCACTTTCTTCCTCGGATCCACCAAATTTCCTGCACATATTTTCCCATGGCTAGGAGATATATATGTGTGTGTGTGTTTGGAGGGGGGGACTTAACTAGGGATTACTTGAGCAACAATAAAAAAATTATTTGAAAAGCCATGTCTAATAAAAAAAGAGCCAACTTGAAGGAATTAGGGATGACTTGGAGCAAGAGGCTTAAACCACTTTAAAAAAAGTGTCTTTCCTTAAGCTCCATTCAAGACAATCTTTGACGCATGTTCTTATGAAAAATATTATAATTTTTTACCTTCTTCTAGGGAAGGAATGAAATATTGACGCCATAATTCACTGGGGCAAATGTTCTAGTGCTAAACCATTCTTTGGGGCATCAACCTTCAAAAATCAATATCTCTTCAACCAAGAGGACCCACAAAATGTGCCACATATCAAAGGCAAGGGCTACCAAACTAGGAGATCCTTGTAGGCAAATTCACTTGATTTGTGCACATAAATTATCAAATGAATGTCAACTCATTCACCCTTTTATATTAATGACAAATTTTCCAACAATCTCCCCCTTTGTCATTGATATCATCATGCTCCACCAATCATCATGCTCTCCCTATCTCCATGCTTCACTTAATTTTCTCCATGTTGTTCTTACTTTTATCTCCCCCTATTACATCAATGGAAAAGGGTGACTTATGTCTTTGGGGCTACTCCCCGTGAACATATAGCACTAAACATGACTTTTGTCTTCTTATCCTTCCCTTCTTTGTTATCCTTATGACTCTTTTTTTTTGCTGCAATTTAATCCGCTTTTATTGATCTAGAATATATATGTTGTTTGGTCTTCTTGTGGTTGTTGCAACCAGTCTTCTTGAGTCTTCTTCTCTAATTTCACACTTATAATAATCAAGAAGGAGATTATACCCTTGTTCACACATCTTTCCAACACTTAAAAGATCGTGCTTCAAATCCTTAACTAGAAAGACATTTTGTGCCTTCATATGTTTGCTTCCAAGGCTTTCTAAACCTCTTCCAAGTATCTTGAAAAACTAATTATCTCCAAATATAACACTACCATTTTATTTCTTTTAGGCCGAAAAATTGTTTTGATCTTCATTCATACATGTCCATCATCCATTGTCTATGTACCATTCATCTTATTTATCTTCTGTGATCAATGCTAGATTGCAACTCTCCTTCTTTTTCTTATCCCATGTAATAGTCGACTTTTCTATCTGCGTGTGAAGCATTCTCTTTCACAAGCCTTCAATCCCATGCCTTGTGACCAAGATTATTGCACTTGTAACATACTTGTTTTGGTTAATTAGTGGTTCAAATGGATTGCAGTTTCCATAGACATTTCTAGGTCTAAATCCATAATCATTGCTGCTCCTTGCATAATTATATCTTGTATTGAATTTACAGTGAATTTCCTTATGCCCATATTTTCATATCTGGGAGAGTAGTTTGACCTTCTGAAGTTTTTTTTCCTTGGAGGAGGTTCAATCCGTTTCTAGTTATCTTTGTGATGGATGTTCTTGGGAACATCAATATAACTAGCATTTCTAGATTCTCCTTTAATTTTCTCCTTTAAATGCTTGAAGCTTGTGTCCTCCTTGCTTGAGCATGCACTTGTATAGTCTAGACCAGTTTTATCGCTTGATGGTCTTTGAAAACTAAGCCTTTTTATCCAACACTAGTGAGTTATTCAATTTCTTATTGAGCTTGTAAATTTCAGCTCTCAATGACACAACTTCTTCTTCAATCTTCTTACACTCTTCTTCTCAATTATTCATCTAGGTCTTCAATACTTCCTCAATTATCTTTGATTCTTCAAGATGTACCTTTAAAGAGATATTTCATTCATCACACTTCTCAAGCAAGTTTTTCAATTCTCTTTTTTTAATTTCTAAGCGAGGCATTTTCATTTTCACTATTCAACTTTTCTTGAACATATTCATCTTCCTAATCGGTCTCTAAATATTTTCGGAGTCCCCAAAAGGAATCTATTCTCATATTTGGTTATTCATCATTTGTATCATTGACCACTTGATTATTGTGATTTTCTTAGATTATGAAGAGAACTTCTCTTGCATATGGTTCCTTAGTATCACTTTCATCTAAAGATTTGTTTTCTCTTTTGGAATAAAGAATTTTCTTGTGGAAGATTTTTTTTTTTTTTTAAAGAACTCTCTTAGCATAATGACCTATTCCACCACATTCAAAACATTTAAAAGGTAACTTACCTTTTCATTTTCCAGTTCCCCTTTTTAGCTTCCTAATGAAATTTTCTTCTTCTACATCTAAAACATCATTTGGAGTTCCTTCAACCTTGAGTTCTTTGTTTCTTGTCTCCCTCGCTGCTTTAAAAGTTGCTTATCTAGTTGATAGTCCATCTTCTGTATCTATTCTCATTTCGTATGTTGTAAGAGCATTATGTAATTATTCCATTGTCATCTTGATCAAGTCCTTGGTTTATTCTATGGAAGATACCTTGGCATCGTATTTTAAAGGAAGACATCTCAAGACCTTTTCTACGATGAAAGGATCTTCAATTTTTTCTCCTAGTCCTCTGATGGAGTTGACAACTTCATCTACTATGAATAAGTAAGTCGCAATATCTTCTTTTTCATCCATTTTCATATTTTCAAACTAAGCTTTATACTTTTGAAGTTTGACCTCCTTGACCTTATCATCACCTTCATTCAAATTTTTAAGTGCATCCCAAACCTCTTTGGATATGGTGTAGGACATCACCTTGGACTTAATGGTTCTTCACAATCCACCCATAATGGTGTGAAGAGCTTTTGAATTGTATCTAAGTAACTTCTTATCAGGATCAATTGGAGGATTTTTAGGAACTTTGTAGCCATTTATGATGCAGAGCCAAACATCTACTCCTAAAGCCTTCAAGTAGGTCTCCATACAACTGCTCCATAGTGAATAATCATTTCCATCAAACACTGGAATTTTTCTTGAAGAGATGCCTTCCATTTCCATGTCTACTCATGATCTTTGCTCCAGTGATTAGATTATTAGAGGGTAACTGGCTCTGATACCAATTATTGGAAATACTAGGGGGTGAATCATTATTTCATAAATTTCAACAATTAACCAATAACATCACATCAAAGGAACAATATATTTATATTACAAGGGAAGCTTTAATTTCTAGTTTACCAACTACAACTGGTATTGCTACAACCCAAAATATTTACCAGCATCCACCACTGGAAGGACGCGACAACCTCCTGGTCAAGCTGCAACTTCCTTCCCTAGCACCACCCTGCCAACCTCTAGAATAAAAGATAAAATAAAATCTCTTTGGGTTCCTGTACCAAGTAAAATGGCCCGATTACAATAATATTCAAACTTAAATATCGCCCCTTTGCAATGTCTAATATGCAATAAATAAATTTCATACCTTAGAGCATATATGCAAGAATCTTTACTTTGTACTTGACTTGTCTTACAAGTTATTCAATTGTATGCTCAAAAATATGCTCCACAACTTCATCAAAGGAGTTGATTCAAGGTTTTTGTTATGCATCAATCTCTAATCCTACAAGAATAATATTAAGGTCTGTTACAAGATAACTTCAAAATCTATTCTAAAATGTCAAGGGTCTCCAAATAACTGCTTCAATATCTTCTCCAAGAGTTATGCTTCAAGATCTGATTAATCTACAAGATTAGCATTAAATATTGTCTCAAAGTTAGCTTCAGAGATTCTTTGAATTGATGTAGCACCAACCTAAGATACAAGGCCAAAAAATTCTTTAGAGAGATGTCTAAATTGAAGCTTCAGGAGATACCTTAAGACAAAGCCAAGGTTTGCTTCAAATAAAAATATGAAATGGGCCTTAGTAACTTGTCTTCAACTGGTTTGAAGATGACTTAGAAATTCCCTAAATAAAGATATAATTTTCCTTAGACAAGGGCCAAAATTTAGTTGCCTCAGTTCCTCAGGATGTCTTCCTTAGGGTTCAAAATTGCAGGGCTTGCTATAGGGCCAAGTTGTAGGGGCCTCAAAGAAAAAATTTGGACCTGTAACAATCCACAGAGGAGGCTGAATTAAGCCTCAATTAGGTCATATTTTAGGCCTTAGTGAGTATCAAACTAGATCCTCATTTGCTCCTCAAAATAGTCTTCAAACCATGACAAATACTCTAAGCTTTAGGTGTCTCATCCTTCATGAGATATATCCTTTTAGGGATTAGACCTTGGACTACTCCTTATTCACTTTCTTCCTCACATACATCGAATTTATTGCACATATTTGGCCAAGTTTCTTAGATCCACCGAACTTCTTACACAAATTTTCCCACAGTTAATATGTGTGTGTGTGTTTGGAGGGGGTACTCTCATACGGGGCTTGATGAATTTTGTAGTTATGGTCGGTCTTCATAATTTATATTTTAGCCCCTGTAATGTATAAATAATTTGTAAGACATATTATTCATATCATTTTGATTATTTAGCCGTTGAAAGAATTATTGTAAGACATCATCTTCATGCCAAAATTAAAAGAGAAAATTTCGAAATTTGAATTTTGAATTTTTGGCTCAAAAATAGTCAAGTTGGCCTTCCCTCATATCAAGTTGGCCCTAGTGAAGAGACATATCCATTAACAAAGTCATAACACTATATAAAGTCATTTTATCTCCTTCACAAAAGCGCCATTCAACCTCACACAAGAAATATAGTTTCTGGGCATCCAAGTGAGGGACAAGAAGGTTAAGAAGGACAAAGATCTCTCTCTCTCTCTCTCTCTCTCTCTCTCTCTCTCTAGCTCACATTCCTCTCTCTAGACCTCACACATGTGAATTCTAGGCAGGTCGAGTTGTAAGGACAATTGTAGGACCGAAATTGTAGGGTTGAGTTGTAGGGTTGAAGTTGCAGGGCCAGGTTGTGGAGTCGAATTTGCAGGGTCAAAGTTGTAGGGCAGTTTAAGGGCTTGACTTGAGGGTTGTGGACCAGTTTTGACAATAATATTTTTTTGTTAGCCTGACCTCATAGTTGACTAGCTGCATTAGATGTATCTCTTATTGAACTGAAGAATTTCTCTAAGAAGAAGGTTGTTGGGTTTTTCCCCCAAATGGGTTTTCCCAACATAAATCTTGTGTTCTCTTTGTGCATTCTGATCTCTACTGTAATTATGGTTTATGGTTGAATTTATGAAGTGTAATTTCTTAATGATAAACTGAAATTGTTAAAAGGACATATATCATTAGAAGTAATTACCAGCATTTCATAAATATTGTGCTTGTGTCTATTGCACTTGAAAACTCAATAAGGCTGACTTTAGCAACAATAAAAAATTTATTTGAAATTCCATGTCTAAAAAAAAGGAGTTGATTTGAAGGAATTAGGGTAGACTTCGAGCAAGATGCTTAGACCACTTTAAAAAAAAAATTGTTTTCTTTCCTTAAGCTCCATTCAAGACAATCTTGGACACACGATCTTATGACAAATTGTATTACAATTTTTTACCTTCCTTTAGGCAAGGAATGAAGTATTGAGGCCATTACTCTTTAGGGAAAAGGTGCTAGTGCTAAAACCTTCTTTGGGGCATCAACCTTGAAAAATCACTATCTCTCAATCAGAAGGACCAACGAAATATGCCACCTATCCACCGAAATGGCGAGACAAGGGCTACCAAACTAAGAGATCCTTGCAGCCAGATTCACTTGATTTGTGCACACAAATGATCCAAATTTATGCTGGAATGAAATCAAATACAGATATAAATAGAAACACAGAGCTACAATGAAAACATAACTTTAATTCATTAATAAGAAAGTATTGAAAAATTGTTACATGCAGAATGGAAATAAACTAGTTTGAGCGATGGTAGCTTATCTCTGAGAAGAGATGTGGCGACTACATGCATGCTAAATTGTGTTACAATGAGGCTCAAAGGCATATTTATGATTAAGAAATAATGGAAAATCCTAAACATACAAAATATAACCCTAGGAGATGAAGCGCCAAAATTTTGTGGGTCTGAGTTGGGTAAATTGGCACATCAACCTCCCGGGGTTGTAACTTTGTCATATGATCTTCATTTGACATGTCTAATACCTCATTAGAAAGAGTTATCCGAGAAATAAAATGTTATGCTCTTGACCTGCGAGAAGATACCAGAATACAAAATATTCAAATAAATATACCCAGAACATAAAACAATAAGAAATAACAGCATGTATTTTATTATTCAAAAAGGAAAGCAATGTTCACTTACCTCTTCGAGGCGGCAACCTCCAATAGAGCTGGGCTCAATTACAAAATAAGACACGACACTCCTCAAGGGGAGTCTCTATCCTTTATATAGAATTCATATTGACCATGGGTCAGTGCCATGGTTCTTATTAATACCATCTATCTAATACCATGGCCCATTTGCAACTAACTGTGGTCCCTTCTTTAAATGCAGGTCAACCACTTACAATTATTAATATGGGCTTTATTAACGCTTTAACTAACTATAACTATGACTCAACCCTATTCAATAAATAAGGGGGTTAGGGTTGGACCCTAACATGCCCTCCCCCATAAAAATAGCCTTGTCCTCAAGGCTGAAGCTGTGGAAACTGCTGAAGAATAGTGGCTAGTTCCTAGGTCGAATCTTCTGGAGAGGTGTCTTTCCACTTGACGAGGACTTCCTTGATCATGCAGCTGAGCAAGTGCCATTCTCGCGTGTCCAAAACATGTTCAGGTTAGAGCCAGATTGAACCTTCTTCATCCAATTCCGGTAGACTGGTTTGAATTCTGCAATGGTTCCCAACCACTTTCTTGAGGCATGAGACATCGAAGACGGGATGGATTTTTGTAGTGGGTGGCAAGTCTAGCTTGTAGGCTACTTCTTTGATGCGCTGAAGTATTTGATACAGTCCGTAGAATTTTGGAGATAATTTCTGACAACCCTTGTCTTTGAGTGATGTTTGCTTATATGGTTGCAGCCTCAAGAATACCTAATCCCCTTCTTGAAATTTGTGCTCTAAACAATGTTGGTCTGCCTATTGCTTCATGTGATTTTGAGCTTGATGGAGATTCTCTTTGAGGTGGGCCAGCATGGTTGCATGGTTCTGTAGGAGTTGATCCACTGCTTGTACCTTCGAGCATCCCTGGATATAAGAAGTAGGTGAAGGAGGGAGTTGACCATAAACTACTTCATATGGAGTCATTTTGGTGGCGGCATGATAGTTAGTATTATACCACCATTTGGCTAGAGGTAACCACTGTACCCATAGATGTTGCTTTTCTGAAGTGAAACACCTCAGGTAGGTCTCTAGACATTTGTTGACTGCTTCATTTTGACCATCAGTTTGGGGATGATAGGAAGTACTGAGTTGCAGTTGGGTACGTTGGAGCCTGAAGAGTTCCTGCCAAAAGTTACTGGTGAAGATCGGGTCACGATCAGACACAATGGAAGTGGGCATGCCATGCAATTTGAAGATCTAGTCCATGAAAGATTGAGCCGCCAAAGCTGGTGTAAAAGGGTAGGGTAGGGCACAAAAGTGAGCATACTTAGAAAGTCTGTTCACCACCACCATGATGACTGACTTGTTGCTTGACTTCAGAAGACCCGTAATGAAATCCATAGAAACCTCCGTCCAGATTGAGGCCGGGATGGGCAATGGCTATAATGTGCCTGAGGATTTGACTGTTTCTCCTTTGTGGCATTGACACACATCACACTCAGCTACAAAAGTAAGAATGTCCTTGTTCATGCATGTCCAAAATAATGAACGTCAAGTGCGAGCATAAGTCTTCTGAAAGCTTGAATGGCCTGCAGTGGGAGATGAGTGCAACTCTGCCAAAATGCGACTTTTGAGGGTGGATGTTGGTGATATCACTACTTTTTCCTTGTATCGAAGAATCTCATCCTACCAAGAGTAGCCCGCTGTGGAATTTGGATCCGCCTGCAATTTATTAATGAGTTGGGAGAGCAAAATATGTGAAAACCATTCCTTGCGAGCCTCTTCAATCCACTCCGGAATGGGAAGAGAGATTGCTAGCAGGGTGCTTTCCTCCTCAAATTGGCGTGATAAAGCATCCACTATGACATTTTCGTGCCCTTTCTTGTAAATTATCTCATAATCATATCCAAACATATTGGCTAGCCATTTATTTTGTTGTGACGAGGATAGGCGTTGCTCCAAAAAATATTTAAGGCTTTGATGGTCTATGCGGATTTGGAAATGCCACCCCAATAAGCATGGTCTCCAGGTATCCACTGCATGTAAGATGGCCATCATATCCTTCTCATAGGTAGATTGTCCCATATTTGTCCCACTTACTTGTTGGCTAGTGAAGGCCAAGGGTCGACCTTCCTGCATTAAGACAGCCCCAATACCCATACCTGAAGCATCACATTCAATCACAAAAGATTTGGTGAAGTCAGGTAGTGCCAATACGGGAGTGGAACACATGGCATGTTTGAGAGTTATAAATGCCTGTTGCACTTCATCATTCTAGAGGATGAATTTTTTTTGAGAAAGTGAGTGAGGGGTCTAGTAATGTGACCATAATTGTGGACAAATTTGCGATAGTAGCCTGTGAGACCCAAAAATCATCTCAATCTCTTCAAGTTTTTTGGTTGAGGCCAATCCTGCATTTCCTGGATCTTTTTGGGCTCCACCCTGACACCTTCATGCCCCACAATGTGGCCCAAATTCTCAACTTATTCCATGCAAAAAGAGCACTTGGACAATTTGACAAATAATTTATGCTTCCGGAGCAGTTGCAAGAGCAGATCTACATGCTCAAGATATTTTTCCCAGGTGAAGCTGTAGATGAGGATGTCATCAAAGAAAACAAGGACAAATTTTATGAGATATGGTTTGAGCAGGTGATTCATGAGGCTCTGAAAAGTGGATGGGGCATTATAGAGACCAAATGGCATGACCAAGAATTCACAATGGCCTTCATGAGTTCAAAAAGCAGTCTTTGGAATGTCTACTTCTTTCATGTGAATTTGGTGATAGCCCAAGCGAAGGTCAAGCTTAGTAAAGAATTGAGCCCCATTTAGTTCATCCAGCAAATCATCAACAACCGGGATGGGATATTTATCTTTGACCGTCAGCCTGTTGAGGGCCCTGAAGTCTGGACACATACGCCATTCCCCATCTTTCTTGAGCACCATGACCACAGGCGATGAAGAAGGACTAATGCTAGGGCGAATGACACCTACTTCCAGGAGTTCCTTGATGATTTTTACAATTTCATTGTTTTGGACGAAAGGATATCTATATGGGCGCACATTTGGTGGTTGTGCCTCTGGGACCAAAGTAATGATATGATCATGTTCCCCTCTCGAGGGTGGAAGCTCATGAGGCTTGTTAAAGACCGACAGATGGTTGTTTAAGACCTGTTGCATCTCAGGATGAATATGAAGAGAAGTGGGTTCGAAGGCCTGGATGGCATTAAATTGGGCTATAACTCCATGGTGGTCGTTTTTTAACAATTTTTCCATCCTATGCAAGATGGTGATAGAAGGAACACCTACCTAGATCCGCGAAGGGTATGTGTGTGGTTATTCTGCTTAAAGCTCATATATAACTCCTTGAGATCCATTGTGATTGGGCCGAGTGTGCGGAGCCATTCAACACCCAAGACAATGTCACACCCACCCATGTTGATGGCAAACATGTGGGTCTTTAGGTGATAATCCCCCATTTGAAGTTTGACATTTTCACATCGGCCTTCACATTTCATTGTCCTCCCATCAGCAATCTGGACCTGGAAATTAGAGACTACTTTGACAAAACAATGCACTACTTCAGCGACTCTTTGATGGATAAAGTTATGTGTACTGCCACTATCAATCAAGACTACTACAGGGCGATGCTTAATAAAACCTCTGATTTTGAGAGTTTGGGGAGAAGAAATTCCTGCCGAAGCATGAAGTGAAATAACTAGTTCGTTAGGTGTAGCTGGGAGCTCATTGTCCAGCTGGTTGTCCTCATCTTCCTCCTCTGGTCCCTCAAATGGTGGGGCTTCCTTAGATGACCTGTGATCAGTAGCATCAATTTGAAAGAATTTGGGTTCCTTGCATTTATGCCCCGGGGAGTATTTCTCATCACAGTAGTAACACAATCCTTGCTTTCTTCTTTCCGCCATTTCCACTAGTGATACCTTGTGAACCTTAAGTGTTTTGGTAGTGCTCGGAGCCTGGGTGGGGCGACCCTTGGCTATGAAATTTAGACGAGTCAACTGGGCCGCTAACGCGCGTTCTACTTCACGAGCTATCTTGCAAGTTGCCAACCATGAGATTGAGTGTTGCAATCGAACGTGGGCTTGTATGGCATCTTTGAGACCATTGACAAAACAATCCAAGTAGAATTCATCTCTTAGACCTCCTGTGCGGAAGGCTAATGCTTCAAAGGCTTGAATATATTCTTGCACTGTGCCTGTCTGTTGGAGCTTAGTAAGACGACCCAAAAAGTTAGATTCATGGTCAAAGAGATCAGAAAGGGCTTTTGCAAATATCTGCCAAGTCACGGGCTTCCCATAGCAGCGTTGATGCCACTGCCACCATTGCCATCTTTCGTGGTCCAAGTACATGCTTCCCACACTTAGCTTAGTCGCATCATCTCTGATGTGATTCAATTTGAAATATTTCTCCATTTGTGCTAGCCATGTGGCCAGATGAGAGCCATCAAATTTATACATGTCCAGCTTGGGTGGTTAAGGCTAGGACTGTTGGTGGTTTCCATAGAAGTGAAGAGAATGGCTAGACTTGCCCTCTAGGTTTTCATTAAAATCATATGCCTCTGATTGTCCCCCCGACTTGCCCTTTGTGATTGTGTCCTGTAAGGTCTGGATCTACTTCATTAATGCCTCCAAAATTTGTTCAAGGGTGTCTATCTTCTCATTGGCCATAGCTTGAGCTCTGGTTTGTACCATGCACAGATCCGGTGCACTTGTCGTTACTGTGAAAAAAAATTGGGACCACCTGAAATTTTGACGCTGACAAGTGAATGGTACCACCTTGCTCAACCCGTCGACCTAATTCTTATGGGCTAAGTATCCTATAAGCATCCCGAGAGGGTCTTAGACTTACTCCTCGCTTAGGAATACTGCATTAGCCGATTCCCAGAAAAGTTAATTCTGCCCAATGTCCTGCGAGAATCACGCCTAAGTATAGGAGCCACACAAATAGTTAGAACTGTTGGCGAAACCCTCAATTGCAGAGTATGAGTATAAATGTGGTAGTCATCAAACCCCTGTTGCTAGATTTGAATGGCGGATCTGATTGGTTTGACTGTTACAGAACCCAAATTGCTATATTTGAATGGCGGATCTAATAGATCTGAATGGCGAAACTGATTGTTGCGGTTGCGACCGAACCCGACCTGCTAGATCTAATCTGGCAAAGATGATGCGTGATCGAGAGAGAGACAAGGGAACTAGGGTCTCAAGGAGTGTCAGGTGCTACAGATCGCAATATACATAAGGGTCCGACAGTCATACTAGGCCCAATCTTTCAGGGCACTAACCAAGGAGGATCAACCGTACCCTTAGCTGTACAACCCGACTACCCTATCATATGCACGAGTAATCTCCCTGAGTGTTGTTCTCGGTGTACTGTAGCAGCAAGATGATTGATGGTTTATCTATGGTGAGGTTTCAAGAGAGCCTAGGGGGCTTTCGATATACCCAGAGGGTACTTGGAAGACAGTTCGTGCGCGGTTCTGTCTAATGCGCTACTACTCATAGGGGTACCCACAAGGGTTACAAGGGAGTCCAAAAAGCGTGACCACTCTTGTATTTCCTGCGTGCATGCCTCCCCAAATCCGCAAGTTTATGCGCTCAACGATAGATCCCGTGGTTTAAAGACATCGAAACATGTCTCTATCCAAAAAAAAATCTGCTAAAAATGGAGATCCCACTAGCCCTGGAAAGTGCTTTGATACCACTTGTTATGCTCTTGACCTGCGAGAACATACCAGAATACCAAATATGCGAAGAAATATACTCAGAACACAGAACAATAAGAAATAACAGCATGTATTTTATTATTCAGAAAGGAAAGCAATGTTCACTTGCCTCTTTGAGGGGGCAACCTCCAATAGAGCTAGGCTCAATTACAAAATAAGACATGATGCTCCTCAAGGGGAGTCTCTATCCTTTATATAGAATTCATACATGCAATACCATGGGTCAGTACCATGGTTCTTATTAATACCATCTATCTAATACCATGGCCCATTTGCAACTAACTGTGGTCCCTTATTTAAATGCGGTTCAACCACTTACAATTATTAATTTGGGCTTTATTGACGCTTTAACTAACTATAACTATGACTCGACCCTATTACATAAAAAAGGGGGTTAGGGTTGGACCCTAACATAAAAATTTCAACTACAAACCCCTATTAGACACTATTGATCTCCCTGTTTTCCAAAAAATATCATTTAGAGTCTCAAAATGGCTCCAAAAGTTTAGGACCCGAAAAGTTTCCAAAAATATTAAATTGTGCTACAATTAAGGAAACTGAAAGAAATAGTGGTGGGGATCCAAGTGGAATAGGCAGGTGGCCACAAATATCCACCTGGATCAGTACTCCCTCCTTAGAAAGCAGTGGTCCCCATTGCATTGAGTGTCTTCATGAGATGGGGAAGCTTTTGTTAAACTTGGTCTTTGGTGACCCACTTGCCTTGGTGCAAGAGTTGGCCAACTTTGACAACCCGATATAGTTGGATATTTTTTTGGCGAGTGCTCTTGATCTATGTGTCCATGATCCGATCAGTTGTGGCCTATTCCATGTAGTCGAGGTTAAGCTCTGTTGGTGTTAGTTGTTCAGTCATGTGTGAGGTTTCCAACAATGGTGGAACGTATGGTCGAAGGCGGTCCACATTGAATATTGGGTGTAAGCCAAGGAATGGGGGAATGTTGTGCTTGAAATAATTGTCTAACCATAGCCTTGGTGATGAAGTTAGGCCCGTATCATAATGGTCGTAGCTTTCGATGGGCTCCGAAAATAAGTTCTTTCTACAAATGCAACCAAACTTTGTCGCCCACCTTAAACTTATGTGGCACCCAATGTTGATCATGATGCTACTTGTACTTGG
Organism: Pinus tabuliformis; assembly: GCA_031772625.1. NCBI lineage: Eukaryota > Viridiplantae > Streptophyta > Pinopsida > Pinales > Pinaceae > Pinus > Pinus tabuliformis. The sequence continues at coordinate 560,685,323 of CM062819.1, read as the reverse complement.
CATTGGACTTATCTAAGATGTTCTGAACCTGCTGGCGGATATGTTGAATGCGTTCAATAAACATGGTTGCTTTATTAGTCTCAAACTATACATGTGTGGATTCCACTTGTGTAGTCCCATAAGGCATGACAACATCAATCAGACATAATGGTTGAAATCCCAAACCCACTTGAAAGGGACTACAACTAGTCGAGCTATGGAGATCTCTGTTATAATTGTGTTGCACATAGGGAAGGCTCTCATCCCAAGTTCGTGGATGCTTGGAGTTGTACATATGGAGTATGTGCATTATTGATCTGAAATGGAGCAAATTAGTAATGTTGTACTAATTCCCCATTCAGAATAAAACCAAAGATGCTTATCATTTTCTTATCAAATGCTTAAGGATTCACCATTTTTGCTTAATTAACTGATTGCCCTGAGAGTTTCTTATGTAAATTTTATAAAAAAATTTAACTTAAAACATATGCTGGACAGAAGCAAAATAACAGAAAATAACATCAAAATACAACACACAACACAGAGATTTGATGAGAAGTTCACCCCTCCTGGGTTGTGTCTCCTTGGTCCAGCTTCTAATGCTTGGGCCTCTCGATTATGCTCAAAATTACAACAAAAGTGTGTTTACAATGCTCAAATTCCTTTGAAACATGTCTCAATGAGTTCAAAATACCAAAAAATGGCTATCTAGCCTCTTTTTGCAACCAATTTAGTGGAAAACTGAAGAAGTTATGAATTCTCCTAGTTCTCCCACTATGTGTTCCACAAATTGCTCCAAACCCAACAGAAACCCACAATTTTGCTCCAAAATCCACTAACCGAGCGAAAATTTCACCGAGTGGCAGGCCATAATCCATCGGCACCAACTGTCCATCGTAAATCGCAATCAATGGAGTTATGTGGCCTTATGGTCTGTGAACAAGGCGGAAATGTGTAATTACGATATCGGCAGACCTAGTGGGACATTAAACTGCAGCCTATAACTTATCGCATCCGGACCCTTTCGCTAATCGCAATTGCGGAGTATGGGTGGTCTTATATAAATGCGGGACTCTGCCCTATTTGCAATATGTGATTGTGATATCGCATCGCAACCTAGTACCTGTCGGGGGCCGATTCTCCATAATACTAACCCTTCGCTGATCTGCGATTAAGATCGCATCGCAACCCGATACCTGTTGGGGCCAATTTCTGCAATGCCTTCCCTGTTGCAAAGTGCGATTGTGATTTATCGCATCACAACCCTGGCCTTGCTTGGGGCCGATTCTTTAACACAACCTGCCCGCGACATGCGATTTGTGATATGCGAGGGCCAATGGTGGCCTGCCACTTGGCACCTCCTCATTCACTAAAAGACCTTGCCACATCATCCAATCCTACCATGTAAGCAAGTCAAATCTGAAGTTTGACTTGCTCTAACTTCTGCATACGATCTCGGATTTGAGTGTCATTCGCACCGTTGGAATTAGAATGATGAGCTCCTTGATCTGAAGCTAAGTTTAACAAAATTTTGACATTTTGATTTTTGAGCATAATTTTGAGCACTTGATCACTTCTCCCCACTAGAAGCTTTTGGACCCCAAAATATTATATTCAGTTATTGAACAGATGAGGGTATTTTTCCCTCACCTTCCCCTCTTCAATCCATTTGGCCTTTAATGGATTTTTATCTTTGAGGCCCACTCAAAGGTAATCAACATTTCCCCTCTTTGACGACCTTGTTCTTCTATCAAGTATGGTGTCTTGCTGAAGCTCATCAAGAAATTCTGGAGAAAAATATTCAATTGATGGAATCTGTACACTTTCTCCTTGATCTTCAATCAAAGGAGGCTCATACAATCTCAAATTTTCAACATTAACAATGGAATAAATTTTCATATATGAAGGTAAATCAAGCTTGAAAGCATTATTACCAATCTTTTCCATAATTTTAAATGGACCATAACGGATTGGTTTCAGCTTTTTACCTTCACCTTGAAGCCTTTCCTTGCTAATGTAAAGCCAAACTTCATCACCTACTTGAAACTAATGATCCACACAATGCTTATCATGCCTTGCCTTATACTTGCCTTGACTCTTTTCTAGTTGTTCTTGAACTGTTTGGTGAATCAACTGAATTTGCTCAATGAATTTCTTTGCTTTGTCTATGTCACTATGTCCATCTACAACTACATCTTTCTCAAAGATGAAATCCAAAGGCAATTTAGGAAAATAACCAAGACATGCCTCAAAAGGTGAAGTTAGAGTAGAAGAGTGTTTTGCTCGGTTGTAAGCATGTTGAATATAATGCAACTGTTCATCCCACAACTTAGGATGTTTGCTGCAATATCCTCTTAGCAAATGAATAATTTTCCTGTTAACCACTTCAATTTGACCATCTGTTTGCAGATGGAAGGTTGTACTTTTCTTCAACTTGGTGTCCATCAAGTTCCATAAATTTGACCAAAAATTCCCAACAAATCAGGAATCACAATCACTTACAATAGAAGTAGGTAATCTAAAATGAACCCATACATTTTGAAAGAAAAGTTGAGTTGTTTGTTCTGCCATAATTTGTTTTTTACAAGGCATTAATATGCACATCTTATTGAACCTATCCACAACTACGTACAAATAATCATGACCTTTTCTTGATAAAGGAAGACCTCCTATAAAATCCATAGAAACACTCTCCCATGGACGTGAAGGCACTGGAAGTGGTGTGTACAATCCTAGTTTCCTATTACTAGGCTTACTGACTACACACAATGAACAACCTCTGATAAAACGTGACACACTTTCAAGCATACGAAGCCAGTAGAAATACCTCTGAAGATTTGCCACTATTTTACCTACACCAAAATGTCCAGCAATAAGAGAAGTGTGTGCTTCCCTTGTGACATTTACTCTCTCTCCTTGTGGAACAAAAATTTTTCCCAAATGATACAACAAATTATCATGTACATGGTAGTCTAATTCCTCAACTTGGTGGCCTTGACTCAAGTTTGAATATACCTCTTGAAAGTCAACATCATGTGCGTATTGTTCAACATAATTTTCAGGCAAAACAGAATGATTCTTGAGTAAAATGGCTACATTAATAACTGGTCTAGAAAGCATATCAGCAACTTTGTTATAAATACCTTTCTTGTACCTGATTACCAAGTGGAATTGTTGTAAGAATCCCATCCAACGAAAGTGCCTTGATTGTTGCAATTTTGTTTGAGATTGCAGATATTGCAAAGGTTGACGATTGGTGTGAATAATGGTTTCTTTTCCCATTAAGTAATGCTTCCATTTCTTCACACTTTGCATCAATGGGTAAAGCTCTTTATCATATGTAGTATAGTTAATAACAACACCATTAAAAATATCAGAATGAAATGAAATGGGCTGACTATGCGGTAAAAGAACTGCACCCATGGTGTAGTCACTTGCATCTGTTTGTATTTCAAATGGTTGTTTCAAATCTGGTAATGCTAAAATTGGGGCTGAACTGATCTTTTGTTTTAAAGCATCAAATGCTTTTTGTTGTTTGCCTCCCCACTGGAAGACAACCTTCACGCTGGTCAAAGCATGTAGTGGAGCTATTGTAGAAGAGAAATTGGCAATGAACTTCCTCTAGTACTGCGTTGCTCCTAGGAAACTCCTTACTTCTGTGACTGATTTGGGTATTGGCCAATTCACAATGACCAAAACTTTAGAGGGGTCAATATTCAGCTCACCTCCTCCAACTATGTGGCCCAAATACACTAAGGAAGTTTTCCCGAATTCACATTTAGACATCTTCAGAAATAACTGTTCTTTTTTCAAGACATCCAACACTTTCCTCACATGCTTGACATGCTCTTCTCGTGATTTGCTGAATATCAAAATATCATCTAAATAGACAATTACAAGCTCATCAAGAAATTTCCTTAAAACATCATTCATAACTCTCATGAATGTAGCTGGAGAGTTGCAAAGACCGAAAGGCATAACCAGCCACTCAAACAATCCTTGTTTGGTTTTAAAAGAAGTCTTCCAAATATCCTCCTTAGTTATTCTAACTTGATGATATCCACTTCTCAAGTCTAATTTAGTGAAATATTTTGCATTCTTCAACTGATCTAGTAAATCATCTATTCTGGGTAATGGGTATCGATTATTTATGGTAATTTTATTCAAAGCTCGATAATCTGCACACATGCACTAGGTTCCATCTTTCTTGGATACCAAAACAATTGGTGAACCACATGGCGAAGTAGAGGGACAAATTACACCTTTATCTAACAATTCCTGGACTTGTTTCTTAATTTCTAAACTTTCCAGAATTGACATTCGATACATATCGATATTTGGGAGTGGACAGTCTTGTTGTAGTTGAATTTCATGCTAAATTCCCCTTTTTGGTGGCAATCCCTTTAGTTCTTGAAACACATCTCCATATTGATTGACCACATCAACCAATTCAGCTTTTAGCTTCATGTCACAGCTTGCAAAGGATTCACGCTCCGTGTCATTCTTTTTCTTGATCATACAAAGCACGAGATTCTTGCTGTAATTGACTAGTCGCTTCATTTTCCCTGTGCTTGCTAAAGACAGATTAAGATTTCTATGATGGGATCTCACATTATACTCCACTCCATCTTTTAACAAATAATATTTGTTCTCAAATCTATGGAAAACGACTTTCCGGTCATACAGATACGGGCTTCCCAACACAATTCTAGAAATATCCAGCGACACTACATCTAATTCAACTTCATCAACGAAATTGGCAGTAATAGCAAACTTGAAAACACATTTCCTTGTGACCTAAAGATTCTCATCCTTGGTTATCCAACCCAATGGATACGGTTTATGATGAGGCATAGTTTCCATATTCAACTTCTTGACCAAGTCTATAGAAATTAAATTTGCCTAGGATCCACTGTCAAACATCGTATCAATCTTGGTGTGTTTGGAAATAACTCTGATATGGAACAACTCAATTCTATTTTCTTCATTCTAAGTGTTGTTGGATTTATTTGTTGCGCTGTTGCTTGCCACGACTTCCTCTTTGCTTGTTTTTTCCACGACTTTTCCTTTAGTGATTGTGGTTGCAATCTTTGTTTAATCACCTGAGATGGAACCCAAGTCTTGTTGTACATCAACATTTGTCTTTTGTTTCCCTTTATTGTTAAATTTCTTCGATCTTAATTTAGGATGAAGCTTCCAGCAATGTGCTTCATCATGGCCCTCTTTGGAACAATTCTTGTACATGGGTTTCTCCCCTTCTTTTTTAACAGAAGCATTTTTCTTCTGCTTTCCTTTAGATTTCTTTCCTTTTTCACCACTCTGAAATGGATTCTTCTTACCTTCTTATTGTACATTTTTCCCTCTTGCTTCAAGGTGTGTAGATTGAACACATTCCTCATCAAGATTCGTGGGATTAAACATAAGAATGGTGCGTTGAAGATAGCTATGCAAACCTCTTGTATTTCAACAAAGTATATTGTGACTGCAAGTCTACTCCTAGCATAAGAGCTCTTCTCCTAAACTCCTTTGTATACTCTTGCACATTTTGACCTTTTAACTGTCTGAATTTTTGCCAATTCATGATAGCTTTTTGCATATGAGCTAAAGGGTATAATTTTCTTTTTATAGCAGCAATGAAATCAGACCAAGTAATAGAGATCTTACCATGTTTTTTGATCTCGTCTTGAATCCTTGCTTCCCACCAAATGAGTGTTGCACCCTCCATTCTCAATGAAGCCAACTGAATTTTGATATCATCCTCTTAAAGGTTCTGAATTCGACAATACACCTCCAACTGACGAATCCAATTATTAAGCTTCTCTCCATTCGCTTCACCATTATACATGGGAAACTCGAATTTAACATCTAGTTTAAGTAGAGGTGATTTTCCAACTCCTTTTGAATAATGATGATGAGTGTGAGTAAGGGTTGTATTAGTGGAAGGGTGTGAAGATGCTTGTGAGGAAGAAGATGAAGAAGATGGTGTGGAGGGTGGAGGTTTGTCTCCATTCTCATTACCTCCTTTTCCATTACCTCCTCCTGAAGAGCCTTCTCCTTTGGGAGGTTTGGAACTTTCTCCTTGCAACCTACTATTCCTCTCTCCATAGAGGACCTTCACCATCTTTGTCATATCAAAGAAAACATTTTTGCATGTCTTCTCATCTTCTATCATGTTTGTAGGTTCTCATTCATGAGACATGATCTCTGGAGTCTCAACTACAACTTGAGGTTGAATTGGCGTTGGAGATTGTGGCAACCTTGCCCTTCTTCTCCTTGACCCAACTTCAGGGCTTCCAACCAACTTTCCTTCACCTTTTTTGAGTTTTAACCTTGTTAGCATGACACAAAACTAGCAAACAATACTCCTCCTTTTCACAAGCAAATCTAGTAAGCAAAAACCAGTGCTCTGATACCAACTTTATCTGAAATGGAGCAGATTAGTAATGTTGTGCTAATTCCCAATTCAGAATAAAACCCAATATTCTTATCATTTTCTTATCAAGTGCTTAAGGATTCATCATTTTTGCTTAATTAATTGATTCCCATGAGAGTTTATTATGTAAATGTTATAAACAATTTAACATAAAACATATGCTGGAAAGCAACAAAATAACAACAAAGAACACCAAAATACAACACACAACATAGAGATTTGATGAGGAGTTCACCCCTCCTGGGCTACATCTCCTTGGTCCAGCTTCCAATGCTTGGGCCTCTCTATTATGCTCAAAATTACAACAAAAGTGTGTTTACAATGCTCAAATGCCTTTGAAACTTGTCTCAATGAGTTCAGAATACTAAAAAATGGCTATCTAGCCTCTTTTTGCAACCAATTTGGTGGAAAACTGAAGAAGTTATGAATTCTCCTAGTTCTCCCATTACTCATTCCACAAATTGCTCCAAACTGGATAGAAACCCACAATTTCTCTCCAAAATCCGCTAACCGAGCGAGAATTTCGCCGGGCGGCGGGCCATAATCCATCGGCACCAACTGTCCATCGCAAATTGCAATCGGCAGAGTTATGTGGGCTTATGGTTCGTGAATAAGGCGGAAATGTGCGATTGCGATATCGGTGGACCCGACGGGACATTAAACTGCAGCCTATACCTTATCACATCAGGATCCTTTCGCTATCTTATATATATGCGGGACTCTACCCTATTTGCGATATGCGATTGCGATATCAAATCACAACCCGATACCTGTCGAGAGTCGATTCTCTATAACACTGACCCTTCGTCGATCTGCAATTGCGATCGCATCACAATTTGATACCTGTCGAGGCCTACTTTTGCAATGCCTTCCCTGTTGCGAAGTGTGATTGTGATTTATCGCATCGCAACCTTGGCCTTGCTTGGGCTCAATTCTTTAACACGACCCGCCTGCGATATGCAATTTGCGATATGCGGGGGCTAATGGCAGCCTTCCACTTGGCACCTCCTCATTCACTAAAATACCTTGCCACGTCATCCAATCCTGCCATGTAAGCAAGTCAAATCTAAACTTTGACTTGCTCTAATGTTTACATACAATCTCGAATTTGAGTGTTGTTCGCACTGTTGGAATTAGAATGACGAGCTCCTCGATATGAAGCTAAGTTTAACAAAATTCTGACACTTTGATTTTTGAGCATAATTTTGAGCACCTGATCAATTATCATCCTATCAACGACCTCATTAGAGAAATTCTAAGGTCTAAAATGGGCCTCCTAAGGAATATTATAAAATAATAGTGCAAATAATAAAATAAAATTAGATTACCTAAGTAAGTTTTGGAGGGAAGAACAAAACTATTTTTTCAACTCGTATTTTCAACTTATCTCCCTATAATTTTACTCAAATTTCGAGTGTGAGCAATTATTAGATGTGGAACTTAATTTTGCATCCTAGGAGTACCCATGTTGCATACTTTTGATGGACCATACTACACGAAAAATCCGAAATACATAAAAAAAACATTATTACAATCACGTTTTTCATGTATTTCACATTTTTCGTGTAGTAAGGTCTATCAAAAGTATACAACATGGGTACTCCTTGGATGCAAAATTAAATTTTGCATCCAGTGAATGCTCCCATTCAAAATTTGAGTAAAATCATATGGATATAAGTTGAAAATACGAGTCGAAAAAGAAATTGTTTATTTTTAAATTCTTTTTATCTTTTTATCTTTTTACTCCAACAAATAATGAATCATACCCCATGGTTGACATCATCATATTGAATCTTATTGGTTCTTATAAAGTTTATTTTTGTTGTACATTTTTGTTTTGAGGCCCATTTTTTACCTCAAAATTTCTCTAATGTCTTTCTGGTCATCAATCTGAGGATGGAATGTAGTTGACTTGGTAAGCTTGGTGTCCAATAGTGTCCAAAGGCTCGACCAAAATGTGTTTAGGAATCTTCTATCCTAATCTTAATAATGGTCTATGAGATCCCAAAATGTACCCACACTCGTTCAAATAAGAGTTTGGCAGTTTCCTCTATTGTGATACTCTTCTTGCAGGTTGCCAATATCCATCTTAGAAAATATGTCCATGACCACAAATACAAATTCATTACCATGCTTGGTAGAAGGGAGGATAGACAGATAGTCCATGGAGATGGATTCCTAGGGTTGGCTGGGGATAGGCAGAGGAGTGTGCATGCCTTTCTTCTTGATGGTTTGCTTGGCGATGACATAATCAGTGCAGGATCTAATATATTTTCCAACATCCTGTCAGAGTTTTGGACAATAAAAATACTTTTGTAGTACAACCACAATTTTCTCCACGTGAAAGTGTCCTACAGACCGACTATAGTGCGCCTCCCAAATCATCTTGGCACGCTCGCTTGAAGGAACACAAAGGTGGCCCAGGTAGCATAATAATGCGTCTTGGAGGTGGAAATCTAAAACTTGTTTTATATCCACTAACATCTAGTATGTGGTGGCATAATTTGGATCATTTTTGTACAATTGTGGCCATCCAAAGGTCTCGTGGACACAAGAGTTGAGAACAATAGTTAGTGCTACAACTAGGGGCCGCCAAAGGAAATCCACAACATGGATGGTGATGCCCTTTTTGTATTTAATGTTCAAGTGGAATTGTTGTATATGTGTAGACCACTTATGATGGCGATCATTCTGCAACTTTCCTTGTGTCTATATAAACTAAAGAGGTTGGTGATCTGTGTGGATAATTGTCTCCTTCCCCAGAATGTAATGTTTCCATTGTGTCCAAGCCTGGACGATAGAATACATCTCTTTATCATAGGTGGGGTATTTCCAAATTGTATGAAAAAGTGTTTCACTATGATATGCCACTGGATGCCCTTTCTAGGTGAGAACTACACCAATAGCATAGTTAGTGGTGAATGTCTTAATTTCAAATGGATTTTGCAGGTCTGGCAATGTGAGTACATGTGTAGAGTAGGGGTGGTGCTTCATCTCAATGGACGCCTTCTATTGGGACTCGTGTTAGCTTTTGTAGCATCAGAAGGTGTTCTAGTCTGAAACTTTTTGGAAAGAATAAAACACATGAGTTCTCCAAAACCCATAAATTGTTTCTAAAAAATCCACCTGCAGATAGCTCAATTAAATTAATTGACCATCATTTAAATTTTCCCTAAGTCTAACTTAGGAAAACTGGTTAATTGATAGTAATTAATTGAGAAAGGTGAAAATTCTCTAGAAACTCACATGGATAAACTTGGAGATGGTCTCAGCCATCGATTAATTTTTAATCTTGGTCGTTGAAGTCTCAACTAGAGATTATAAGAAGAGGTCGATAGGTAGACGAAGAATACACTAGAGTAGATTCTTAGTAATCTAGACAGTTTGATTTTTCAGTGGAGGTGATTCAACAGGAGAGATTGAGTCAGAGATTGAGTAGCAGGTGGCAAAGGGGCATAGTAACAGATTTCTGAAGGAATTTCCAGTTTTGGAAGAATTAGAAGAGGAAGTTGTATTATTTCTCCAGGAGGTTGCGCAAGGCCTACATAGATCATCAAGAGGGCTAGTTCGATTTAACTAGCAGAGAGGTTGATTCAGCTTCCAGTGGTTGGGAATATTTCCAGGAGGAAGTGAGAATCACCTCTAGAGGCTGCAACAGGCTAGACGTCATCATCAAAGGCAGTTTCTGGGTAGCATGAGTCGGGCTTGCATATAGGTGTTCCAGAGCCAGTTTTGAGGCTCAGTTTGTTGAGGGATTGCTTGGAGAGGACGTTAATTTCTCTCAGTTGATTTTGCTAGTATTTCTCTTAGACATAAATGCCAGTTTGGTGTCCATTTTATTGTACTCATATTTTTTGCTGCTGCATAATAATAAAACCATGATCTGTTGCATCGATTTTCCCACATTGTGTTTTTTCAGGGACAATTGTCCAAAAATAATTGTTTCATTTTTATGTGTGTGTGCTAGCATTTCTCAATTTCCAACATTTTATTTTTCCGCAGTGTTTTTATGGTGAAAATTACAGTTGTGATTTTATTCATTATTTGTTGTAGCAAATAAATTGCATAATTAAATTTACAGTTTGAAGAATCATTTTTAGTTGTTGCAATAGAGTTGAAATTTTAACAACTCAGACCAGGAAAATTTTTCTTTAGCTCCGCCCTTGGTAACTTGACTCAAAGGCCAAATGATATGGGAGGATCCCAACATGAACCTCTGATAAAAATTGGCAAAAGCCCAAAAAGTTACAAAGCCCTGTTAGAGTGTTCAAGGCTGGCCAATCCTGAATGACATGGATCTTAGCCTAATCCACATGCACCCCTTGCTCATACATGATGTAACCCAAATATTGGACCTGGCTCGTGCCAAAGGTGCATTTTTCCAAGTTGGCACATAGTTTGTGTTGTCGCATGGTTTGAAGGACCTACCGAATGTGTTACAAGTGCTCTTCCCAACTCTTGTTGAAGATAATGATGTCGTCCAGATAAAGAACCACGAATGAGTTGGTGAAAGGCCACAAGATGTCATCCATCAGTATCATAAAAGTTGCAGGGGCATTTGTCAACTCGAAAGGCATGACCAACCATTCAAAAATGCCTTCCTTGGATTTAAAAATGACCTTCCATACATACGTGGGCTCTATTGGAACCTGGTGATAGTTAGACCTCAAATCAATCTTGTTGAAATACTTGGCCCCCTTGAGCTGGTCCAAAAGGTCATCAATCTGTGGGATTGGATAAATGTTCTTGACAGTGACTTTTTTAGTACCTGAAAATCAATGTAGAGCCTCCAAGTCCCATCCTTCTTCTGTACAAGTAGAATCAGGCTCCCCTAAGGTGAGGAACTTGGTCGGATGTTCCCTTTTTGCAGCAACTCTTGGATCTTCCACTTGATCTCATCATTTTCTAGAATGGAGTAGTTGTATATTGACCCATTAGGTAGAAGAACTCCGAGAGTCAGATCGATCTAATGCTTGACCTGACAGTGAAAGGGTAACCTTGTGGATGAGGAGAAGATGTCCCTGTATTCTTCCATGACCTAATCCAACTAATTCTAATGTATGGAGGAACACTTCCTAGGGGCCATGGATGTGGCCATGATCTTCCCCTTACTTTGAGAGCAAATAAAAAATAAAACAAATTTCCCAGTATGTGAAATGGTCATACTACATTGCTTAGCAGAGATCAAAGAGATGGCAGTAGGCGGGGTTACCTCTGGTATCCTATATAACTTATTGTCCAAAGTAATAAATAGTGTGAGGCCTAGACTCATACACAACATGACAATTACACAAGTATGGTTGGCCTAATAATACATCACAAGCTTCAAGAGGAGCAACGTCTGTCAAGGGTTTGATGTTGTCGGGAAGGCATAATTGTTGGTTGATGCAGAGATCTAATCCTTGGTGGAGCCATTCGATGGTGTCTGGTTGTAGGTGTGGTGTGGTCGGTAGAACCAGTTGCTTAATGACTTCAGCTAAGATGAGGTTCATTTGGCTCCCGTTATCGACAATGAATTGCAAAGACAACCCCTTCACCCACATCTATGAGTGGAAGAGATGCTCCCCTTCCTCTTGGTCTTTAGGCTCAATCTTCTGGAACTTGGTGGTGGAAACAGTGGCACTGGGCTCTGTATCAATAATTAAATTCCCTTTTTCATTCCCCTTGTCAGGGTCTGACTCATAGTTGGAACATGCATTTAGCTCTGAAGCCTTTAGCTCAACCACTAGTAACTGCTTCACATGACACTCACTTGTGTTGTGAGTGGGGATCTTGTGGAACTCACACCACTTCCCTGTATCCTTCTTCGTCTTCATGGTGTTATTCTTTGCCTGCGGCTTTGATGGGTTGTCCTGGGTCACCCTACCTTGGATTTTTTCTTTGTTCTGCATTTTGGGGGCGGCTTTTCCTTGCTTTAGATTCGCAAATCCAAATTCTTGCTTCTTCTATGTATATTTCTGATCAATCTTGGTAGTGTATCGATATGCGACGTTGAGCGAGGAGATGTCTGGGAACTCCATCTCGTCCTAAATGTATTTTTGTATAAAGACATGGTACTTGAGTACTAGATGCCGCTTAGAATCCTTGATACCCAACTTCATGTGAATGGTATGAAAAATATTTGTGAACTTTGTCACGTCTTGGTCCCTTCCTTGCCACAGCGTGGTCCATTTTATGTACTTATCTTCATAGCTCCTTATAGGGTAATATTGTTCCTTGACAGTGTCTCGAAACGAATTCCAAGTGGGTGTAGCTGAAAACATTGAGGGTTCCCTCTCGTCCTTCTACTCACAGTAGGTTTCCAACCAGCCCCCGACATGGGGGACAACTTTGAGGAGTGCAAAAGTAATATTTTCCCTATCAGAAAAATCATGAACTAAAAAATATCCTTCCAACATATTTAACAATTTATCTACGAAGTCTACATTTATTTGACCTTCAAATATAGGTATGTCAAATTTAACTTGTACCTTGAAGGGGGTTATGCCTCCGAAGTGACTGCCAGATGAAGACGCGTCACTTGTTGTCATTCACTAAAGGATCTAGGCAAAGTTGTCCATCATCTCATTCCTTTGCCACTCAAGAGTTGCTTCGAGCAGCAATTTGATAGGATATACTGCTCCCTCGTCTTTCTCTTCTTCCCACATGGATGGTCGTCGATGTCGACAGGGACGACCTTGTAAGGGTTCAACCAATTCAAGTCCCAACTCCTTATACCCCGACTATGTTGGGGACATGCACAGAACAACAGAGAAAAAAAAGACTGCTCTGATACCACTAATCTGGATTTATGCATGACCAAAATGAAATACAGATATAAACATAAACACATAGCTACAACGAAAACAAAATTGTAATTCATTAATAACAAAGTACTAAAAAACTGTTACATGCAAAATGGAAATAAACTAGTTCGGGTGATGGTAGCTTATCTCTGAGAAGAGATGTGTCGACTACATGCCTTTTGAACTATGTTACAATGAGGCTCAAAGGCCTATTTATTATTTAGAAACAATTTAAAACCCTAAACATCCAAAAACCTAACCCAAGGAGATGAAGCGCCAAAAGTTTGTAGGCCCTGTTGGGGTAAACTGGTACATCAACTTCTTGGGGTTGTAATTTTGGCATATGATCCCTGTTGACACGTTTGATACCTTGATAGAAAGATCTACCTAAGGACTACAACTTTCAACTACAAACCTCTGTCATAAGTTAAGGGTTTGCCCGTTTTCCAAAAAAAACATCGTCCAGGGCCTCAAAACAGCTCCAGAATTCACCAAAAAAACTGCCAAAAATAGTAAGTTGTGCTACAATTAAGGAAATTGAAAGAAATAATGGTGGGGGTACAAGGAGAATAGGTGGGTGGCCACCAATATCCACCTAGATCAACAAATCATCAAATGAATGCTGGCCCATTCACCCTTTAACATCAACGACAATTTTTCCAACATCTATGACATCACCATTGGTTTTTTTACAATCATTTCGTATGCGTTTAAACATCGAAGTCATTGTTTTATCTAGTTTTGTCATATATGAAATACAATAAGTAGTTGTAGCATATGAGTCAAGTACAAATTGAGCATGAGTATTTGCCCTCTAGATTAGTGGAATATGCTGAGCAAAGCTATTAGTCCATATGTCTATTGGCTCTCTTTTCAATAGTTTCAGAGTACATTGGATTGCATGGATGTAGTCATTTTTGCTTATACCTAATTTACCAAGAAAACTATCAAATGTATATGTCTCATCATGTTCCATATTTTCTAGTGCATCAAATATCGTCCTTGCATTTTCTTTTGTACTTGCATTGTCGAATTCCATAGGCTCAAGTATTTGTATTTTTCACATTGGTGGAATTAGAAAATTGAACCTGTAATGCATATGTTTCCTTTTCCTACAAGTTTTTTTATGATGACGATGTTGGATAGTTTTCAAATTTGCAGGAATTTTACTTGAATCACAACACAAGTACTTGTCAATGAAATTTTCAATTTCAATGTTTGTACTTTTTCCATAAATAGGAGCATTTTTTATCCATAGCAATCCATGTTCATGTTGGTTTCCTTGATTTTGGAATTTTGTTACAAAAAAATTAGCCAATGACCTTACCAAAGTATTTGGATTCATTTAAAATTAACTGGCATAGAGCATTCATTCTACTTTTTCGATATTGCACTCAAGTAATGGGGTATTTCTAATCAATGTATCAATATCATTTTCTTCTACTTGGTTGTTAGTTGTGGATTTTTTCTTTCACTTTATTTGTTGCAAAGCCTTTACTAAAGCCTGCCAGATATGATTGACACTACTAAAAAAACAAAGAAAGTCAATAAACCTAATTGTCGAATCATTGCATGTAAGTTCTTGTACAAATGCAAAAAGTAGTCTAGAAAGTCTATATTCGTTTAAGATCCATATACCCAAAGTTCAATTTCAGATCGTGTTTCAAGTTTTTTTTTTTATTCTAATATATTTAGTTGTTAGTTTTTTTCCTGCTAACTATCCTTTTCTTATTCAAATCCAAATACAATTAAAGACTTGACTGAAGATAGTTTGCACTGCTTTGCAAAACAAATTCGTTATATGATACACAAAATCATGGTCTTGATGCAAAACTTACCATTGAACAATATTGTGGTATGTAAATGTTTTCCTAACATTGTTTGGTCGCTTTTTTCCATAGAACAATCTCAAAAAATTCATCTCTTTCAAATATCTGTCTCTGAATATTCCCAAAGGCCTATAACCTTCACCAAGAGCAATGTTTATTTATTTAATATGAAGATCATAAATAATATACAAATCGCTAAATTCATGTAATAGTGTTTTTGTGATTGGTTCTTCATCATAGTCATCATTATTATCATTGCTTTTTGTATCTGTCTTAGATGCATATGCATCCTTGTTTTGATCAAAGATTTGTTTCCGATCTTCATTCATTTTGACATTCTCTAGTTTATAATGTGGAGTTTTACACAATCGTCTCAATTCCTTCATCACTTTATGAACACAAATTTTCCCAATAGCAAATGCAATTTTAAACTTTAAACATCTTTTAATTGCCATAGCCATTGTACTAGATTCATTTATGTCACGATGAAGTGCAGTTTGATTTCGAGATGTGACAACATGTACATTGATTAATCCACCAGTCAATGTCAATTGTGGTTTTCTAAAATGCTGCCCAAGTTCCCGTATTTGAAAAAATGGTAATCTTAGTGATATTAGTCTTTCTTCCAATTCATACAATTATTTCACTATGGATATTTGCTTATTCTGCCTAATCCGCTCTGGAACTACAAATTCGATAGTATCATTGTCTAATTCTTCTTTGCATTTTTTTGCATGCACACCTACTTTTGGAAACATTGGTTAATTGTCTTTCTATGACATCTTTTTTAAACCAAGTTTGATTGCATATCACACAATCATAAATTGGTACATCTTGTATTTTTTTAAATATTGTTGTTTGGCTATTGTTTCGAATGTATAATCAAACATTTGTAAAGATTCCTTATGTTTATTTGAAGACATCACATTCTATCTTGATTTTGATCACTTCAATGTTTTTTTAATTAGACTTGTTTTGACAACATCCTTGTTTCTTATATGTTTTTTGAGTTGATGCAATGATACTTGTGTGATCTCTTGTTTCCATTGATAAGCTTTGTATTAAGTTCCATGGTATCTTCATCTATGTTCATATTTTTAAAGTCATTCACATTATCACCATTATACTTTTTATAGGGTTCTTCTATATATTTCTCTTCATTAACTACTTCAATATCACGTAAAATGTTTTTCTCTTTCACTATTTCTTTCAAAGGTTCAAAATGAAAATGATTTATATTCATTCGAAAATTTGATTGCTTTGATGGTTTTTTAATTAGACTATTTTTTCCAAGGAAAAAAACGTAATTTTATTAATGAAAACAAAATTACATGTTGTAGTTGCTTACAAGATGTCCATCATCTAGCCTAAGACTGATGATCATGAGTTCATGCAAAAAAAATCAACTAAAAAACGAGGAGAAAAGTTAGACTTTTCTCCATTTTTTCTTTTCAACCTTCCACCATTCTCCTTGAGATGGCATGTTTGAGACGATAGCTAGCTGATTTTCTTCCATTCGAGAGGTTTCCTTGTCTGAATCTGAATTATCGTGAGCATGTTGACGTTTTATTCCTCCATTGTCCTTTCCTTTAGGTATCCTTATTAGTTGATTTGTAGGGCCATTAGGGGAATTTTGAGGTCTAAAATAGGCCTCATAAGGAAATTATAAAATAATAGTGGAAATAATAAAATAAGATTAGATTACATCATCAAATTTTAGAGGGAAAAAAGAAAAAGCTAATTTTTCAACTCGTATTTACAACTTATCTCGCTATGGGTTTACTCAAATTTTGAGTGGCAACACTTGTTGGGTGCAAAATTTGATTCCTCATCCAAGGAGTACCCATGTTCCATACTTTCGATGGACCTCGCTACACGAAAAATGAGAAATACATGAAAAATGTGATTACAATCACGTCTTTTCATGTTTTGCTCATTTTTCTGTGTAGCAAGGTCCACAAAAAATATGCAACATGGGTACTCCTTGGATGAGGAATTAAATTTTGCATCCAAAGAGTACTCTTGCTCTAAATTTGAGTAAAACCTTAAGGAGATAAGTTGAAAATACGAGTTGAAAAAGTAGCTTTATTATATTATTATTTTTTAATCTCTTTATTTTTTTACTCCAAAAATGGTGAATCATCCCCCATGGTTGACATCATCATCTTGAAACTTATTTATTCTTATAAACTTTATTTTGGTTGTACATTTTTCTTAGGAGGCCCATTTTAGACCTCAAAATTTCCCTAATGCTTGTGATTTTGTTTTTCCTTGATTTTCTTATATGTGTTGTTCTTCCTGATTTGGGATGGGTTCCTTTTCTGCTTCTTCCTCTTCCTCATCTGCTTCATTTGGGGGAAATTGCCACCCTTTTGGTTGTTTCCCTGGTTTCTTCTTCCTTCGTTTCTCTTTCGTGGCTGCAAGGCATGTATTTTGTAAGTGTCCTGTTTGGCGACATATTTGGCATCTGAAAGTTGTGTTCTCAAAATCCAGAATTTGAGTCCAGCTCTGCTTGTTGTGTATCAGTTGAATGCAGTCTGGAAGGCCTTTACTAAGGTCCACCTCCACACAAATGCGTGTGAAAGTATATATTCATTCTTCCAACCTTTGTTCGTCAATCTTTATGTATCGTCCTATGATATTTCTAATGGCTTCTAGTACTTGATTATGCCAGAAGTGTAGGGGAAGGTTATGTAGCCTAACCCAAACCGACATCCTTGATACAATCATGGTGTTAGCATCAAAATCTGGAAACCATGGAGTGATGAAGAGCCTCGTCGATCCCCAAAACCATGGGCCTTCCTGTAGGATAATTTCTCGCTCTGTTGATGATGCAAATTTTACAATGAAGAAGCCTTTGCTGCAGAGGTGTATCTCACAATTTGTTGTCCAATTTGTGAAGATCCAGTGGAAAATATCCATTGGTTTTGGCCAAAAACTGTTAAATCTTCATATGAGGGCTTGTGCCTCATAGGTTGTGCAAAAATCGTTTGTTTCTGGAAGGTCTATGTTCAGTTATGGGACATAATTTTCCTGCTCCACAATGTATGGATTGGGATTATTATGTGTCTGGTTTGTGCTTGTTGTAGCTGTTGATTTCCCTTGGAGTATGTTTTTGTAGGAGAGCCCAGCATTATTATGTTCCTGATTTGGTTTTGTACCTTTGGGTAATTTTGATCCAGCAACACCTCATGTTCCTTTGGATTTACTTGATCCTACGGCTCCTCCTCTTAGTCGTAGATTGAGGATGATGGTGGTAGAAGGTAGTATATTGTAATCATGTATACTTCATTCATCTTGTAAAGATCTACCACCATAGATCAGGTTTTGTATCTGGTATGGATATCCCAACTTTCCATAATATTCTGCTTCAATTGTATTACCCTGTCTGATGCCTATATCCAAACTGTTGTAGATTTACATGTTGGGGATTTAAAAAATATTTGGAATTGTTCTTTAGTCCCCTTATATACATCGATCTGCAGGACTGAATTGATCTCCAAATCTTGTGACCAGACAACGTTTTTTTTTGTGTCGATCTACATAGTATAGGTGCAATCCATCTTTTTCGCCTTGGTTTTTCCATTACCACAGGCCGTGAGCGCCTCTGACCCCTCTTTGCCACAAACCTCCACCATTTCCTTCCAACTAGCAGTCTGTGGAACCACTCGGATTCGGAAAGAGCAATGCAGAACTGTCCATAATGGAGTCGATATGCGACGTAAAGTTATGCATCTGAGAGAGCTGGCCGAGACGAAGACCGATATATTAATCTGAGCACAAGAACTAGGAAGTGATCACTTATTACCGGGTAAAAATCCATATCTATCCAATACAAGTGTCGATCTTCCACTATGGAGCCGAGGTCTGTGATCGGATGAGGTAGATCGGGTTCGAAGTTCCTCGAATATCTTAGAATGCATTTTGCCAAAGTAAACCAATCTTCGCGGGCCCTCAGCTCAATTGCATCGTGATCATCAGAATTTCATATGGTGTGGAGGGCATATGAATGAGGTTTTCTGGGCTTCACATTGCGCTACCCAAACCTTCCAATAGGACCCCCCTTTGTGATATACCTTTGAGTCAACATTTCGGTAGAGGGCGAAGCCAGATCATGAACAGGCTGTCGGATCTGGCCGATGTGTGGGCTGATCTACCTTCTGAGTGGACGGATCTAATAGATCTTGGCCGAATCTATAGAAAAGACTTTGATCCAGGAAGGGAGTGATCATCTTGGGCCAAAGGAGGGGTCATTCAATCGTTGGGAGCTTGTGCTCTGGTTCATGGCGAAATCGAACGAGAAACTGTTTGGCCGAGTCTACAAGGGTGTCTTCAGATCTTCTATTGAGGCATCGATCTTATGTTCTGTGTTCTCCATTGATGCCCAGGACGTTGGGCTGGGGAGCGGCACATAACACACCTTCATAAATCCTCTCCATCCTCTCACATTCGGTTTTTTAATTATACTTGTTTCGACAACATCTTTGTTTATTATATGTTTTTTGAGTTTATGCAATGATAAGCATAATCTCATGTTTGCATGGATAAGCTTTGTATTAAGTTCCATGGTATCTTCATCTATATTCATGTTTTTAAAGCCATTCCCATTATCCCCATTATGTTTTTATAGGGTTCTTCTATATATTTCTCTTCATTAACTGCGTTAATATCACGTAAAAAAAAAAATTCTTTTACTATTTCTTTCCAAGTTTCAAAATGCAAATGATTTATATTTGTTCAAAATTGGATAACATGCAATACTATTGTGCCTTCATTGAACAATCAAAATTTAGCTATAATAGTCAACGTATCAGCATAACATATGTATATAGTTATATTCAAGATATAGTGTAGCCAATCATAAACAAAAATGGCACCATCTATATTCTGTTTTCATATGGCATTATCAATTGTATAATGTATCCTTTCCAATCAACTATTCCAGGGAATTGCATGATTGGATTTTTGTTCACGTATTTTTCCATGCACTTTGATGTGAACGAATCATTATGCATAATTGCATTGCAAAAAGTATTTGCAATTATGCGTCGTAAACATGGCACATCATATTCATTCTATGTCAATTGGCATATTGTTTCAAAACAACTTTCACCATAAATACTCTTGAACCCAAACATTCTCTTAAATCCATGTCTCCTCATGATTTCCTCTATTTGCATCCATTTATGTTATGTTTCTTTGTATTTTTATATATTCATCATATGTTCACAATCAATTAATATTGAACTTTTTTTCTTGCACCAAAGTGGCTCAAAATGTTCAGTAATTGGATTTTTGTCATGGAACAATATGTCGTAACTATCTTTGGATAAATTTCAATTAAAATGAAAATAGATTTAATTCTTGTGTTTGAAAAATTCTTATCGGGATTAGCCAATTCAATAACCAATGTATACAAAATATGTCCCTCCATAGTCCTCGTTCTTCCACAATCATAAAATTTGAAGCTGATTATGTCATATTTTTCCAATAACCATTTGGGTTGTTTATACCATGTATCTCTATCAATGCATCCATGTTCAATTCATGTTGATAAGATAACACTGCTTTAGTGTCCCATCACTCTAAACAATTTTTGAAATGTTATATCGTCCCTTCTTGTAACTCTATTGACATTTATCTAAAATGCAATAGAATTTGCATAGAATCAAATAGGCAATCTCTTATAGCATATGCAAAATTGTTTAAGTGAAATAGATTATGATGGTATAGAATTGTGTTTGTATGTTCCCTTTTTATAGAAAACATATGATTTTCCATTGATGTCTTAGCAATCACACTTCAAATATGTTCTACATTTACTATGAACTATTGCTCCACGATAAGCAAAACACAACTACTCCTTAGAAACTGAACATTTTGGATTTGTTCTCATGTGACTATTGATTACTCCACTATTCAATTAACACCCAGTCTTAAAGAATTTAATGCTTTTTGAATTCCCGAGTTTATATGTATTACAAATCGTCTATGCAACTCCAATATCTCTAAAAGAACAAATTTGGAATAAAGAACAATCAAGAAGACAAACGACATGATATAGCTATAAACGATAAAGCCATAAATAACAGAGAATATATACATTAATAGCATATGCATATATCCATATTCATGTTGCAACTTTAGTTGAAAAGAGCAGATAATTTCTTCTTTTATTTTGTTCTAATCCAATTAAAGTTACTTGACTCAACCTTCACATGGGGTAAATGAATTATCAATTACTACAATTACTCATTTTCCCTATAAACCTACATTACTCAATACATATTTTCAATTCATTCAAAAGGGATTTCCATCCATTCTGTACACGTACAATTTTGCTTTTGGTCTTTACATAACCAACAACCAAATTTGGAAGTTAATTGTAACAAATTAAGCCAAAACTCTCATCAAGCTTGCTTAATTCTAAACGTCACTTTGACATTGTACCATAAAATAAATCCCGTAATGCAAAATTGACAACAAAACTAAAAGGGATTATTAATAATATTTGAATAAGAACTATGTATACTTCGGAGTAAACTCACATACAGAACAAAGGAACCATAACATACCTAATAAAGATATCACAAAATTTTCCCTTGTCTTTGAAAACAACTTCTTTGCATACTCCTTACGCTAACAACCAAAGCATAGAGCACTTAGCAGAGCATTACTCATTTCTCACTGCGATAACTAGCAAGACGACATCCCAGTAGAGCACTTTGGAGAATACCATTCGTAACAAGCCCCCTTGAGAACTAATTGAATATGCATTGGAAACGTGCATGATAAGCACCTAGCTAATGCAACTACAGACATGTTACTTTTTAAAATTTCATTAGATTCTCTCTATGCTATTCTAACTACTAATATATAACGCTCACAATTGGACTTTGGTTCTGCATTTTTAAAATGTCATTGAGCCCAAAAAGGCATATATCACTGGCACGTATTTGTATTTCAAATCAAACATACAACAAAATCATACAACATAGTTTATCCATATAATTGCATATCATTCAAAAAACTTGACTTAAATCCTAGGCTAATATGTGCCTGCAAATAATAACAAAACATTATTGCAGAATGACAAAATGTTCTTGTAAAATAACACGAAAATTAACGTTTAGAAGTGTTGTGTGGGATGGAGGTGTGTGGAAGAAGTGTGCAGAGGGGAAATGTGTGTGGAGGTGTGGAAATGAGGGAATAAAGGTTCTCGTGCACATACACCTTTTTGACATATCCTTATGCAAAGAAGTAGTTTACTAGACAATTGAAATCGACATTGCTAATGATAAATGTAAGTATTTTCAAAATTTATTCAGCGAATTGATGCATAATCAAGACATCGTTCAATTGCTTAATAACATATTAAAAAATTAATTAATCCTTAGTCCTACGATTGACAGAAGCTCTCTGTCCCCTGTTGGTAAATCTATGTCTTTTAAGTATTTATTCGATACTTAATCAATATATGTTGACTCAAATATCGTAGGTGTCATAGATAGCAGTAGGAGCATCATCATATATGTTTTTAATGTAGCTGGAACAACAATAACATACTGAGACAAATTTTGGAGTTGTTATCGCAATACTCGCCGACTTGAATTTTCCAAGCTATCCAATTTTACACCACTATTACCAAATTTTGCTCATCGTTCCACAACCACATACATCCCTTATTTCAAAGCACAAACAAAATATGGTCAACAGAGGACACAAAAAATAAATTTGCAAAGATTGGCAAACATTACATCCATATCTGAGGTTTTTAATTTCAAGCAAATTGTCATATTTGTTTCTCTCTACAGCAACATATCTGAATTATGACCTTTGTTACAAAAATAATCTAATGACAAATATTGTTTTCTTACATTATGAGAAGCCCGATATCAACAATAGCCATAGATCAAGGGTGAAATGATTTTGGCCATCCAATTATTTTGATGGACAAAGAGTGAAACACAGAGTGCGAACCGCACCTCCCCCCTGCCCCCCCCCCCCCCCCCCCCCCAACTCCCCTTTGTTGATGTCATAAGGGGAGGGGCCTCACACTTGATATCAACCACTAATTACGGTGGAATGATTGGAGCCATTGAACAATGGTGTGCTTCAATTTCTAATTTCAAAACATTGTTTTTGTGAAGATACACAAATAAAATTGCTTTCAACTACAAATCATAGTAAATGGCAATATTTGAAATTTACATCTACAAAATTATATTTGATGCATGTAGATCACATTAATTTTTAGTGTATTTCCCCAACTAAATAAGTTGATAAAATACCAAAAATATTTAAATCAATATAGATAGTTAAACAAGATTGCAGCTATAATGACATATCAGAGATTGAAGCATAAATGGCTTGGCCCACACCACTATTTCATCGTGATATCAAAAAACAAGCCCATGTCAACATATTAGTGGGGACAGTTAATAGCCCACCCTTATTTCACATTTGATATACACGTAAATGAAACTTTTCATGCCCCAAACTTTAATAAGCCAAAACCACTAATTAATTGATTAATATGTAGTGTTGTATGGGAGGGAGGTGTGCAGAAGAGTGTGTGAAGGGGGAAGGTACGCAGAGGTGCAGAACATTGTGAAAGAAAGTTTGTGTTCCTTGCTCTGCACACCCATTCTCCCGCACAACATTTCTTCTTCACATGCATTTAAAAGACACTTCATTTAATATTGGATAGTAAGTATTTAATTCGTAAATGTGAGATCACAAATGCACTTAGTATTTGGGAAGAGTGAATACCAATATTCATTGATTCTATTTTGATAAAGTTTTAAATGAATATGAGGACTGGTGCAAAAGAAAAATCAAAATAAACATGTAAATATTGAACACAAATCTATTCAAAGTATAACATTGGCTAGTAATGAAGCAAGTTGTTAGAGTAAATGCTATTAAGCACTCAAACATTGTCCTGATTATGTGTCGTTTCACTAAATAAATGCCGAAAAGACTTACATTTACTAGTAGGGGAGCTTTAGTTAATTATAGGATTTAACCTTAATTAATTTTTTAATATGCACTAGTCCACGACAAGAGAAGTTTATTGAGGTTAAGGGAGGGACCCGACACTCGATATCAAATATTGATTACAGTGGAATGATCAGAGCTGTTGAACATAGTTCTCAAAATCGTGCATCAGATCATCAACAAAGTAGTTTTTGACATAGCTCCTTTGCATCCTGATATCAAATAAAACGAGCCCACATTGACATAGTATTTGGGACATTTAACCATTCACCCTTATTTCGTACCCAATATACAATAAACCAAAATTTTCATGCCCCAAACTTTAATAAGCCAAAACTGTTAATTAATTGGTTAATATGTAGTGTTGTGCGGGAGAAAGGTGTGTGGAAGAAGTGTGCAAGGGGGAATGTATGCAGAGGTGTGGAACATTGTGGATGAAAGTTTGTGTTCCTTGCTGCACACAATCGTTCTCCTTCACAACACTTCTTCCCCCACACACATTAAAAAGTCACTTCATTTAATATTGGATACTAAGTTTCTGCTTAAAGTTAAAATAATTTCATGTGTGCAAAAGAAAGTTCCATCTGCAACCCTGTTCTTCTGCACATACACCCTCTTTGACAAATCCTTCATTCCACACACATTCTCAGCTCCATACACTTTTTCTCCAACATAGTTGAATCTATAAAAGTTTAAAATGAAATAAGAGGTAAACTCACTAGCAATGCCTATGTTAGTGTCAGTGTCAATGTCAATGTCAAAGCACTCATCGACAAAACCCCCTCGCTTATATAAAGGACTTGTACAAAGCACTTTGTCAGTGCCATTGTTAGAGCACTCATCGAGATAATGACCACTTACAAAATTAGTCTTATTTTCATTTTAAAATGATTTGTCAGGCACTGACAAAGACCAAAACTAAATCGCTCTCCACCAGGGGAATTATATCACATCAAGGCTCGCTCAATGATCTGAAATGAAGCAGATTAGTAATGTTGTGCTAATTCCCCATTCAAAATAAAACCCAAGATTCTTATCATTTTCTTATCAAGTGCTTAAGGATTCACCATTTTTGCTTAATTAACTGATTCCCATGAGAGTTTCTTATGTAAATGTTATAAACAATTTAACATAAAACATACACTGAACAACAGAAAAAATAACAACAAATAATATCAGAATGCAACACATAACACAAATATTTGATGAGGAGTTCACCCCTCCTGGGCTAAGTCTCCTTGGTCCAACTTCCAATGCTTGGGCCTCTCTATTATGCTCAAAATTACAACAAAAGTGTGTTTACAATGCTCAAATGCCTCTGAAACCCGTCTCAATGAGTTCAAAATTGCCAAAACTACTAGAATTGACTCTTTTTTCACCTAATTTGGATAAGAACTGAAGATGTTATGATCTCTCCAAATTCTCCCACAATTTGCTCAACAAATTCCCTTTTCCGGCCACTAACCATCAAATTCGGCCTGAAATCCGCTAACTGGGTGAAAAATTCGTCATGAGGTGGGCCACATTGTGTTGACCGAATCTAAAATTGCAATCAGCGAAGTCTGGCGGGCTTAAGGTTTGTAAACATAGCGAGCGATGTGCGATTGTGATGTCGGCGAACCCGACAAGGGTATTAACCGGAGCCTATAATCCAATCGCATCTGGGATCCCTTTCGCATTTCGCAATCGACGGATAACTTGTTGCGGGTCTTTGTTTTTCCTGCGAGTTTTGATTGCGATCTGCGATCCATTGCATCACAACCCCGACCAATCCATCACATCGCAACTCCAAGCCGATTACTGAAACTGTCCTCCCCTCACCGATCTGCAATTGCGATTTATCGCATCGCATCCCTTCTCTGCTCGGGGCCAATTCAGTAACACCTTTCCGCCTGTCTTTTGCGATTTGCGATATGCGGGGGCCAATGGCGGCCTGCCACTTGGCACCTCCTCATTCGTTGAAGGGCTTTGCCACGTCATCCAATCTTGCCATATGGACAAGTCAAACTTGAACTTTGACTTGCTCTAACTTCTACATACGCACTCGGATTTGAGTGTCGTTCACACTGTTGGAATAAAAATGACGAGCTCTTCGATCTGAAGCTAATTTTAACAAAATTCTGACACTTTTATTTTTTAGCATAATTTTGAGCACCTGATCACTCAACCAATGGAAAATTAGAAATAATATTTTCAAAAGTTATGAAAATATTTTTTAATTTACAGGAAAATGAAAATATTCAACATTTTTCGAAAACTTTGGTTAAAGTTACTAAAAATTCACCAAAGCTTCACAAACTAATCCATAGTCAAGGGACCTTGACTGTGAGGTGATTCCTATAGTCCCTTGTAGAGGCAGGGACTAATAATGGTGAGCATTTGTAAAAAATTACTATTTCATAAAATTGGGTTAAGTGTTATATTACAGTCAAAGAGTCTAGGGCACTAATTGTTAGAGATGGGGGAAAAACTATACCATCTAAATTTGAAGATGTTAAAAGAACTTTCACACCTTGTCCCTCTTTCTCCTTTTAATCCATCATTTCCTACACATCCTTTCACTCCTTTCCTCCATGGGATGCTTTGTAGTGAACTCAATTTTGTTTTTTAGTGTCCTAAAAAAAAGATAATATCTTTATTGCCTCATTCTCTTATAAGAGTATTGGTACAACCACTATGAAAAATTACATTTCCTCTTTTAGTTAAATTGTACTACTACATTCTTTGGCAATAATAAGAGAATGTGAACATGATCTTTAGTCAAAACAACATGTCACTACAACTAGGTTGTGTGTGATTTCAAACCTCTGGTTATTAGTAAGGTGAAGGGGGCAATGGCAATGAGTGGACATATTACTAAACATGCTTATACTATATGATCATATGATGGACCCATTCATACCTTTGGTGCATTGTTTATAGCCATAATCTTAATGCATTGTTTGTAGTTGTTAGTGTCTGTGAGTTCTGTTAGTCACCAGTGAATAAATGTACTCTTTCAAAATTGTTAATTAGGGTCTTAGATCAAATTTTTATAGTTTCAATAGGTTTTCAAATAAAAATTTTGTCACTCGTTAGTATGTCTAGGTATGTTACTACTCCCTTCATTTCATGGTCAACATGCCATCTTGGTCATGCCATCACTCCTTGTGATGAGTCATCAATAAAATGTCTTGATCACCATCTCAGTCATCATCTCATGGTCAGTCATACTGCAAGGTTCAAAGGTCCAATTCATCAGTTCATAAACCATCAAGAAGGTCATAAAAGGAGTCATGATATCATAATGGGATTAGTAATTAGGGAAAGTGGTCTAAAATGTTTTCTAAAGTACAATTTATTCTCTTTGAAGATGTAATTATTGCATACTAAAGTTCAAAACTACATTACACTAGCATATCAAGTCATTTTGCAAAAAGACAAAGTGGTGTCACATCACCACCCAAGGAAAAAATCAACCTCCAGCCTATAAAAAGACCAACAAAACACACCATTTTCTCATTTCACCCTCATGAGACATCTTTCCATCAACAAATAGCATTCCAACCCTTATAGGATCGAATTGTTGTCTCCAAGCACCATTTCACCTCCCTCGTTGCATTTCCGGCAGCCCTTGCTGCGCTTTTGGCAGAAGTGTTGCGCTTTTGGAAAAGGAGAAAAATCATCCATTGTAGAGTTTCTTCATCAAATTACAGGTCCAACACATTAGCATGAGGCACCCTTGTAAGAGGAAGAACAAGTACACTTTGAAACTCACATGGAAGACTTAGAAATGCATGAGGAGCACAAGTGACATGAGAAAATCATCCAACAGAACGAGGCAGAAATTAGAGAGTTTAAGGATGACTTGGAAAAAGAAAAAATCATGATTTCATTCTTACAACAGGAGAACAGGCAACTTAAGGTAAATCTGTTTTTGCTTTCTAAACCTAGGGTTGATTTGGTGGCAGATGATGATAAAGGTAAGAGTGTGATAGATGTTGACCAACTTGAAGATAAGGGGCCTCAAATCAAGCCAAGGAGGCCAAAGACCAGAGGATTGAAAATAAAGGAAGCACTAGGGAGTGAGCCATCTCCTCCACTAGGTCAGCAAGACATTGAAGGCACCATTGAAGCAGAATTTGAAGAGGACAGAGAGTATTGGCTAGGCAGAGCCAATGAACACTTGTAGATTCTTTTGAAGAAGGCCAACAAGTACACTAAGCTATAGAGAAACATGGCCAGACACTACTACACTAGGAACTGGATCAACAAGATCAGGGTTAGAAATTTGAAGAAGAAACTGAAGAAAACCCTAATGAGGCTAAGGAAGAGGGACAACTTAGATTTGTTGGTTGATGCTTCACTGATTGCTTAGCCTACCATTCACCAACTTGAAGGAGCAAGTCAGAACCAATTTTGAAGAATTTTTTGCAAATTTTGAGTTTTTGTGGATTTTTGGCAATTTCTAGAAATTTTACACTGCCAGAAGCGCAACAAAAATTTGTTGCGCTTTTTCCTGAGGCCACCAAATGACAAAAATCCTACATGATTAGATTCATTTTGACTTGTACATGGCATAAATGTCACTTGTGAGCCATGTCAGCTTCCAATTTGCAAGAAAAAGTCAAAAAACATGTTAAAAAATGGGTTTCTGCCACTGTTTTGACCCCCTCGCTGCGCT
The DNA here is from genome assembly GCA_031772625.1 of Pinus tabuliformis. Taxonomy (NCBI): domain Eukaryota; kingdom Viridiplantae; phylum Streptophyta; class Pinopsida; order Pinales; family Pinaceae; genus Pinus; species Pinus tabuliformis. Next base: position 560,656,634 of record CM062819.1, on the reverse strand, counting down.
TCTGGAGAAGTCTTGGGAAAACTCATTTTTCTCAGCCTTGGAGAGGTAATTTTTCATGCTTGAAGGCTCTACAGACAACTAAACATCCCAATATTTCCAAATATACCTTCAGAACATAAATTGGATCAAGAAAGGTCATTCAAAAGTGCCCTCAAACTATTCGTCGCGCTTCTGTTAAATTTGTTGCGCTTTTGAGGAGATTCATTGCGCTTCTGCCAGCAAGTGCAAATTTCGAATTTATTTGGTCAAAGTCAAAGTTTGTTGATGAAATTACTCCTCTAGGTGAATCTTATGATGTAATTAAATGTCATTGGGCTTGTAAATGTAAATTTGATGTAATTATGATGGTAATTAATGCTAGTAAAGTCAGTCAATGCTAAATGGAGAGTTTGTTTCTTAACCTCCCTAGTTTTAGGTTTGGTTAGAGAAAATGATGTAAATTGTTCCTATCTTGATGGATTCGACCCCTGAGAGGGGAAAGTGGTTTTTGGTCTATATGTAGCCTGATCTAAGTCATAGAGAGGGTTGTATGTTTGAGAATCTTAGTTGGGAGCTAGTGTACACTTTTTTGTAGTAATATAACATGCAATTTCCACTATTATCTTGGGATTCTTGTGGTATGCTTATGTGACAACGCTTTTCTCTGTTTATCATTAAATTGAATATATATTTCTCTTTCCTACCATCTCTATGATTTCTTGTGATCATCTCATAGGTGTTTAACTGAATTCATAAGTTATATGCTATGTTTTGATGAAATTTTCATGCTAGTGTTCTTTCTTCTGATGAGTGAATTCATGGTTACATGCTCATTCTGATCCTCTACCTTTTCAGATCTACATCACCAAACAACCTATTTCTGCCATTGAGCGTACCTACCTTGCCCCATTATATCTCTACAACTGACCATTAGAAACCCTAACCTAGTTCCTAGATCTATGAGCTTCATCCAACAAACCCTAAGATCAAACCCTAGTGAGCTTTGAGTATCTAGCCTAAGATCTATCTTCCTCTCTAGTCACTCATTGGTTGTGAGATCATAGAGAGAGCCCTCTCTGATTTGGTAGGGCTAGCTACCAGATCCAAAGTTGGTTTGAGGTTACCTCCATCGGTCTCCTTTCTCAGCCTTGGGACACCGAGGAGTGCTAACAGTAGTCATACTTTGACATTATATCTACATACCTTTGTAACTGGAAATTCATCCACGAGGATGACCTCCAACTAAAATCTCTTCCAAATTTTTCATGTGAACATGCATATGGGATTTTTTTATTTTGCAATTATGTTGTATAGCTTAAAAGGAAAGAGTGTGTGTCCTCAAGTTGATGCATCTATTGCAGCAATTCATTAACCACTTCTTGGAATTAATCAACTAAAATCCATCATCTACCCATTGATATCTTTGAGTGGTAGCATCCTTGAGTACATCTGTAACAATTCAATCAACAATGGAAGAATCCAACTTGGCCATGAGTGATGCATTTTCTTCTTGTAGCTCAAAGTTATAGATGACTAGTTGCTCAATGGTTGCAGGGAGAAAGAAGCTTAGGCATAGATATTGGAAAGCTTCTTAGAGAAAGTGGCATAATTCTCTATCATGAGTGTTGTTTCTTGCACTAGAGAAACACTTCAAATGACTAATTAATAGGTAGGCTCGATCTCTTCACACAAGTTCTTAATCTCCTACTTTGTGTTGGAGAGTTGCTTCTTGGTGGCAAGAAGGTGTGACTTGACATTGTTTCACTTTGTGCCATGACCCTTTACTTAATGTGAGGCCAAAATAATGTATATGGATAAAACTATCTCTAAAGTGTTTTCTAGGTAAATGGTCTCAACCTAATTGACCTCATTCTGAGATTGGAATAAGAGAAACCTAAAAGATCTAAAAGCTTAAAGGATTACATTAACACTTCCAATAAACAACCTTTTAGTAGAGATTTTTGCATAAGTGATTCTTGGAGGGTCTCATTTGCAAAGGTTTTTCATCAAAGGTTTCTGTGAACGTGGTGGGTGGAGATTTTTATAGAAATTAAATTTTGGCGCACCACTACACTGGTGATCCATTAAACATAGCACCAACAAGATGAAGAACAAGTGACAACTTATGTATAGTGGTGCTCTCCATGGAAATAAGCACAATGTTAAGTAATGCTTATTTTTCAATAAAATTTTATCAATGTTTTTATGTCCATCCAATGCACCACACACAATGCCACATAACACATAAACTACATCAATTCCATCTTTGATGATTCACATTCGATATTTAACATATTATTGCGCCGAGAGGCACTCTCCAGCCCAGTATGATAGAGATGTTGTAATGTACTGTTTAACATTTTGACTAAGTCAAATTACATAAAAATAATTAAATAAACAAATACTAATTAAATTAAAAAAAAAAAACAATTTAATGTAATGTAAACCTTTTAAATTAGGCAAAATTAAATAAATAAATTAAAAATAAAAATAACCCTATAAAAATAAAAATGACCCATGGTACTCATCTGGAATATAGGATATTTAGAAGGGCATATTAAACCAACCTAGATCCATCTCAACTTCGAATCTACCAAGGGTTGAGAGGGATCAAATATCTTGAGATGCAAACCTCTTTTAGAGTGAAAATTAAAAATAACAATAACCCTATAAAAATAAAACAATAATAAAAATAAAAATGACCCATGGTATTCATGTGGAATATAGGCTATTTAGAAGGGAAAATTAAACCAACTTAGATCCATCTTAACTTCGAATCTACCAAGGTCCGAGAGGGATCAAATATCTTGAGATGCAAATCACTCTTAGATTGAAAAGAGATTTGATCTCTCTCGGTGCTTGGTAGATCTAGAGTTAAGATGGATCTAGACTGGTGGTAGGCTTAATATTTCATGATATATCATTATACCTTTTAATAGAGTTTATAGTCACTATCAACCTAAAATCTACCTATATTCGGGAAAAGACAATTTATAGCAATTGTCAATTTTGTTTGTAACATGATATCTATCTTTAAGGGTGGATTTTATTATATATATATATATAAAAGCTTGGTAGGACTACATCTTCATCATGTCCAACTTGGGAAAAGGCAATTTATAACGATTGTCATTTTTGTTTGTAACATGAATTCTATCTTTAAGGGTGGATTATATATATATATATATATATATATATATATATATATATATATAAGCTTGGTAGGACTACATCTTCATCATGTCCAACTTCTCACCCCGATGGGGAGATAGCACAAGATTTGAACCCAAGACTTCCGGTTCGGTGAGACTTCATTTCCATAACCATTGTTAATTGAATTATCCTAAGTGCATATTATTAATATAAATATTAAAGAAAAAAATATAAGTTATAAATTATATTTTTAAATTATTTTTAAAATTTGGTGAATTAATAAATAAACAAACTTAATGTTTTGGTTTTTTTTTTAATAAAAAAAAAAATCATATTTTGATTTACCTAACTTTTTTAAAATTTTAATTATTTGAATGGGATAAAATTTTTAAAAGCAAAGTTATGTGATCAAAATTCCTATCAATAAAGTTGACATATGATTTTTTACCAAATTCCTAAATTCCTATAAGATGATGGAAAAATTCCAAGGTAACGAGTTTTTCAATTCCAAGGTAACGAGTTTTTCATTTTTTTTTTTTTTCAAAAGGTGGAAAAACCTATCAAACTCAATTTGTCAAACCAACAGTGAGGACAGCCATCTCTGGCTGCTATCCGTGAAAGTCAGTTGACACATCACTGTTATCAAGGAAAACCACGCCACCTGAAATAACCCGCTGGTGGTCCGTAAGGGAGCAGGCTTTCACTCCTGCCAGATGCCTCTGGGTCTTGGGCCGTTAACCTGTTTCCTTACGTCCGAGGAAGACGAGCTCTTAGCCAAGCAGAAGCAGTTTTAGGGCATACACTTTGGTTTATAGTTTTTTAATAAATTTTAACTTAAAATAGTAACTCCAAATTATTAATATTGGGAAAACTTTCGAGAGTAACAAGTTTGTCTAAATTAATAATATTGGGAAAACTTACATAGTAATGAATTTGTCTATTTATTAGATCACTTTATAAATTAAAATAATGGCTCCAAACTAATAATGTTGAAGAGTATATTTTTCCCAAGAATAAACTTCGTAGAGAAATATCCATCCAACAATTCCCATAAATGCAAAAATGACACTTAAAATAAACTAGATTATTCATAAATTTAAATCAATACAACAATATATTCACTAAAAACTAAACATATCATTAACATAAATAGATTAAATAACACTCCTCTTCACAGCCATTCTAACTAAGAATTTTTATTAAATAAATACACTTAAAAACTATAATCTAAATACTATATAAATAACTTTAATCATATACAATTTTTTTACATAGCATATAAATGAATGCATAAACATTCAAACACTCAAAAAAGAACTTTAAAAAAAATATACAGATTGAGCTTTTTATTATGTAATTTCAACGCATTCTAACTAAATGTTTAACAATTTGATTAAAAAATATATCGTTAAAAAAAAGTCACAACTATATTCTTTAGACAATAGACAATATTAGCATATAAATGAATACATAAACATTCAAAGACTCTAGGAAAAACTTACTTTCTAGAGAATATATCGATTGAAATTTTATTATGTAATTTTAATGCATTCTAACTATAAACAATTTGATTAAAAAATATATCATTAAAAACAACACACATAAAAACAACTATATTCTTTTAGTCAATATCCCCTATGTTTTCTAACCATCCATACTCCCTTGAAATACAACGGTACTTTTTGGTCAATATCCTTTATGTGTTACAAGTGGATCCATGCCCAACTACATGGTGTTTAGATGTTTGTATTTTCAATTTAGATTTTAAAAATTAGTTATTTTAATAATGTATTTATTTTGGAATATGGTTTTTAGAATTTTAATTTAATTGATAAAGATCTAATTTCTATGGATTGATTTGAAGTTTATCTTTAAAGTAGTTATACTTTTTGTCTTCTTTTAATTAAATTAATTAATTAAAAAAAATATATGGTTTTTTTTATAAATTAATTAATTAAAAAAATTTATATGGTTTTTTTTTATATGTAAAATTGATAAATCATGATATTGTATTTACAGATAAATGAACCACACTGGATAATTGGAAGTTCACAAAACTATGATGATACGATTTTTACAAATTATTTTTATTATTTTTCATTAAAAATCATCTTGTTATTAAATTATATATTAATTATTTTTATAATAAATAATAATTTAAAATAGCTTTAATTAAATATGAGCGAATAAAAAATGTTTGCTCTGTCTCACAATAAGAATGTTTGGTTTAGTTAGGAAAAGAAATGGAAATCTCTCTAGGTTTGAGTATAATTTCTTGCTAATGATATATGGGTTTGAGTGGATAGATGTCTTGGAAGGATGGGGGGCATTTCGATCCTTGCAAGGGGCCTGGCTGGTCCCGGGGCAACAAAAGACTGTCTAGTCTCGTCGCAGGGGAAAGCCATGGTAAATCTCATGGTTTCAAGTATAATTGCTTCCTGGCAGGGTGTGGGTATACTTGGATGGCTATCCTGGAGGGGTGGGGGCGGGCGGGGAGGAGGGAATTTGAGACCTGTGAGAAACCCAAAAGGAATTTCGAAATCGGGGTGAAAACGAGATTGCCCACCGCTCGAACTTATGGTCGAAGCGAGCAGGGGAAAACCCCCGAAACCTCTGTGAGTAGCAGGGAAAGCTATCGCCCTCGGAACCAAGGAAGGGGGAGGTAAAAAAGGCAAATGGGGGGAGAGATAGAAAGGAGATGGGAGGGATTTTCATCTCCTGAGCAAAGGAAAATAACCTAGAGGGGGCTTGTTCAGATAGAGAATTGGCAGGAAAACCGTAACTCCTATGAGGATAGCAAGAAGGCCTCCAACCCGCTCGTCCATAAGAGGGGAAGGGGATACCTGGGGAAGCCTTGGGGAATAGGAATTGGGGAGGGCAATGAGCAAAGAAGTGAGGCAATAATAGAGAGGCCCCAATGGGAAGGAGAAATAGCGATTAAAGAACAAATTGAGAACTGGAATACAGAAAACCAAATAAAAAAACAAAGGCAAAATATTAAGGAGGATAAAACTCTTGGTTTTAATAAACTAACACTGGTTCATATTAAATGTATCATTAACCTAAGAGCTCACTAGTCCCTGGAACGCCGACATTGAAAACACGAAACGCTGTAGGTAAGCAGAGATTGTGGTTGGAAAGAATAGAAGAAAATGGTAAAAGCAGGTGAGCAGGGATGGAAAAGGGGAGGCAAAACAGGAAAGAAGGCCACCAGTGATGCATCCGCGAGCAAGCCATTGAGGAAAAGAGGAAGGTGAACAGGAAAGGAGAGCATGTAAAATCTAATGCATGCCTACCATGTAGGCACCCCAGCAGAGGTCAAGGCGGTGATTGCCTCATGGGAAGCGGAGCTCAATACCAAAGTGGTAAATGAAGAAATCCCAAAAACTGATTGGGAGCACATAATTCAGGATCCGGGACATACCCACAGGCGCCAAACATTATTCTAACAAATCATTCAGCGATATTGGGTCATGAAAAATCTGCTGGCAAAGGCCATGACAACGTATAAAGACCGAGAGGAGCCAAAAGAGAACAAACATGAAGAGCTCAACTTGAAAGACATCTAGAAGGAGATTCAATCAGTACAGATGCAATAATACCACCACAACTTAAACTTAAAGAAAGTGGAAAAACAGATTTAGACACTGCTGCAGAGTGAAGTGTCCAGGTCAAGTGCGAAATACGCGGCTCCAATAGACTCTTCAGATGAATGAATCAATGATACAGTTAGTTAAATTTTGTTATGATGTCGAATAACATTTACTTTTCAAAAATTATGCATATAATAGACATAGAAACAAATGTAGCATGGATGATAAAAATTAAATTGTTTAAGTTTTGGACAGTCTTTGATGCTGACCGATGACCAACAAACCTGTTTTTTTGTGAGCAGATTGAGGTCACCAAGTATATTTTGAGAGACACATATTATATGAAAAATTAATAGAATTTAGAAAAACTACCAAGGTTACACAAACAAAATTATATATAGTAAATGTGGAGGGCGCGGTCTTAGTTAGGGCTAGAACCAGGGATAAGAACCCTAGAGGTGGCTTATATATATCCTTTCGTGCTTTGGGTGCCGTGCTTTGTGTGCTGCTTCGTTGTGGGGTTAGTTGGCAGTGCTGGTGGCAATTATTTTGGCTGTGGCAACGCATGGGCTGTATTGTGTTTACTCTCCGATGCCCTGTCATTGGGTTTCGGTGCTTGTTCTCTCTGATCTCCCTGTGATATTTATTTATATTTAGAGAAATATTTTTACTTGCACAATCAAGTGACTCGGTCTATTATCTGTAGTCAAGATGCTCTGCTTCAGCTGGGAGGCTAAATTGAGTTATATCGGTAGCTAAGCTGTGGATTTGTAATTTGGCGCTGGGCAGTTAACGACCTTTACATTCGATTTATTTTTATTACAGTAAGGGTTTTTTTTTCCCTGGAATTTCTGAAATTTTTATTTTATGATCTATCGTATGCGTATTAATTTAGGGTTTTGAGTTTTACATGGATAGTTCAAGGCAGGCCCTGTGTACAGCAATATGCATGTGCATATTTGCTGAAGGGGGCTTTGCGAAAGCAATTTAGGGCGAATGGGCAGTCGAGTTTTAATGTCAATTGATTCGTTGACAATCATTTTCCCAACATTCACACAATGTTTACGCTGGTTGTGCCGAGTCTGTGTTTTTTTGGGGATGAATATTCTTTTGATCTTCGTCTTTTCTCTATGCATAATATATGCTACCATGTTTACGCTGGTTGTGCCGAGTCTGTGTATTTTGGGATGACTATTCTTTTAATCTTCAGCTTTTCTATATGCTAATATATACTCTATATAAGGTCTATGCCTTTCTTAAATGACTATATGAATTTATTACCCATGATTTCAGTCTATGCACTCGAAACTAGATCTATCAATTTGAAATGAAACTAGTTCTAAACTTGGGGGTTTTGATGTTCGAATTGATAGTTCAAGGCAGGCCCTGTGTACAGTACTCTGCATGTGCATATTTGCTGAAGGTGGCTTTCCGAAAGCAATTTAGGGCAAATGGGCAGTCGATTTTTAATGTCAATTGATTCGTTGACAATCATTTTTCCAACATTCATACCATATCTACTTTGACCGTGCCGAGTCTGTTTTTTGGATGAATCTTTTTTAAATCTTCAGCTATATGCTAATGTGTAGTCTATAAGGTCTATGATTTTCTAATTATTTGAAATTATAATCCATGATTTCAGTCTATGCGCTGGAAACTAGATCTATTTATTTGAAATGAAACCAAGCCCAAACTTAGGGGTTTTGAGGCTTGAATTAATAAAACAATTTAGGGAGAATGGGCAGTCGAGTTTTAATGTCAATCGATTCGTTCACAATCATTTCATCAACAGTCATACCATCTTTACCCTGGCTGTGCCGAGTCTTTTTCTTGTATGGATATTTTTTAATCTTCAGCTCTTCTATGAAACTATGATCCACGATTTCAGTCTATGCACTCAAAACTAAATCTATCATTTGAAATTAAACCAGCCCCGAATTTAGGGGTTTTGAGGTTAGAATTGATAGTTCAGGTCTGTACAGCACTATGTTTGTGCATATTTGTTGAAATGGCTTTGCAAAAACAATTTTGGGGAAATGGGCAGTCTATTTTTAAAGTTAATAGATTGCGTGATAATCATTATTCTAACATTCATACTATCTTTACTCTGGTTGTGTCGAGTCTGTCTTTTTTCCTTGGGATGAATATCATTTGAAATTAAACCAGCCCCGAATTTAGGGGTTTTGAGGTTAGAATTGATAGTTCAGGTCTGTACAGCACTATGTTTGTGCATATTTGTTGAAATGGCTTTGCAAAAACAATTTTGGGGAAATGGGCAGTCGATTTTTAAAGTTAATAGATTGCGTGATAATCATTATTCTAACATTCATACTATCTTTACTCTGGTTGTGTCGAGTCTGTCTTTTTTCCTTGGGATGAATATCATTTGAAATTAAACCAGCCCCGAATTTAGGGGTTTTGAGGTTAGAATTGATAGTTCAGGTCTGTACAGCACTATGTTTGTGCATATTTGTTGAAATGGCTTTGCGAAAACAATTTTGGGGAAATGGGCAGTCGATTTTTAAAGTTAATAGATTGCGTGATAATCATTATTCTAACATTCATACCATCTTTACTCTGGTTGTGTCGAGTCTGTCTTTTTTCCTTGGGATGAATATCATTTGAAATTAAACCAGCCCCGAATTTAGGGGTTTTGAGGTTAGAATTGATAGTTCAGGTCTGTACAGCACTATGTTTGTGCATATTTGTTGAAATGGCTTTGCAAAAACAATTTTGGGGAAATGGGCAGTCGATTTTTAAAGTTAATAGATTGCGTGATAATCATTATTCTAACATTCATACTATCTTTACTCTGGTTGTGTCGAGTCTGTCTTTTTTCCTTGGGATGAATATCATTTGAAATTAAACCAGCCCCGAATTTAGGGGTTTTGAGGTTAGAATTGATAGTTCAGGTCTGTACAGCACTATGTTTGTGCATATTTGTTGAAATGGCTTTGCAAAAACAATTTTGGGGAAATGGGCAGTCGATTTTTAAAGTTAATAGATTGCGTGATAATCATTATTCTAACATTCATACTATCTTTACTCTGGTTGTGTCGAGTGTGTCTTTTTTACGTGGGATGAATATTTTTTAATCTTAGGTTTTTTTTTTTTTCTTAAATAACTATTTGAAATTATTATCCATTTAGTCTATGCACTAGACCAGATCTATCAATTTGAAATTAAACCTGGTCGAGAATGATTTTGAAAAATTTGGGAGGAAAATGTGAAAATTCTATATAAATCGGGGGCCAAGCTTCCCTCGCAGGTGGCTTTCATATTTCTGTCATCACCATTCTCTACGACCTGTGATTTTATTCCTTGTTGTTGGAAGAATTAACATCACAGTTGTTATTGATGATCTAGTATTCTTTCAAATTGGAGTCAAAAGGTCAGGTCATGTTATGAATGGACATATATCAGAGTAGTTTTCTGTGTTTTTTTGGTATGATGATAGATAAAGATTGTAATCCAGGGTTGGACAAAGGTTTGTAAGTAGACATTATCTTTGCTATATATTATAATTGATAGGGACTGGGAGAGATACAAACTCTGCTAAAAGTGATCTGGCGCATGCAATAGAAAGACTTTTGAAAATTGCAACTTACTTTTATAATGAAAACAAGTTTTTTGTTTCTTGAAGAAACTTCATTCTTGTACATAGTCATCATGTTTACTGTCCTGAGATTTTCTCCTTATTTAAGCCTCAACTATCCCACTGGTACTACTATGTCCAATCTCTAGAGTGGACTTGTTATAGACTTTGTCCAATGCCAAGTAGAAATATGCCTTAACGAATGTTAGTTTTGAGTTATAATCTTTAATCCTAATTTATGTTCAGTGTTTGGGCAACTAGTCATGTTTTCCGCAGGTTGAATATGCCCCTTTGAAAATATAGATATTTTCCATCTAGATGATAATTGCAATTCCACGTATATTCCTTGCGAGTTCTAAATCCTCTTTTACCTTCCTGGTTTGGGCAACCGGTTACTTTGATGCAGTTGGGATATGGCTCATTGAATATATATTTTTTGCAATTTTAATGAGTTTTGTACATCTGGTTGTGCTTCCCAGGTTTTACTTTTATTTTATATATCTGGTTTTGCTTCCGCGTTTTCTTTTATTTTATATATCTGGTTTTGCTTCCGCGTTTTCTTTTACTGTTTTACGTCTAGTTGTTCTTCCCGGGTTGTATCTCCATCCCTTTAGGGTCATCCTTGCTTTGTGGTCTTCTTTTGTTGTCCTATTTTTTTATTTTCTTTGTCAGAACCACGGAATATATATAAAGTAAAAAGACACCCATTTGCATTCTTCTCCAATTGCTTCCACATTCAATATTGGCAAGGTCTGGTTTGAATTATCCAACTTTTGAGGACAATGTTGAGGGCTTGCTTTTAAGATTCATTGAGTTTGTTGGAGAACAATTGGAGTGGGCTTTGATGGAGAATGTTTTTAAGATGTGGTAATTGGTTGATGTTATTGTTGACATAATGTCTTCATTGTCAATTCCAAATCATCTAGTTGTTTTTTTTTTGAAATAAGATGCTTAGGATAATTTCTAATTTGAAATTAGCGCTTGTATTTTGTTACCTTGATTGTTTGACGAAAGTGCACAAGGTGAGCTAGTGATGGTGGATGGGTTCCTTGTGCCTCTAAAGAACTTATTAGGTTTCATGTAGTTCCTTGTAGTCCATATGAACCGAAGGGAATGCCAAGAGGTTTAGATATATGCTACACAAAGCATGTGGAGAAGTACCAAATTTCCAAGGTGGGGAGGATAAATTTTACTTTTTTGACACTTAAGTTCCCTAAACCTATCCCAAAATCAAATTGAAATTTAGAGGTCCAATATTTGAAATTGGTTCTCTGTTTCTGATGTTTCTGAAGTAGCATTGTAGATCAAAATGGTCCATTATAGAATTGATTACACATAGGGGAACACCTCCTCTTGAGATTAGGTTGTTTTCCTTGAAATTGTCAAACACATGTTTAACTCATACAAAAGAGGGTTTGGTAACATATAGGTGGGCCTTGTATTAGAAGTCATCTCTAGAAGGATGGGTAGTTTTAGTTGAGGATGTTGTTTTGGGTTTTGGTGGTGCAGTTGGTGTTGGTGTTGTGGCGAGTGCTACTACATGTGACGGGAGGGTCTTTGCCTATTACTTGGTCATTTTTTTGTTTTGTTTTATCGTAGCCTCTTTGGAGGGAGTGCCAATCGGAGGTTAGGGGAAGTGGGATCGGATCTCATAGTTTTCTCAAATGGGCTTGAAGTTGTAGGTGATTGATTAGTGGGCACAAGGGGTTATCAAAGTGGGTTTGCGAAGAAATCTAGGATAGAGAGGCTTTGGTCAAATTTTTGGTTAAGATAGACCTAGTTTGAGTGGACAAGTAGTGAGAAGGAGGTGAAGAGCGTAGGAGTGGGATGTTGAGCAGTGTGAAAGTTTGCTTCTTGGTTTGATTTTACATAATTTCTCAGTATGTAAGCTTTGTGTTTCTGGTTTGATTTTACATAATTTCTTAGTATGTAAGCTCTGTGTTTAGTATTCTAGTTAGTGTAGATGGAGATTCTTATCAATTATCAATATTGCATTCGACAATGATTGTATCTCATCTTTAAGGCAATCATAGAGGGTCTTAGAGGGGATATTCCTAAGATTTCCTAAGATTTTGGCTTAAGAGTGGTGCTAAGGGGACTTGAACTTTTCCTTGTTTGGTGTTGCTTGGTTCAGTAGTGGGAGTCAATTGGAGGGAAGGTCATTCAATTAGTGAATGTGGTTGGTGAGACAATTAGGGTTTTTGAATTTGATAGTTTTAGATTTATGGTTGATGGGAAGTTGATATGAATGGGATTAATGACCCCCTTGAAGACCCTCTATGATTGCCTTAATGGGATTAATGCTATTAGGTGGATCTTTGAGTTGGATTGCATTGACATTCCATTTATTGTTGGGATTGGAGTAACATATGGAGCCGATTATTGGTTGAGGTGTTTGACTTGATGTGACCCTCTTTGCAAAGGTGGTGGGCCCCATCTTGTGGTAGATTCTTCATGCCTAGTTATTGTGGGGTAACCTTGTCTATAAAATTTGCACAATTGGTGGAATTTGGTTTTCACTAGGATTTATTCTTGGTTGATAGTTGGTGGTGGAGGGGGATGCCTTGATTTGGCAGGTCTAAGATTGTGGATCCACAAGTTTTTGTCCTCTTTGGACTATGGTTGGATTTACACTAGGTTCGTACTTATTAGTCTGATAACATCGTGTTTGCTCTATAGTAGCCTATAATCAATGCATTCTTTTGAGAGATGAGTGGCATAATATGGTGAAGAGATGCCTAGTTATTTGGCTTGGAATGTTCTCCATTGGTCCACATTTTCTTATGAGATGACTGTTGGTCTAGATTGTTTATATGGAGGTTTTTGACATTCTTTTGGACGCTTTATACTAGTTCAAGAGATTCGTTTCCTACTTTCTTGTTATGCATGGGAGGGGGGTTTATTGAAGAATTGTTAGGCTAGATTTGTGATAGAGATATCTAATTGTATCTTGATTGGTTCTTTCTAGCATGTCTAGGATTGTCCTAAGTCGCAAGGAAGGTGTTATAGTGTTTTCTTTCTTTGGCTATGGTGGAGATTCATTATAGGTCTTTGAGCTTTTAGTGGGAATGATATATTGAGTTCAATTTGTTTTCTAGTGTAGAGGTTGAGATCAAAAGGACCGAGGGAAAATATCTAGTGCTCGAGTGGTCCAAGTATCCTTAGTGGTGGGGTTGTATTTTAGATAGGTTTAACGTCTTCATAGGGGTGCCCTTGATAGAGTGAAGAGGGGGACATCATGGTTTGGTAATTTCTTCTCCCTTGGAGTAAAGCATCGAATTCAAGCCTCTCATCAATGAAAAGTATATTGTTGTTAGGATGACATTTGGTGGCTAGTAATAAAGCATGTTTGAGGGCAAAGATTACAGTTTTGTTAACTCTCCATGTTGGAGGGGTTAATAGAAGTAACTAACCTTGTAGAGGAATTTAAAAATTTCAACAAGCATTTGAGAAATGGAGTGATCCAATCGACCATAAGGGCGTGGGGGAGGGGGGAATTCCAATGAGGATGGAATAATGGGTGATGGCATGATTGATTCTAGGTATGGAAACAATATAGGAGCCAAAGCATCGATGAAGAAAAAGGCCATTAAGATTGCAAAGAATCTCCAAAGATTAACTTTGGGGGTAGATATATTCTGGAATGAGGTTGAAAGATTGAAGCAACATGCATTAGTGGGTAGGAGGGAGTTTTCCACGATCGCACGGGATCAAATGAAGCTCTTGGTGGAAAGATGTCGACTTCCATTGCTCAAATACAAGCTAAAGATAAGTGTTCTCTCAAATGGGTGTTTCACTTTTAATTTTCTTAGCTTGAAGGATGTGACTTGTATTGAGGCCATCCCATGGGTATATGAAAGAGGATTTCTACCTCTTCAGTGTTGGTTCGTGGGTTTTAATATGTTGAAAGTCATGCCAAAATGTAATATCATTTGGGTAAAATTGCCAGGCCTACCCCTGGAGCTGTGGACAAAACAAACAATCATGCCCATTTCCAATAAAATTGGTAAATTCTTCTATGGGAAAGAAGGATGTATTGATTTCCTAGATAAAGAGGATTGCTTTGGTGCTAGTGGACATGGCTTATGTTGGAGGTTTGTTGGTTGAGATTGATCTTTACTGGGCGGTTGAATTATTTTAGGGAGTGCATATATTATGGGGGAACTCGCTTTAGATGCCTATGTTGCCATAATACGGGTCACCTATTGGCTAAGTGCTCACGGAGGCGTGATTGGGGATATGAGGCTTAATTATAGACAGAGAGGAATTAATTAGGAAAAGGAAGTAAATGTTTTATGTCGCATGGCATCCAAGGGGCACAAAAAACACAAGAGAATGATTTCCCTTAGAATTAGTTTGTAAGTACGAGTTATAAATATGATTTCCCTTAGAATTAGTCTGTAAGTACGAGTTATAAATCGGGAGATAAGGCCCCCCTTTGTTTGTCAAATTTAAGGTCTAAAAACAGGGATGACTATGTGGGATCTTATCCACATGTCTAATATCATCAATATTCATAGGAGTCCGGATAAAATAGGGGGTGATTTTGCTGTGCCCTCTTCTAATATACGAGACCAGGACATGGAGATAGATCCATTATCCCCTCCGGAGGCATAATTCTCTTCTCTTGTCATCTTTGGGGCGCCATTGGGAAAAATATATTCCCTTATCTTTGATGACGTGGACCTTTATTACTTGGCTCAAAATGAGCCAATATGTTTGCAGCCCCTAATGATAAAAAAGTCTTTCTTCTCAAACAAAGCACTAATCATTAGTCCTTAGTCAAGAAGGAACGTCACTACCAGGGAGAAGATAACAACTAAGTTCAAGAAAGTCTCAAATTGCTCCATGGTCCCATGAGATCTCATGTCATCTTTCCACAAGTCTTTGGTGGATTCCCAACTTCTTGTTTTTGAGCAATACGTTCATGATGGGGACTGTGGAGGGCTCCTGCTCAAAATCTAGGGTCTCAGAGAAAATATGCTTGTGATTGGGGCTCAAGAATGATATTGTTGTCTTTCAATGTGAGAGGTTTGGGATCTGCCTCCAAAAGAAGGTCCATCAGGAGTATCATTTAGTTGAACAAGCCATCAATTGGTCTTTTTCAAGAAACCATGGCGGTCAAGGAGAAGTGTTAGGAGTTTTTATTGAAGATTTGACCTCAGTGGCATGTATGTGCGATTAGTGCCTCTGCTCATTCGGGAGGACAAGCCGCAATGTGGGATCCGTCCCTCTTCAATTTAAGAGCTTATATTCTTGTGGTTGGTATTATCCTTATGGGGCATCATAGAGTGTTTTCAACTCGCTTGCATATGATATATATATATATATATATGCCCCATACAAAAACAAAAGGAATTTTTGGGATCTTTTGGATAATTGTCGCCATTGGATTTGACCTCATTGATTTTAGCAGGGGATCTTAAATTTACTATGGACATGGAGGAGATATGGGGTTCTAGAGGCAATGAGGACTTGTTGGGCAGTTTTTTAAAACCTTGTTTGCTTAGAAGTCTTTGCGAGATATTAAGCCTCATCCACTGGGTCCAACTTGGGAAAATGGACACATAGGCATAGAAGGTATTTCAAAGCATTTGGACAGATTTCTTATGCACCACCAACATTTGGTTTTGAGTATGGGACAATTGAAGTCTTGGTATATTTATTTTATTATATCGGATCACTTTCTAATATTATTGGAATGGATAGATGATATTATATTTCAATCCTTCCCATTCAAATTTCACTGTTGTGTAACGTCACTCGACCCCTCATTTACTTTTAGAGGAATGGGGTAATTATATAATTTTTTTGTTAATCGTCGAACCAACGGTCACACACACACACACATATATCTATGTATTCACTATACCCGTTGAAAACCCAATGAACCTTTGCTCTTTGCATTAGCAAATTACGTTATGGGTGGGCCCCACTGGACATGTAAGCCCTCTTACTCTCTCCAAGCGGTTCCCTAACTGCGCGCTTGGTTACTTGTCAGTCTCTTTGCACTAGCCTTACATGGACATTGGGCCCCTCTTACCTCCTCATAGGCCCAAACCTGTCCATTGATCACTGTTGCCACAGGTTCACATTATCTTGACACATCGTCTTTTGTGATTACTCTTTATTTTGTTGGGAACACAACATCGGGATGACCTGGTCGTGGGTCCTCCCTCTTCTAATGAGAGCTTTGTTAGGCTTGCATGGACAACCTTGTAGTTGACCCACGTCGTCTCGTTGGGCCCCCTCGACTGTAACACCCTCCTCTCACATTTACCCAAGTTAACCAGTGCATTGGGGTAAACATGTGACGAAGAGTTACTATGATATGATTCAGCTCCCCATGTACATTTAAGGAAGTGGAACCGATAAGACAAGACCAATCTTACCTTCCTTGGGAGCTATAGGACCTTCAAGAGACAACCGACTCTTCCAGGTGCCCAACCCCTGGCACAACTTGATGTTTTGTTGAACTAGACTCCCAGTTGCTCTTATGACAAGCCTTCCATGCGATTGAGACCCTCCAGTCACTTCCACAACAAGGAATCCATGCCACTGTGGCCTTTTTTAGGTAGTTCTGTGCCAGCGGCCCCAAATTTTGAGCCACTTTTTTAGGGTTAGAACTCAAACCTATGCCCATAACTTCATGGAAACTTCCAGAATTGATAATAACAATGAAATAAAGCTACTAATGCAAACACTTGAACGAGGGCTTGACCCGACCCCTCCCAGCCATGACAAGCATTTCGTCAAACATATCATAAACATGTAATCTATAGGTCATAATAACATATATGAACATAGAGATCTCATACTTATCTGGGAATTGTCAAGGAAGATTGGTGTCTCCTCCCAATCGCTGCATTATCATCTATTATGTCATACATTCATAAAAAATTCATTTACTAATCAAAACATGAAGAGAGCCATAACTCAAGTTTGTCATAAACCATATAACCAACAAAATAACAACGATAGAACAACCATTATAACCACATAATAACAAACACATTTACACATAATACACAACAGGAAAAGAGATCTGATTAACATATGCAAAAGCTAACCAAGCTAGGGACTTCCACGTACCGCCTGACCATAGATTAGGCTGAACCAAATATTTCTTTTAGCCAATCACTCCTGTGCTATATCCAAGCATGAATGTGTGACTCACAACAAAACCGACCATGGATACCTCAGACTTTACCTTATATCCCGCCAATACTTGTCAAGGATTGTGGTAAACTTTGACAGTGTGTATTTCTTGTTTGGGCCTAGGAATCCCTTGGCAGGATTGTGGTAAAACTTGGTTGTATAAATGAGGATTTCGGGATTGCCTTTGCCAATTTCCTCTTCGCCATAATAAACCAAATGAACACCCACACTAGGATGTTTTTCCCAACATTCAGCTTGGAATAAGTTTCCCATGACCTTGGTCTTATTTTTCCTATATTAACTTTATTACATGGATTTTTAACTTAGGGCCGCTACACCAACGCCCTCCAGAGAGTGTCATTTATTAATCATCAGGATTCTACTACCAAGCTTATGTGGATGGTGGGGTTGTATGGTCTCTTTTCCCATTAGTTTGCCACTGCCAACTCTTTGTTGCCATTGCGACCATGCCCACGTCATCCCGCCCGCCTCCATCTCGATGCTTACAATTGACTACCCAACTTAATATTGTTTGGGGTCATGGTGTCGGGTCGATATGGATGGCGAGACCCTACTCTACCAATCGAAAGGGCACATACCACCATGTGGCGTGACTTACATCACCCTGATAGCTTACCTATGATGCTTAACAATTGACTCTCATTTTAATCTTCCAAGTTGAACTTCATCGGATTGACTCGACAAGTGGGCCAGTCTCCGACCACTAACATTATCGCAACGGTGCAGGCCTATCCACGTAACCTCCTTACATCATCTTGCCAGGCTTTCCCTGATGTTTTCCTTTACGCCTCCTTTTCATGCTTCTAGGCTAGGCATATATGCTTATGTGGTTGTGGGCCAATCTTCCAACCAATAACAATAGTACTGGGCGCATGTCATCTTGTCACATTCCTTTCACCTGACTCTCCTTTGTTCGCGCCCTTAGAAATGTTCTAGGTTAAAACCTATATGCCTATGTGGTTGTGGGCCAATCTTCCAACCAATAATAATAGTACTGGGCGCACGTCATCTTGTCACATTCCTTTCACCTGACTCTCCTTTGTTTGCGCCCTTAGAAATGTTCCAGGTTAAAACCTCTGGGCTCCCATCTCCGAAGCATGTCAACGCTCTCGCGACCAATCACATCAAAGGGGAATCTAGCCGCGCCAATAGGAAGCCTCCACAGCTAGGGTTCTGATCAACGAAAGGATGAGTTGCCCGATCCTTTCTTATAAGTTTAGGGCTTGCTCCCTCTGCGTTGTGACAAGTCTTACTCCAATCTCGACCATGGCTCGACTAAGGGACCTCGACCCTGCCTCATGTGACGTCTCAGATGGGGATTTTTACGATCTCTTCAAAAACAAGCTTTGCTACTGCACAAACTTCCTTGAGCAAGTCTTCTTAACCATGGCTCTGTCTCAGAGGTTTGACAAACCTCCAAATCGACATTTAGGCTTTGTGTCGATGCCAATGATTAATTAAATCGTTCCATGGTGCTACCCCTCCTGAGCTTGGGCGAATCCAACCCCAAGGAGTTCTTGGCCCGCCTGCATTCCTTGTTCTTGGACAGGGAATTCCACGCATGTCGGTGTAGGTACACTAGTGGACATTACCTACCATGGGCTTGGCGTGGACTCCTAAGAGGCTTCCACCTCCCCTGCCACACACCAACATTGCCAAAATCCATGTCGAGCCTGTAAGCAATTGCATGGCTATATGTAGAGCCTTCCGGTGCCTCATCTATGACACTAGGATGCCAACGAAAGATATCCAACCTGCTGAAAATGAAAGGCCGAAGACCATTTAGGTAAAGTTGATGGGCTATTTTTGGCCCCAAGGGAAACAACCCTCAACGCTAATGCAACGCTTGTGTGGCAAAGTAGCTTGTAACTTAGGCAATAAGCAAATATATACCCTACTAAGCAGAGGGTCTTCCATGTAACTATTTCATATAAATAAAAGGGTCTCTAAGTCTGCTGTTTCAAGTTTTTAATTCAAGCTCTTACGGATTTTTCCGCGGCTTGCAACCTAGGCTTATGTTCATTTATTATTCAATTATGTGTTGCTTCCAATATAGTTAAGCATTTCATTTAAAATAAGGTTCAACTAAGAAATATTACATAGTCCTTATTATCAGATGGATTATGTAGCACCGGAGATCAGTGCAGAGACATGTCACAATGTCTATTATCACGTTGTTTCCTTTTCATTTTGCTGAATCTTGCAAGTATAGCAATATTAACAAATGTTTCACACAACACCTCTTTCAATCCAAAGGACCATGTTTGAGTAATTCATATAACAACATCAACAATTATAAATGCTACACAGACATACAATCATGCATATTACCAAAACCATAAAATCCATCTACACATAGAGAAGTAACACATGCCTATTATATCAACAACACAGTTATAGTTCTGAAATCCCAAAACCATTTTAACTAGAAAGACATCATGATTTATCAACAGATAATCAAGTATGAACGAATACTTATCTTTTAGCTTGCAGGGAAAATGAGTATGGGACAAGGATACCCCACCCAACCATAAACAAAACCACACTTTCTTGCTGTTGTCACCGACGAGCCAAATTCTGGAGTCTGAGGGGGATGCTTGTTAAGGAATTAAAACACCAACTACCAACTGAAATAGGGACTCCAGAGGACCTCCTTCCTCAATCCCACTAGTTGACCAATGTTTCCTTCAACAACGCAGGGAGTCTATAGGTACTCCACCTCACCCCCAAGTGCTCACATAGCGATTCACCCCCTTATAGGGAGTCCAGAATCCACTGTTACAATAATGCAGTAACCACAAGTCTTCAATTAGGTTTTCCCTTTGATATTGCTTCAGGATGGCCTATTTCCACGCTGTTACAGGGGTCGAGAGTCTATTATCTCAACCCACAACCTCCAGGGGACCCAAGTTGTTATAGGGCTATAGAGATTCCATCTCAACACACAACCTCCAGGGACCCAAGCTGTTACAGAGCTCCATAGAACTTTGTCTCAACTGACAGTCTCTAGGGACCCAAGATGTTACAGGGCTCCAGAGACTAGCAGCTCAACCCACAGCCTCCAGGGAACCAGAGAACCAATTCTCTTCTCTTCAGAGCTGCTTGTTGATGGATCTCGCTCGATGCTCGAATGGGTGCCTCTCTGTTTACCTCTTGCACGCCTTCCAATTCTTCTAGCCTTACCTTTCAAATGAATGCTTGTTGCTATATTTTCCCTTGTTTTACAGGGACTGTTGTGTCCTTGCTGACCTGCAATGCGCAATCCCTCTGCTGGACTTCCTATCCTATTTTCTTGTTGTTGTTTCTCAAGCAACATGGGTCTGTGTACTTTCTCTTACAACCCATTTAATTTCAAAAATGAGTTCATTAAATGCATGCACCAACCAGTTTTTAATGGCTGTCTTGCAATTCCGGTTTCTTTCACTGCACAAGAAACCACAACATCCCAAGCAAGCAATCCTCCTCCCCAACTCTGGAATCTATGTCCATTTGAATCAGTCCCTTTTTTTATTTTATTTCACATATTGCAAAAATATTTACAATGTATTTTATGAGAGAACCATGGGTGGGGCTATCACAGTCCCCTCCCCTTTGAGTGAAGACCTCCCTCGGTGTTCTTCTGCCCATATGCAACACCAGAAACAAAACACAACATATATTTTTTCATGGAGCTTAATACACACAACTCTATACAATATTTACAATCGTATACACACTTGCGTTAACCAACAAACAAGAAGGGATAATTAACTTTCATGGAATCAACGTTTTCCCACGTGGTCTCCTCTCGACCCTACTCGACTAATCAAAAGGGCACATACCACTGTGTGGCGTGACTTACATCATCCTGATAGCTTACCTATGACGCTTAACAATTGACTCCCACTTTAATCTTCCGGGTTGAACTTCATCAGAGTGACTCGACAAGTGGGCCAATCTCCAACCAATAGCATTATCGCAATGGTGAAGCCCATCCACGTAACCTCCTTACATCATCCCGCTAGGTTTTCCCTGAAGTTTTCCTTTACGCCTCCTTTTCATGCTTCCGGGCTAGGCCTTTGTGCTTATGTGGCTGTGGGCCAATCTTCCAACCAATAACAATAGTACGGGGCAGACATCATCTTGTCACATTCCTTTCACCCGACTCTCCTTTGTTCGTGCCCTTAGAAATGTTCCAGGGTAAAACCTCTGGGCTCCCATCTACGGGCCATATCAACACTCTCACGACCAATCACATCAAAGGGGAATCTAACTGCACTAATGGGAAGCCTCCACAACTAGGGTTCTGAGCAACGAAAGGATGAGTTGCGCGATCCTTTCTTATAAGTTTAGGGCTCAATCCCTCTGCGTTGCGACCAGTCTTACTCCAATCTTGACCATGGCTCGACTAAGGGACCTCGACCCTACCTCATGTGATGTCTCAAATGGGGATTTCCGCGATCGCTCCAAAAACAAGCTCTGTTACTGCACAAACTTCCTCGAGCCAGTCTTCTTAACCATGGCTTTGTCTCAGAGGTCTGACAAACCTCTAGATCGACATCAAGGTTTCGTGTCGATGCCAATGATTAATTAAGGCGTTCCATGGTGCTACTCCCCCGAGCTTGGGCGAATCCAACTCCAAGGAGTTCCTGGCCCGCCTGCGTTCCCCCTTCTTGGAAAGGGAATTCCATGCATGTCGGTGTAGGCGCTCTAGTGGCCATTACCTACCATGGGCTTGGCATGGACTTCTAAGAGGTTTCCACCTTGCCTGCCACACACCGACAATGCCAGAACCCATGTCGAGCCTTTAAGCAGCGCCATGGAGATATGTAGAGCCTTATGGTGCCTCATCGATGACACTAGGATACCAACGAAAGATATCCAACCTGCTGAAAATGAAAGGCCGAAGACCATTTAGATAAAGTTGATGGGCTCATCTAGCCCCAAGGGAAACATGCCTCAACGTTAATGCAATGCCTATTGTGTAGCAAGGTAGCTTGTAACTTAGGAAATAAGATGCAATAAGAAAATACAAACCCTGCTAAGCAGAGGGTCTTCCATGTAACTATTTCATATAAATAAAAGGGTCTCTAAGTCCGTTGTTTCAAGTTTTTAATTCAAGCTCTTATGGATTTTTCTGCGGCCTGCAACCTGGCCTTATGTTCTTCTATTATTTACTTATGTGTTGCTTCCAATATAGTTAATCATTTCATTTAAAATAAGGTTAAACTAAGAAATATTACGTAGTCCTTATTATCATATGGATTATGCAGCACGGGATATCAGTACAGAGACATGGCAAAATCTCTGTTATCACGTTGTTTCCTTTTCATTTTGCTAATCTTGCAAGTAGAGCAATATTAACAAATGTTTCACACAACACCTCTTTCAATCCAGAGGACCATGTTTGAGCAATTCATATAACAACATCAATAGCTATAAATGCTACATAGACATACATTCTTGCATGTTACGATAACCATAAAATCCATCTCTACATAGAGAAGTAACACATGCTTATTATATCAACAACACAGTTATAGTTCTGAAATCCCAAAACCATTTTAAGTAGAAATGCATCATGATTTATCAACAGATAAAAAATTATGAGCATATATTTATCTTTGAGCTTGCTGTTGTCACCCACGAGCCAAATTCTGGAGTCTGAGGTGGATGCTTGTTAAGGAATTATAACACCAACTACCAACTGAAATAGGGACTCTAGACGACCTCCTTCCTCAATCCCACTAGTTGACCAATGTTTCCTTCAACAACACAGGGAGTCCATAGGTACTCCACCTCACCCCCAAGTTTTCACACAAGGATTCACCCTCTTATAGGGAGTCTGGAATCCACTGTTACAATAATGTAGTAACCACAAGTCTTCAATCAAATTTTCCTTTTGATACTACTTCAAGATGACCTCTTTCCACGCTGTTACAGGGTTCGAGAGTCTGTTATATCAACCCACAACCTTTAGGGAACCCAAGTTGTTATAGGGATCTAGAGATTCCATCCCAACCCATAGCGTCCAGGGACCCAAGCTGTTACAGGGCTCCATAGAACTTTGTCTCAACCCACAACCTCCAGGGACCCACGCTGTTATAGGGCTCCAAAGACTAGCAGCTCAACCCACAACCTTTAGGGAACCAGAGAACCAATTCCCTTCTCTTGTCTTCTCTTCAGAGATGCTTGTTGACGGATCTCGCTCGATGCTCGAATGGGTGCCTTCTTCTCTATCTACCTCTTGCATTCCTTCCAATGCTTCTAGCCTTACCTTCCGAATGAATGCTTGTTGCTATATCTTTCCTTGTTTTATAGGGACTGTTGCGTCAATGCATAATCCCTCTGTTGGACTTCCTATCCTATTTTCTTGTTGTTGTTTCTCAAGTGACATGGGCCTGTGTACTTTCTCTTGCAGCCCATTTAATTTCAAGTACCAGTTCGTTAAATGCATGCACCAACCAGTTTTTAATCGATGTCTTGCAATTCAGGGTTCTTTCACTGCACAAGAAACCACACCATCCCAAGCAAGCAATCCTCCTCTCCAACTATGGAATCTATGTCTATTTGAAGGAGTCTCTTTTTTTATTTCACATATTGTAAAAATATTTACAATGTATTTTATGAGAGAACCATGGGTGGGGTTGTCACAGTCCCCTCCCCCTTAAGGGAAGATCTCCCTCGGTCTTCTTCTGCCCATATGCAACACCAGAAACAAAACACAACACATACTATTTCATGGAGCTTTATACACACAACTCTATACAATATTTACAATCATATACACACTTGCTTTAACCAACAAACAAGAAGGGATAATTAACTTTCATGGCATCAACCATTTCCCACATGGTCTTCTCTAGCCCAAAGTGTTTCCACTGCACTTTGAATTGCTCTATGGCATGATTCCAGAGCATGAGACTCCTCTAGTCTAGAATGCACATTGGCTCTGGTTGGAGCTATCTCTTTGGTTCAACCGATAGCACATACTAATTAATCACATGATTAGAGTCTTGTACATATCTTTTAAGCAAAGAAACATGGAAAACATCATGAACTCTAACTGAAGGAGGTAAAGCCAACCTATAATCCATTGGTCTGATCCTCTCAAGGATCTCAAATGGCCCATAATACTGTGGTGCCAACTTGGAACATGTCCCAATCCTCAGGGAACTCTTCTTGGGCTTAATCCTCAGATAAAAATTTTCCCCATCATAGAACTCTTTGTGCACTTTACGTTGATCTGCATAGCTTTTTTCCTATCCCGTGCCACTTTCAATTTTTTTTTATGATCCGGACTTGCTGCTCCATATCCTTGAGCATATTAGGTCCTACATGGACCCTGTTCACTGGATCACTCTAGCTAATAGGAGTGTTGCAACTCCTGCCATACAATGCCTCAAATGGGCTCATCTTTATGGATTCTTGGTATCCATTGTTGTATGAAAATTCCACAAGTGGAAGATATTCTTCCCACTTCTTGGGCTAATGCATCACATACATTCTTAACATGTCCTCAAGGATTATGTTAATCTTGTCTGTTTTCCCATCTGTTTGGGGATGATAGACCATACTAAATGCCAATTATGTTCCCATTCCTACAAACAGTTCCTTCCAAAGCTTGGAAGTGAACCTAACATCTCTATCTGACACAATCTTTTTGGGGATGCCATGTACCCTCACAATATCCTTGATGAAGATTTGTGTTATTTCACTAGAGAAATTAGTGGATTTCACTGCTACAAAATGAGATACCTTGCTAAGCTTATCCAACACTAACATGATTGTGTCAAGCTGCTTGGATGTTTTAGGAAATCTTGTAATGAAATCCATAGAAATTACCCCCCACTTCCATTCCATAATAGGGATGGGCTATAACAATCCTGCCGGATGCTTGCACTCAGCCTTTACTTGCTGGGATTCCATGCACCTTGCCATGAGATCAACCATTTCCTTCTTCAAATTCGGGTAGTAATAGTACTTTTTAATGGTTGTAAGGGCCTTTTGATAACCCGGGTGGCTTAAATAAGGCTTAACACAAAACTGTTTCATTATCATTATTTTCATTTCATCGTTGTCAGGGACATAAATTTTGTTCTTAAACCTGAGTAGGCTGTCCTCAGTGAGGTGATATTTTTCATCCTTTCAATTTTGCAACAATTTTTATTTCACTTGCTGATATTTTTCATCTTGATGCCCAACACTTTTGACTGTTTCCATCAGATATGTTGCGTAGGAACTTACAACTGCCAAGCGATTTACTTGGATTCTTCTACTCAAAGCATCAACAACCTTATTTTCTTGACCTTTTATGTACTTGATTTCAAAGTCGAATTTGTTGAGCATGGTTATCCATCTTGCTTGCCTAACATTCATCTTCGATTGTCCAAACAAATATTTGGGCCCACTATGGTTTGTCATGAGCGTAAATTTCTTACCAAGGAGGTAATGTCTCCACATTTTTAAAGTATGAATGATGGCAACCAACACTAAATCATGTGTCACATAATTAACTTCATCCTCATTCAATTTTCTAGACTCATAACATACGATTTTCCCTTCTTGCATTAAGACTCCATCGAGTCCCTCTTTGCAGGCATCTATACACACCACAAAATCCTTGTCAGGATCTGTAATTCTCAGCACTGGTGCATTAGTGAGCAACTGTTTTAACTGCTCAAAGCTTTTTGCACATTGTGCAGTCCACTCAAATATTTTTCCTTTTCTCTGCAAGGCTGTAATGGGATGGCCTATCTTGGAGAAATTCTAGATAAATATCCTATAATATCCTGCCAGTCCCATGAATGATCTAATTTCATCCATGTTCTTTGGAGTTGGCCACTCCATTATGGCTTTGATATTTTCAGGATCAACTGAGATTCCTTCCTTGGAAATGATATGCCCCAAGTAATGTATCTGTGACTGGAAGAAGTCACACTTGCTAAGCTTTGCATAGAGCTTGTGCTCTCTCAACAATTGTAACATTGCAACCAAATGCTTCTCATGTTCT
The DNA here is from genome assembly GCA_031772625.1 of Pinus tabuliformis. NCBI lineage: Eukaryota > Viridiplantae > Streptophyta > Pinopsida > Pinales > Pinaceae > Pinus > Pinus tabuliformis. The sequence goes on along the minus strand of CM062819.1, from coordinate 560,630,143 downwards.
TCTTCTGTCTTTGAATACACCAATTTGTCATTAACAAATACAATGACAAACTTGTCCAAATAAGGATGTAAGACGTTGTTCATAAGGCAACATGAACGTGGCAGAGGCAATGGTAAGACCAAAGGGTACCATTACAAACTCACAATGCCCATATTTTGTTCTAAAAGCAGTCTTATGAATGTTTTCCTCCTTGATTCTTACTTAATGGTATACCGACCTTAAGTTAATTTTGGAGACACCGCTGCTCCCCTAAGGTGATCAAAGAGATCATCAATCCTTAGTAATGGGTAACTATTCTTGATGGTCACCTTATTTAGTTGCTTGTAATCAATGCATAATCTAAGTGTTCCATCTTTCTTCTTTACAAAAAACACTGGTGCTCCCCATGGGGACACAATAGGCCTTATGTAACCTTTTTTAAGCGTTTCCTTCAACTGCAATTTCGGCTTCACCAATTCTGGGGTGCTCATCCTATATGGTGCATTAGACGCTGGTGCTGCTCCAGGTACTAACACAATAGAGAAATTTCTCTCCATGAGGAGATAATCCAGGAACCTCCAATGGAAAGACATATACGTACTGCTGCAAAACGAGTTACTTTTGGGGAAATTAAACTTTCTCATCTTCTATTTTCCAGTTAATTTCTTCATTCTTGGAAACTTGCACTGCAAATATCATGCATCCTTTTCTACTGTTACGTTTGGGTTGCATAGTCGTGATTAACCTCACCGAAATGGGATTTTTCGTGCTCTGCAACATTCTTTTTGTTCCTTGCTCATCCAAGCGTTCAATTAATTTTTCATAGTAGTATACGTTGGTCTGGTGTAAGTACAACCAGTCCATGCCCAACAATATGCCATACGCACCCAATGGCAATACATTCAAATGGGTTGTTCTGGGCATGTCACTAACCTTGAATACACATGACCTTACCCAATGGTTGATTCTTCTCTTTGTCCTAGTTTCCAACTGCACCAACCAAGGTTCTTTATGCAATTCCTTGCCCAAACCATACTTAACAAGATCTGGGATGGCATAGCTATAATTATAATTTGAATCAATTAAAATAGAAAAGAACTGCTCTTGTAGCTTACCATCCATCTCAATGATGAATTCCTAGTAATTTTCTTGGTGGTTTTCCACTACTGCATAAATTATTCGCATACTCTGAGCTACTTCATCCATTGTGCTCACCTCCTAAGCACTATAAATATTTCGCCCAACATCCTGCGGATCCTCCTGTGGTTCCCGCCACAGGTCTAACACTTGACCGACGCTCAGCCTTTGAACTTGGGTTGTGCTGACATCAGCTGTTGCACATTTTTCTTATCAACAACGTTGGCTTTCTACTGAAACTATCTTGTATGAGCTGGGTGCTTGCCTTCTTCCTTTTTTGAGCCTTTCTTGGGACAAATCTTCTTATGTCCAACGTTGCTTTTAGTATTCCAATTACTTTTAATATCAAACCTGCATTTTTCTCGCTCATAGAAATGTGCTAGTTTCTTGATAGCATCCTTCATGGTTTGGAGTTCCAACAACTCAATTTTATCTTTGAATGCCATAGACAATTCATTGACAAATATCTGAATTTTGGCTTTTTCATCTGTAAGATACGACACATACCTCTCAATATTTCTAAAAACTTGGTGACATACTCATTACTGGTTAACAAACCCATTTTGAGTTCATAGAAATCCCTTGTCTTACTATCATAATAGTATTCAAACAAGTATTGCTCTCTAAAGAGCTTTTCAAACTCATCCCAGGTCAATTCTTTTTTAACAGTGGCTTTTACATTCTTCAAATCCTCCCACCATATATCTGTTTTTCCCTTCATTCTATAGGTGGTGATTCTAGCTTTCATATTCTAAGAATAGTCATGTATTTTGAAAAACTTCTTCATTTCCAACAACCAAGCTTTTGCATCCTCTGCTTTCTTCATATTCCCATCAAATGTGGGCGACTTGGCTTTCTTAAACTCCCCAGGCATGTGAAACTTTCCTTTTCTTCTTGAATGATGATGTTGGTAATGGTGAGAATGGTGGTGCCTCCGGGTAACAAAACTAGATCATTTGCTTGCATAATACACTTGTGTGCTAGTTCCTCCGCTTGGAGTGCTCAAAGGCTCACCTCCTGGCACAATATCCTCACTTCCCCGCCTATACCTCCTTTTGGACTTGCCACCCATTAGAGAATTGTTTAGGTCTAGAATGGGCTTCCTAAGGAATATTATAAAATAATAGTGGAAATAATAAAATAAGATTTGATTACATCATCAAATGTTAGAGGGAAAAAGAAAAAACTATTTTTTCATCTCATATTTTCAACCTATTTGCCTATGGTTTTACTCGAATTTTGAGCGAGAGAACTCGTTGGATGCGGAATTTAATTCCTCATCCAAGGAGTATCCATGTTGCATACTTTCGATGGACCCTACTACACGAAAAATGAAAAATACATGAAAAATGTGATTTAAATCATGTTTTTTCATGTATTTTTCATTTTTTGTGTAGTAGGGTCCATTGAAAGTATAAAACATGGTTACTCTTTGGATGATGAATTAAATTTTGCTTCCAACAAGTGCTCATGCTCAAAATTTGAGTAAAACAGTAGGGAGATAAGTTGAAAATATGAGTTGAAAAAGTAGTTTTTTATTTTTTAATCTTTTAATTTTTTACTCCAAAAATGGTGAATCATCCCCCATGATTGAAAGCATCATCTTGAATCTTATTGGTTCTTATAAAGTTGATTTTGGTTGTACATTTTTGTTTTGAGGCCTATTTTAGACCTAAAAAATTCTCTAATGATATGCTTCGTTGGTGTTTTCTTTTGACTCATGAAGGCTCCTGTCTCCATGACTAACCCTCATCTTTGAATACCTTTTCCTCTGCCAATCCAAGATAATCTGTAGGATGACTGCATTGATCTCTGCTTTCTTTCTTGGGCTCTTACCAACCTTTCATTATCGGCCTTAAATATTCTCACCTCAGCACTCATGTTTCTTAAAGTGTCCATCCAGTCTGGGGAGTGATTACCCTCCCTCTTGACCAACTAATATCTCTTCTTCATTAGCTCTGACTCCATCACTTCCATGCTATGATTGATCAAAACTTTACTCAACCATTTTCATCCTCATTGTTATAACTTCTCTATTTTATGATTCTTGTGATATGCTATCAACCACACACATTGTTAGACATTTCAAAATAATAAATAAACACATAATCATGACCATGAGCTTGCATTCATGGTTCTTCCATGGGGGTTTCTACTGTGAAAAAACAACCATGTTAGTGTGCAAACACATTTACAAATCATATGCATCGATCATTCAATTCTTTTGTTATGATAATTAACAATAAACAACATTTTTATGACCATAATTCACACTAGCACAAGTTTACCAATAAAGAAATAATCAATAATTTAGATCGACTTTTAACACCTAAAGAATTAATTAGTCAATTTACCATGATGAAGCCCATTCAGTCCAAACGTTGAACTTGGATGCTCTGATACAACTCTGTAACGTCACCCGACCCCTCATTTACCTTTAGAGGAATGGGGTAATTTTTTTTTTGGTTAATCGTTGAACCAACAGTTATATCTCTCTCTCTCTCTCTATATATATATATATTCGCTATGCCCACCAAAAACCCAACGAACCTTCACTCTCCGCATTAGCCAATTTCTTTTCGGGTGGGTCCCACTGGACACGTCACACTGCTTACCCTCTCCCGGCGGTTCTCGAACTTCATGCTTGGTTACCCACCACGTTTTTTGCACCAAGCTTACATGGACAACATGCCCCTTTTACCTCCTCCTCATATGCCCAAACCTGTCCGTCGATCACTGTTGTCGCAAGTTCACATTATCCCGACACATCTTCTTCTGCAATGACTCTTTATTTTGCTGGGAACACAATGACGGGCTGATATCATTGTGGGTCCTCTCTCCACCAATGAGATCTTTGTCGGGCTTGCTTGGATGGCCACGCAGCCGACCCACATAGAGCACCTCTAGAGAGCACCCTTTACCAATCATCAAGACTCTACTACTGAGATTGCGTGGATGGTGGGGCCATATGGTCTCTTTTCCCATTGGTCTAGTACTGCCAACTCTTTGCTACCACCATGACCAGGCCCACGTCATCCCACTCACCTCCATCCTGGCACTTGCAATTGAATACCCACTTTAATCATGTCTGGGGTCATGGCGTCAAGTCGATATCGCTGGCGGGGCCCCACTCCGCCAATTGGATGGGCGCGTACCGCTACATGGCGTGACTTACGTCATCCCACCAGCTTACCTCCAAAGCCTTACAATTGACTCCCGCTTTAACCTTATGGGGTGAACTTCATTGGGATGACTTGGCAAGTGGGCCAGTCTTCGACCAATAGCATTACCACAATGGTGCAGGGTCGAACACATAACCTCCTTGCGTCATCCCGCTAGGATTTACCCGATGTTTTCCTTTACGCCTCCTTTTCATGATTTCAGGCTAGCCGTTTGGGCATATGTGGTTGTGGGATAATCTTCCAACCAATAAAAATATTGCTTGGCGTACGTCATCGTGATGCATCATCCCTCTTCCTTTCACACGACTCTCATTTTTTCACGCCCTTAGAAATGTTCTAGGGTAAAACCTTTAGGTTCCCACCTTCAGGCCACATCAACGCTCTTGCGACTAATCACGTTAAAGGGGAATCGAGCCGTGCCAATGGGAAGCCTCTGCGGTTAGGGTTATGATCAATGAAAGGATAAGGTTACCTGATCCTTTCTTATAAGTTTAGGGCTCGATCACTCTGCGTTGCGACAAGTCTTACTCCAATCTCAGCCATGGATTGATTAAGGGACCTCGACCCTGCCTCATGTGACATGTCAGATGGGAATCTCTGCGATCGCCCCAAAAACAAGATCTGATACTGCACATATTTCCTCGAGCCAGTTTTCTCGACCATGGTTCTGTTTCAGAGGTCCGACATACCTCCAGATCAACATCAAGGCTTCATGTCGACACTAATGGTTTATTAAGGCATGCCATGGTGCTACCCCTCCTGAGTTTGGGCGAATCTAACTTCAAGGAGTTCTTGGCCCACCTGCATTCCCCGTTCTTGGATAGGGAATTCCATGCATGCTGGTGTAGGTGCTCCAGTAGCCATTACCTACCACGGGCTTGGCGTGGACTCCTAAGAGGTTTACACCTCGCCCGACACACGTCAACAATGCCAGAATCCATGTCGAGCCTATAAGTAGTTCCGTGGAAATATGCAAAGCCTTCTAGTGCCTCATTGACGACACGAGGATGCCAATGAAAGATATCCAGCCTGCTGAAAATGTAAGGGAGAAGACCACTTAGGTAAAGCTGATGGGCACATCTGGTCCCAAGGGAAACAACCCTCAACACTAATGCAATGTCTGTCATGTGGCAAAGTAACTTGTAACTTAGGCAATAAGATGTTATAAGAAAATACAGACCCTGCTAAGCAAAGGGTCTTCCATGTAAATATTTCATATAAATAAAAGGGTTTGTGAGCTCACTATTTCAAGTTTTTAATGCAAGCTCTTATGGCTTTCGTTGCGGCCTACAACTTGGCCTTATGTTCTTCTATTATTCACTTATGTGCTGCTTCCAATATAGTTAAGCATTTCATTTACAATAAGGTTCAACATAGTAATATAACATAGTCTCTGTTATCATATGGGTTATGCAGCACGAGATCTCAATGCAGAGACATGGTGCAATGTATGTTATCACGTTGTTTCCTTTTCATTATGTTGAATCTTGCAAGTTATAACAATATTAACAAATGCTTCACACAACACCATTTTCAATCCAGAGGACCACATTTGAGCAATTCATATAACAACAACTCAAAATGCAACACATACATACATTCATGCATATTACCAGAACCATAAAAGCAATTTCCACACAGAGAAGGAACACATCCTTATTATATCAACAACACAATTATAGTTATGAAATCCGAAAACCATTTTAAGCAAAAGGATATCATGATTTATCAATGGATAAACAAGTATGAACAAATAATTATCTTTGAACTTGCAAGGCAACTGAGTCTAGGACAAGGACTCTCGACCCAACCATAGAGAGTTGTAGCCACACTTACTTGTAGCTGTCACCCCCAAGCCAGATTTCTGAGTCTGGGGTGGATGCTTGCTTAAGGGATTAAAACCCTAGCTACCGCCTGAAACAAGGAATCCAGAGGACCTCTTTCCTCAATCCCAACAGTTGACCAATGTTTCCTTTGACAACACAGGGAGTCCAAATGTACTCCACCTCACCCCCAAGTTCTCACACAGGGATTCACCCCCTTCTAGGGAGTTCAGAATCCACTATTACAATAATACGATAACCTCAAGTCTTCAATCAAGTTTTCCTTTGATACTGCTTCAGGATGGCCTCTTTCAGATATGTTACTGGGCTCCAAATTCTATTACCTTAACCCACAACCTCCAAGAGACCCAAGCTATTATAGGGCTACAATGATTCCATCCCAACCCATAACCTCTAGGGACCCAAGTTGTTATAGGGCACCAAAGACCTATGTCTCAACCCACATCCTCCAGTGACCCAAGCTGTTACAGGGCTCCAAGGATCCTATCTCAACCCACAACCTCTAGGGACCCCAAGCTGTTACAGGGCTCTAGATACTGGAAGCTTAACCAGTAGCCTCCAGGGAACTAGATAACCGATCCCCTTCTCTTCTCTTCTCTTCTCTTCAGAGCTGCTTGTTGAAGGATTTAGCTCAATGCTCAAATGGGTGCCTTCTTTGTCTGCCTCTTGCATGCCTTCCAATGCTTCTAGGATTACCTTCCGAATGAATGCTTGTTGCTGTCTTTTTCCTTGTTTTACAAGGATTGCTGCATCCTTGCTAACTTGCAATACACAGTCCCTATGCTAGATTTCATGTCCTCTTTTCTTCTTGTTGTTTCTAATGAAACATGAGTTTGCGTAATTTATTTTGCAACACATTTAGTTTCAGGAACCAGTTCATTAAATCCATGCACCAACCAATTTTTAATGGTTGTACTACAATTCAGGTTTCTTTCTCTACACAAGAAACCACAACATCCCAAGCAAGCAATCCTCTTCCCCAACTCTGGAATACGTGTCCCTTTGACTCAATCCCTTTTTTTTATTTCACATATTTCAAAAATATTTATAATGTAGTTTATGAGAGAACCATGGGTGGGGATGCCACACACTGTTGGCTTAAAGAGAAAGAGCTTGAGGAAATGATTCATGCTTCATGGATTAACACTGTCCCTGGATGCAGTTACTCTAAAATGGAATCGATCAACTCAAAATTAAAAGCTTTGAAACAAATTGTTCAAATTTGGGTTAGAAACAAGAGACAGGCTCTAACAGAGGAGTTGTTGTTAATAGAAGCACAAATAAAAGACTTGCTAGACCCACTAGACCCAGATAATTTTTGTATTGGTTCTAAAAATAGAATTTTGGTACTTGAGGAATGAAAGAACCAAATACTAAGAACTCGAGTGGAAGAATGGTGCCTTTGTAGCATATCCACATGGGTGGCAGGGGGCATTAAAAGCTCTCGTTTTTTGTCATCTCCAAGCATCAAATAGAAGGAAAAGAAGACAATATGGTATATTATGAATGACGAGGGTTACCAAATCTTCAGAAAAAGGACATACAAAGAGACGCTGAGTGCTTCTTTGGTACGCTATATGAAGAGATAAGTGGAGTTAATTATGACAATCAATTAGATATAATTAATCTATTTCCAAGTATGGTCAACGGGGAAGAAAAAGTTTTCCTAGGAAAGTCGATTTATAATGAGGAGGTGCTTGAAGTTCTGAATTCCTTAACAAGAGACAATCGTTTGGGATGAGACGGTTGGTATGTGGAACTCTTCTTGCACTTTCAGGGTATTATGATTGACGAGTTAACAACTATGGTTGAATAATTTAGAAGATTATTTGTGATATTTGGATCTATTAATGTCACGTTCATTTCTCTCATTCCAAAAAAGGAGAAGCCATTAACTTTTTTTGACTACCATTTGATATCTCTTTGCAACACAGTTTATAAGCTTATTTCCAAGCACATAGCTGATCGAATAAAGCTTGTTCTTTCTAATCATATATCCTTTGAGCAATTCAGGTTCCTTAATCAAAGATAGATTCACGATGCGGTAGCCTCATCCCAGGAATGCATTCCTTCGATTAAATCTAGGAACTTGAAGGCATGCCTTATGAGGATTGACTTAGCATATGACTGCGTAGATTGGGAAATGATTAGGTTGATCCTACACAAGATAGGATTTGGAGAAAAGTTAATAGACTAGATCATGGGGTGTATCACATCAATAAGCTATGCAGTGATAATTAATGGGTTCACTTCCAACTTCTTTAAGGTGTCTCACAGTTTCCATTAGGGCTGCGCACTGTCACCTTTGTTGTTTTTTATTGTAATGGATGGTTTTAGCACAATGATCTTGGAGGAAAAATGCAGGGGCATTATACGAGGTATTAGATTGAATAGAGATATTTATCTTACACACCTTATGTTTGTTGATGTTCTTTTGGTAGGTAAGGCGACTATAGAAGAATGATATGCTTTCTATCATATTCTTTTTGGATTTGGGGACACTTTTGGCTTATTGATGAGCAAGGAAAAGTTTGTATTGATACCATTGTATTATGACGAGGAGGAGATATAAGATATAGCGAAATTTTTTGAGGTACAGGTCATTCTAATGAATAATGGGTTTAGATACTTTGGATTTTCATCCCATAGACTATATCTAGTCTTGTGGACATTAAAATTTCATTCATTCATTCATTGAAGTTGAATAAATATGGGATAAAAGATTTGGAATGGATTATACCCAAAATTGAGAAAAAGACGTTTCAGTGGACAAATAAATGGCTCTCCATTGGAGGTAGGTTAATAATGATAAATTCAGTGCTCCAGTGTATTTCAATATATTGGATGCGTATTTGTAAACTGTCGAAAGCAATCATCAATAGAATCAACTCGATTATAACTCGATTTTTGTGGGATGGTTTGGGAAATGAAAAGAATATCCATTTAGTGCATTTTCAGATCTCTCTAGATAGGTTGAAGCTGGAGGGTGGGGCATAAAACATACTAAAGGTTTCAATATGGCTATGCTAGCAAACAACATGTGGAGGGCTATGTGAGGGGAGGACATTTGGAAACAAATAATAAAAGGGAAATATCTCAAAGACAAACATATTATGAGCTGAATTAGTGAAGGGGTGCCTAAGAGAAAGGATGCATCATTCTCATGGGGAACTCTGCTGTAGTCAAAGTCATGGCTTCTTGGAAACTTGAGACAGGAGGTAGGATATGGGACAAAAGTGGAGATTGGGTTGGCACACATTATTGGCTTGACAGGAAGCCACATCCTCTATGTCCCTTTACTACATTTTTTACATAACAAAGGTCTTTTCTTCCTAAATAAAATTTATATGGATCAAGATTGAGTAATGGAAATGAATTCATGGATGGAATCAAGCGAGATAGGATTATCGGGTGCCTTAGTAGCTGATCTGGGTTCCTTCAGCTACTAGAATAATCCAAGATATTTTACTTCTGTGATGTTGTTAAAATTTCATTTAAAAGAGAATAAAATAACACATATGCATGCTTAAACAAGAGGAAACATGACAACGATTAGCAAGTCAAAACACGAGACATTTGATAACGAAGTTCGTCCAGTGTGGACTATGTCTTTGGGCTCGGTGTCAAGATGGTGGAGGCCACTTCATATACTGCTAGAAATGATGATGATGTACATGGAAGACTCTTTGTCATAGCAAGGACATACACCCTCAAACAAGAGTGGCTTGTCTCTCCACGAGACATTCCACTTACAAGAATTCTCACTCAAGAAGGCTTCCTCTCAGCATGACAACTTAACATGATCTCACACAATGTGGCAATGAGTATCCCTTCAACATAGTTACACAGGGATCTCAACAACAATACATATCAATACAAGCTAAATACATCTCACATAAGGTGGAAATAATGATCCCGCAACATAACATCAAACATGGATCTCAAACATGATACATCATCTCAACGATTATGAAGGAAAACATGACATGAATGATTCATGTACCTTCACCTCTGAAGTTTGCTGAAACATGGAAAACTCAGTTGCAAAAAATGACTGCACCATTGAATTTCTATCGTCGAGAGGTGTAAAATCAACTATCCATTTGTCAAATTCCGACACCGTCAAAATCTGGGCCTTTAGGAATCTTTTAGATGCCCCTATATTCTCCAAAGATTCTGCTCCATGGGCTGACTAGCGATCTTCTCCTCAAATGGAAAATATGATATCACCATTGTGATCCTTGCGGAATTCTGAGACTTTTGAGTATAAATTTGGCAACATTTTGACTCTGATGAATTTCAACCTCCAAGGGAATCTAAAGATTCCTCAAGGTTTTCTAAAGATTCTCTTATGCGATATTCCTGAAAATCTATTGCTCAGATGGTGAATCCGACTTCACCATTGCGTTCCTTGCAAAAATTTGAGAAAAATGACTATAAACTTGATAACATTCTGATAAAATGTATCTTTACCTCCTCGGGAAAATTCTCCAAATTGAAGGTTCCACTCTTGCATCTAGGCAAGGTTCCACATGGGGCATGGTTCCTCATGTCTGGGACTCTGTCACGGTTCCACTATGCTGCCTCCATTCGGCCCTCTACCACTCGCTCCTTTTCCCGCTCTACTGAAAGGTCGAGTTTAAATATTATACCATCGATGGATTTACCAACAAGACCGTTTGGTCTGTTGGTCAAAACTTGGCAATGGGATCAAAGGGTTGGGGGATCAAATCCTAGCCCCTTCCAAACTTGGTGCGTTGTTACGGTTTTGCTGGAGGTCCGTTTAATTCTTTAAGGTATATGGTGATGATTTGTTAACAATTCAACTAACGATTTCATTTTGTTGTTCGACCATATGATATATGTGGAAAATTGGTTAACGGGGCCGACGAGACCATTGGGGTTGACCCGCCCCCCAAAATTAACACTTTTTATCATATATTAATTGACCATTGCGGTTGGGGGTGGTGGGGTTGGTGGCTCACCACCCCACCCTTTTTAATTTTCTTTTGGTTTTTGTTTTTTGTTTATGCATTATAGTGTTTTTGTCAATTTGACTGAAACCAAGGGTCATTAGACAAATTAAGTGTTCGACAAATTTTCCTGTTTCGGTGGCCGATCTCGTGTGCCAGGTCTCGATGAATTTGTTGCTTCCTTAACCCTGCCACTTGTCCATCTTTGACCATAACTTTGGCTTGCTCTAACTTCTTCATATGATCTCGGATTTGAGTGTCGTTTGCACTTTTGGAATCAAGGTGATGAGCACTTCGATCTGGTCATGATTCAAGAGCAATCTGACCACTTTTACTTTTGAGCTATTACAAGCCCTCTTTGACCTTCAAGCGTGTCTAGAACCACCTAGATAATTCCTCCCCACTGAGGAGCTTTTGGTCCTCCAAAATCTTGAACATAATCCACAACTGCTTTGTACATTGTCTGCACCACAAGTGTCCTGACATGTCACCTTTCTTTCTCCTTCTTCTTTGTTCTTCGGAGCCATAAGCGATAAGCGGACAACTGCATCCTATGTAAACCTATAGTACAATCTCTGAAAATTACATGCTCTATTACATGACCAATAAATGACCCGAACATCCCATACTTGCCATGAATTTATAACACATACTTTGTGGTCAAGTTTACATCAAAATGGAAACAATACCCCAACTATCAATACAAGGCCAAAACATCATTTTTGCTTCAATAAGCGATGGAAAACACATCATCAATTTTAAATTTTAAATTGAAACACATGATTTACAAAAATAAGGCCATGACAAGCTAACACATCTAAAAAAACCATTGCTCACTTATTAAAGTGAATGGGTCATCACCCGGTGGCGGATTCGCTTGTTGATCAAATTTTTCAACTGGTTCATGCACATGTGCTTGTCATTGAGGCGCTGCTCTAGATGGAGCCTCAAACACGTGGCTTTTTGATGACTACCTTTGTTGCAATGACGACAATAAGTCTTCTTCCTTCAGAATTGCGTAACATGCTTCTGTCCCTGCTGTGGAGAAGGCCTTTCACGCCTCATCCTATTTCATGCTGCGATTCTCTTCCAGCACTCAACAAACACATGGTTATGTAAGCCACAAAAAACTACATGTTTTTCGATGCCATGATTTATGTTCATCATTAACAACATGATTGTAATCGAAATGAACATTAGAATATTGAGACTTGTTATACCTTTCATGGCTGTCTCTATTGCCATTATGGAAGCGAGAGTTTGCCTTAGCTCTTTCTCTACAATGTGCACTGTCATGGGATGATAGTTATGTATTCCCATCATTCTCTTTCCTCGACTGTTTCAACAATGTCTTAGAATCTTCTGACACCTTTGAGCATTCTCCTTTAGTGTATCCCAAACTTGTGAATCGAGGTCTCTGCACAACCTCTAATGGCTGAGTCATGCCTTGGCCATTAACACCAAGTCCTCCTCCTTTGTACCCCATCTCGGTAGGGAGTCTCATGCCAGTTCCTATAATTGGTATCTCCACATTTCCAACAGAAATAACATCATGTGAAGATGAAACTGAAGAACGATAAACATTGTTTACCTTAGATGTCGATTTTGGAACAGGGGATGAGGGCTTCCTTAAGCCTTCATTGCGCTTCAACTCTTCCAAGGCCTCTTCCGCGGCTCACGAATGAAGATGCAATCTCTACTTCTCCTCTTTCTCTTCTCGTAGAAGCCTCTCCAATTCAACATTCTCTGCTTGAAGACTCTGGTTGATCTCCTCATTCGAATGATGAGAAGACGATGAAGAAGATGCATGTTCACTGGAAGGTGTGAATGGAGCATCGTTCTCTGCTCTTTCCTTCTTCTCATAAGCATCATACATTATGTACACCATTTTGGACATCCTTAGGAATGCCTCGTACATCTCTCTGTCATCCTCCATTGTTGCACGTTCAATGTTCATACTCACAATTCACATCAACAAGAAGACCGCTCTGATACCAAACTTGATCTGGGTTCCTTTAGCTACCAGAATCATCCAAGGTCTTTTATTTCTGTGATGTTGTTATAATTGCATTTAAAAGAGCATAAAAGAACACATATGCATGCTTAAGCAAGAGGAAACATGACAACGATCAACAAGTCAAAACACGAGACATTTGATAACGAAGTTCGTCTAGTGTGGACTACGTCTCCAGGCCCGATGTCAAGATGGTGGAGATTGCTTCATATACTACTAGAAATGATGATGATGTACATGGAAGACTCTTTGTCATAGCAAGGACATACACCCTCAAACAAGAGTGGCTTGTCTCTCCACGAAACGTTCTGCTTATAGGAATTCTCACTCAAGAAGGCTTCCTCTCAGCATGACAACTTAACATGATCTCACACAATGTGGCAATGAGTATCCCTTCAACATAGTTACACATGGATCTCAACAACAATACATAGCAATACAAGCTAAATACATCTCACATAAGGTGGAAATAATGATCCCGCAACATAACATCGAGCAAGGATCTCAAACATGATACATTATCTCAACAATTATGAAGGAAAACATGACATGACTGATTGATGTACCTTCACCTCCGAAGTTAGCTGAAACATGGAAAGCTCAGCTGCAAAAAATGATTGCACCACTGAATTTTTGTCATCGAGAGGTGTAAAATCGACTATCCATTTGTCGAATTCTGACACTGTCAAAATTTGGGCCTTTAGGAATCTTTTAGATACCCCTATATTCTCCAAAGATTCTTCTCCATGGGCTGATTGGAAATCTTCTCCTCAAATGGAAAATCTGATATCACCATTGTGATCCTTGCAGAATTCTAAGACTTTTGAGTATAAAGTTGGCAACGTTCTGACTTCGACGAATTTCAGCCTCCAAGGGAATCTAAAGATTCCTCAAGATTCTCTTCTGTGGGATACCTGCAAATCTTTTTCTTAGATGGAAAATCTGACTTCACCATCGCGTTCCCTGCAAAAATCTGAGAAAAATAACTGTAAACTTGATAACATTATGATAAAATGAATTTTTACCTCTTAGGGAAAATTCTCCAAGTTCAGGGTTCCACTCCTGCATCTAAGCAAGGTTCCAACTAGGGCATGTTTCCGCCTATCTGTAACTCTGTCACAGTTCCACTGTGCTACCTCCGTTTCGAACCTCTACCACTCGCTCCTTTTCCCTCTCTACTGAAAGGTTGAGTTTAAATATTATACCATCGACGGATTTACCAACAAGACTATTTGGTCCGTTGGTCAAAACTTGGCAATGGGATCATGGGGTCGACGGATCAAATCCCCTCCCTTCCAAACTTGTCATGTTGTTACGGTTTTGCTGGTGGTCCATTTAATTCTTTAACGTATATGATGATGGTTTGTTACCAATTCAGCTAATGGTTGCGTTTTGTTGTTCAACCATATGATATATGTGGACAATTGGTTAACAAGGCTGACGAGACCACCGAGGGTGCCCAGCGCCCCAAACTTAACCCTTTTTATCATATATTAATTGACTGTTGCGGTTGGGGGTGACGGGGTTGGGGGCCTGCCACCCCACCCTTTTTAACTTTTGTTTTGTTTTGTTTTTTTTAATGCATTATAGTGTTTTTGTCAGTTTGACCGAAACCAAGGTTCATTAAACAAATTAAGTGTTCGGAAAATTCACCCATTTTGTTGGCCGGATCCTGTGCGTCGAGTCTCAATGAATTTTTTGCCTCCTTAACCCTGCCGCTTGGCCATATTTGACCATAAATTTGAATTTCTCTAACTTCTTCACATGAGCTCAGATTTGAGTGTCGTTCGCACTATTGGAATCAGGACGACGAACACTTAGATTTGGTCCTGGTTCGAGAGAAATCTGACCAATTTTATTTTTGAGATATTACAAGCCCTCTTTGACCTCTGAGTGTGTTTGGAGCCACCTGGATCAGTAGCTAAGTGGGACTTCTACATCTCCCAACTTCGAGTTGCTAGTATCGTTTTGTCATCGGGAGAGGATAAGATGAAGTGGGATGGCTGAAGTTACAAGTAAATGAAGTTTATTTGATCATTATGCAGAATCGCTCCCAAAATACTAGAGAATGATGGTTCTATAAGGCGTGGAGATGGGAAATCCCACAAAAGTTGAAGGGTTTTTTTATGGCTAGTAGTGCATAACAAGATTATGACTTGGGACAATCTTATCAGAAGAGGATTCCAAGGTTCAGGTAGATGTTGTTTTTGTTATAATTGCTCTGAAGATGTGAAACATATTTTCCTTCTATGTCCATTTGCATCATCAATATGGACAGGGTTCTACTAATTGCTCAACTTAAATGCTAGTTGGGATCGAAAAAATATTGGTGAATGTGTTATGCAATGGTTCAAGGATTTTAAAGAATACAAAGCTCTACCATTTTACATTATGTGGAGCATATGGAGATAATAGAATTTTAGAATCTTTGAAGAAAAAGAGATAGGGGTCTGAGAGATATGCATGAAGGCATCAACTTTCTTCCTTGAGAAAGGCCCAGTCAAGGATAAGGTGTCAAGATGATGTTTTCATTCGAAGGATATTTGGGAAAAATTCCTTGTAGGTCTTTTTGATGGAGCATCATCAGACAAGAAATGCGGAAGTGGGGCAACTATAGTATTGAAGCTAGGAATAACATTTCATTTTTATTGGTTTAGTGGGATAGCTACAAACAACAGAGGAAAGCTTTTAGCACTCCGGGGAGTCATAAGATGTGCAAAATTCCCTTCAATGGATGAGATAGACATTTATGGAGACTCTAAAGTGATAATAGTCTAGGCAAACAAGAGATCATCCTTCCAGTCCTCGGTCTTATGAAATTGGATGAGGAGGATCAAAATATTGAATAGAGATTTCAAGAGGATCTCCTTCTCTCACATTCATAGAGAACATAACACTTTGGAAGATGGCTTATCAAAAGAGGGGAGCAATAACGATCTAGATAGGATCAAACTTTCCTCCCTAATCAATGGATCCATCCAAGAAACAAGATTCATGACATTTTAATACTTCTGGAACAAGCTATTAGTGGTCTATGTAGGTAAAGATCAAGATTAGGAAGTGCTAATTTTGATGTGGAAGGGCTAACAAGATTCAGGTATTCATAATAGTTTTGGATTAGGCAATCAATGGACTTTGAGAAAATTGTGTAATTTTAATTGCCAAATATTATTATTTACAAAAGAAACAATTTACTGAGTCATGCTACGCCATACAATTGTTTAGGAAGTTTTAAGGTTTCTTGAATCCATTAGGGGAATTTTGAGGTATAAAATGGGCCTCTTAAGGAAACTATAAAATAATAGTGGAAATAATAAAATAAGATTAGATTATATCATCAAATTTTAGAGGGAAAAATGAAAACACTATTTTTTCAACTTATCTCCCTATGGGTTTACTCAAATTTTGAGCAGGAACACTTGTTGGATGCAAAATTTGATTCCTCATACAAGGAGTACCCATGTTGCATACTTTCGATGGACCCTGATACATGAAAAATGAAAAATACATGAAAAACGTGAATACAATCACGGTTTTTCATGTATTTCTCATTTTTCATGTAGCAGTGCCCATCAAAAGTATGCAACATGGGTACTCTTTGGATGAGAAATTAAATTTTGCATCCAATGAGTAATTCTACTTGAAATTTTAGTAAAATATTAGGGAGATAAGTTGAAAATATGAGTTGAAAAAATAGTTTTATCATTTTATTATTTTTTAATATTTTTACTTTTTTACTCAAAAAATGGTGAATCATCCCCCATGGTTGACATCATCATCTTGAATCCTATTGGTTCTTATAAAGTTTATTTTGGTTGTACATTTTTCTTAGGAGGCCCATTTTAGACCTCAAAATCCCCCTAATGATTAGTTTATCGCTGTGATCACAAGGATGAAAGCGTTTTAGAAAAACCATGTATTTTGAACAACTTTTATTAATAAAGGTGTTTTTTTTCTTGTAAAAAAAGATCATATAAAAGAGGATTAAACGCTGAATCCCTGAAGCTTTGAGTCACAATCACCTTAGAACTAAAGAGAACCCAGTGAATGGAGGTTGAGTCTCCTAAGCGAGATGTCATTATCCCACCTCATCAATTTCCATGGGGGCATGGTATCAATATCCATGGGGAGGGGGGTGGGGGGCAAAGTATGTAGAGTTCAATAGTGGTACAAGAGAAGTCTTACTATCTATATCCTCTCTTTGTGGGGGTTGAATGTCATGCAATTTGCCACACCATGAGAAAGCGTCATCATAAGGTTATGATATGGGTTGGATGTAAAGCTTGTTATTAATAATTAAAATTCCAAGTTTTTTCATGGTGGGTAAAAATTGGCTTGGTAATCCACCATAACATTATTTTTTCTTAAAACTTAAGACAAGGAACCATTACACTCTATTAAAGGTTTGAACCATTTCACCCTATCAAACATTTGACATGAAGTGGCTAAACTGGCTTGTTAATTCACCATTACATTATTTTCTCTTAAGACTTAAGACATGGAACCTTTGCACTTTATTAAACGTTTGAACCATTTCACCCTATCAAACGTTTGTCATGAAGACTTTATTCTTGCTAAAATAAAAGCTAAGTGAAGTTCAGATGAAGGTGAGTATTTATACATATGATTGATTATTATTTGAGATACTTGGATCACTATGAGATTAGAGACATTTATTGCTTTCGCTAAGTTTAATTCTTGCAATAAGGTATAGACCTTTACTATGATATTGGTCATTACACTTAAGTCCATGTGTAAGAATATATTATTGTCCCTTTGAGATTAAAGATAACCCTTCCTACACTTACCACTTCTATATATGGTACTTGGTTGAATGTAGTTTTTTTTCATCATTTATCTTCAACATCACAACAAATGCTTATTTATGCCATTCCATATAAGTTCCCTTGTAATTGACTCTCTAATTGGGTTATTTTTTGATATCACAAATTTTGGATTTTGCATAATCCTTCAAAACCATTTCATTGATAACAACACTTTATAATAATTCAAAAGATTTTTGGAAAACATTTGTGATATAAATAAATTCATAAACTTCCATTTGCAAAAGGGACTTCTTTTTTGAAGAATGTATTGTTCCAATTTTATATACTTACTTATTACTTTTATATGTATGTATTAAAGGCGTCAAAACCCATCATAATGTAGTTATCAATTAGTAGTGAATGTGGGTTAATTTATCTTTTTATTTTAAGAAAAATCAAACCACTTAAAATGATTTGTTGTGCATAAGGAGGTGGACTTTCACTCTTCTCAAATTCTTTTGGATTTTGGGTTGTCACCTTGTTTTCTTATGTCTAAAATAAGCTCATATCTAATCAAAAATATTTTAAAGTATCATTTATGAGATTTAAAGCCAATTTCAACTTAGATGGTTTCACAAAGAAAACTATTGTTGCTTTTGATAAGTGATAGGGATATTTGGAATGGGATCATGTGATTTTCAGTAACATTTAACCTTAATCTTACACATGAAATCAAATACAATTTTAATTTAACCTTCTTGCTAATTGTTTGCATTCAATTTTATTTATAAATTTATGTAACTGATATTTTATTTTAGTTAATTATTCTGTCATATATAGTGTTCCACCAAAATTTTGGGAGTGGGAAGCATGGGAGCAAGGAGAGACATATGGGAATATGCGGGAACACTCTTGGACAACCGAGATTCAATGCTATGTTGTATTTTGCATTTGCAAATTTGTTTATTTTTGGAATTCATTGAATTTATAGAAGATTTAACATGAGATGTTTAGGCAGAGTTGATAAAGGATACAATTTTGTAAATAGGCCTAAAATTCGAATTATAATGGCAGCATGACTTTTGGCAAATTTGATTAAAAGGACAACTTCCATGCAAGATGGTACTCCAATGAGAAGGTAAATGAAAAATTTCTTCACCTAACTTAGTAGAAGTTTTTGGGGACTAAAATCCTTTTAAAATGGGGAGGTATGATCCAGATTGGATCATAATATCATTTTTCATCCATTTCAATGTTTTTAGAATAGAAAATATGAAGGAACTTGCAGGGTATTTTTACCAATGGTCTTAGTTCAAAAAATTTTGGGTGAAAAACTTTGGGATCCATTTTTAGGCCTCAAATGACCACATTTTATGGTCCCTACTGTACCATAATCTACACACTAATGGCACAAGAACTTCCTCTATCAGAGCTCGTATGAGAAAGTTATGCCTCCTAGAAGTTGACCTAACGAAATCGACCACCATTATTTGAGAGGATGCCACATTGGTCCCTGTGACTCATGGAAAAAGGGGCTAGCCATGTGGGAACTATGAAGAAGAGCCATGTAGGAAATATGAAGAAGACTCTAGAAGGGTCAAGTTGTAACTCATATTGAGGGTTGCATGTGTCAAATTTAACCCCTGGTTGGCTATTAGGTTATGTTATGACCTAACCACTAGGATGAAAAATGGTTCCATTCTATTTGAATGCATTTTGTTCCATATATGAGCAGAGTAGTTGAGAGAGAGAGAGGGGTTTGTTTTATGTAGCAACTTACCGGCCACAGGTTTCACTTATTTGTACTTGCATCCATTTCCATTCAAAGAAATAGATAATAGAGTAACATCACCTTCCACTTGGGTTTTCTCTCAAAACGGTTTGTGTGGTCATACTTGTGTTATTGTGGTTTTGTGAGTGATGTTCTATTTATTCTCTATTTTTTTTGCATATTTATATTTTGCATGCATGCACAATAACAATAACTTAATAATTCCATAAATTTAGATAAAAACTAACCTTCGTAGTATAGATTTCAGAGTTTAGTAAAATTTCTTTATCATATCTATTGTGATGAACTGTCCAATAGGACATCACGTGGAAATTGACAGATCACTTGAATAAAGCCCTTGAATAAAAAAGTGATTCTACCAATAACCTTAGCCTTAAATGTAATCACTATAACTAACACCATCATAGAAGAAAAAAAATGATTTAAAAAAATTGAAAATCAACTTTTACTTGACTTTTTTTTAAAAAAATTTAATTTTTTGATTTATACTTAAAAAATCTTCAAACACATAAAAAAATAAAATAAAAAGGAAAACACTTTTAAAATAAAAATTATGATCCAAATAAAAAAATTAAAATAAAAACAACAAAATAGAAAAAAGAAAGAGAAAAAAAAATTAAAGAAAAAAACCAAACCAAAAATTTTAAATTAAAAAAATATTAAATTACAAAAATAAATAAAATAAAAATATTAAACAAATAAACAAATTTAAAAAACAATTTAAAGAAAATAAAAATAAAATCAAACCAGTGAAAGTGATACTTAAAATTGCACCTCCCCACCCCTTAGTGTCCATCCTATTCCACCTCCCTCCTCTATATCCAAGCCCATCACTCATCCCCACCACCTTCATAGTTACCCATATTCTCATCCCCCTCCTAGTTCCTCTCACCTCGCATTTCTAGTGGACCACTACGATGAGTGGCACATTAAAGACGTGGGGGTGGGGATGTGTTATTTAGAGAATTTCGCTTCCACCATTTTGCTTTATCTTTTATTGTTATTTATTTATGTTTTTTGGGTGACTTTTTTAATAGTGTAAATCGAAAAAAAAACTAAAATTAATTAATAAATATTTTTTCAAATAATGGTGTAGGACCTAATTTTGAGTTCTTTTATTTGCAGTAATGTCAATTGTCAAAGCTACAAATGCAATTAAATTATAATTTCATACTAAAAATATTCGATGCTAGTAATAACATCGCTTTTTGATATGAGGGCTAATCTTAAGGTTCTTTTTTCATTATCAAGGCCAATATTTCAAATAAGTCAAAATTTTAACTACTCCCCACAAAAAAAGGTGCTAACTAATACCATTATGAGCTTGTTTTTTGTGTTTATAAATAAAAAATAGGGTTTTTGGTGAAAGATCTCATTTTGAGGCCATAATTCTTGTTAAGCTTGTTTATGTTAAAGGATTGATAAAAGACCCTATCTTAAACATCTCAAAATTTTTGGTTGTGATACCTATGTACATGTTCTAAATGAAAATAGGAGTAAGTTAGATAATAAAATTGAAAAATGTATCTTTGTTGATTATAAAGATGGTATAAAAGGTTATAAATTTTGAAAACTAACAACTATGAATATTGTTTATAGTCATGATGTATTTTGAGGGATTTAATGATGTTCCCAAATAGGAAGTCTTACCAAGGAAAAAAGAACTAGAAATAATGGAGTTTGAGTTGAAGGATGAAGAATCTAATTCAACAAAAAACATGAATAATAATAAGAAGAGCCTCATACTCTAGTATTGAGATTGATTTAGAAAAAGGGGAAACCAGAAAGGTATACTCCACCTATTTTTTATCCTCGCTTTGCTTTATTTGTTACTAGTTATAACCCTAAAATTGTTAGGGAGACAACAAATTTAGAGGATAGTAAACTCTGTATGAATGTCATAATTGAGGAAATTATTCCTTTAGATAAGAACAAGGCTTGGGACCTAGTTGAGTTGCTAACTGGAAAAAAAATCATTGGTAGCAAATGGGTGTTCAAAAGAATTGAGCGTAGAAGTTAAAGTGGAGAAGTACAAAGCTTTCTTACTAGCAAAGGGATAGTTCCAAGTAGAGGGAATTGATTTTCGTGATTTTTTTTTTCCATTGCTAAATTTACTATTTTATCTATTACTGCTATATACACATATATATATATATATATATTTTGAAGTAGAGAAAATGAATGTTAAGACATCATTCCTGCATGGGATCTTGAAGAATAAACCTACATAAAACAACCAACATGTTTTGCAATGAAGGGAAAGAAAAACTTGTTTGCAAGTTGAAAACGTCCTTGTATGGCTTAAAACAATCTCTCATGATGTAGTATCAAACACTTGATACCTATATACTAGGACTTGATTTCTCAAGAGGCAAAACTAATCACTGTGTATTCAATACTAGTTGGTGATTGTTTTATTTGTACAACATTGTACCATGATGATATGTTGTTGATTGCAAAAAACAACAAAATTACCAAGGATGTAAAAACTTAAACATCTTCTAAATTTGGTATGAAAAACCTTGGTGTTGCAAATTTTATTTTGGGAATGCAAATTAAAAGAGATTGTGAAAACAAGAGAATTTGGTTGAATCATAGCTAATATGTTGAGATAGTATTGCAAAGGTTTTATATGTGGGAATGTAAATTGGTTATATTCCTTATTCATGTGTGTAAATTTGTCTAGAGATTAGTGTTATAGGACACAAGAAGAGGAAAAAGATATTTCCCATGTTCCCTATGCTAGTGCTATTTGCAGTTTTGTGTATGTAATACTCTGTACTAGACCAAACAATGCAGTGGAAATTGAGTAAATATATGTCAAATTCAAGGAAGGAGCATTAGAAACTCATAAAAATGGCCTTTAGGTATTTTTGTGGCACTATAGATTATGGAATTTCCTACCAAGGAAGACTTAAACGTGATTTAAACTAGATAAAGTGTTAGATGTACATAGCTTTGTTGATGCAAACTAGGTTGGATATCTAGATCACAAAAGATATACAAGTGGTTATGTGTTTAAACTATTTGAAGCAACAATTAGTTGAATGAGAAAGAGATGGTATGTAGTTGCACTCTCAACTGTAGAACCAAGATACATGGCAGCCACTCCTGGAAGTAACAAATCTATGTGGTTAAAGAGATTTTGTTTAGGTATTGCGTCTACTTAATGAGCTATAAGGTTATATTGTGATAGTCAAAGTGCAATGTTTCTGGCAAAGGGCCTTGCTTGTAATTTTAAAACAAAGCATATTGATGTTTGGTATACTTTGTGAGAGATATGATCAAAGATAAGAAGGTGTTACTAGTGAAAATTGACACTTTGAAGAAAGCCACAGACTCATTGATAAAGTCTATTAGTATTAGAAAGTTGTTATCTTGGTGTATAGAAGCAGTGGACATTGTTGTCTTGAATTATCTGTCTTGTAATCGTTAAGCCCCTTGTATGTAAAGAAAACAACAAGTGATATAATGGTGGGAATATGTTGTATTCTTTGCATGGCTATCTCATTGTGTTGTTCTATTGTTTCAATTGGGTTGGGATGGAGCCCATAAAAAATGGGGTTATTTTTTGTCCATTTTGACCCTTTTTTGGTGCTTTTTGAACCACAGTAATCTAATTCTAGTTAAGGAATAATGGTTGTAATATAATCTAAGTTCATGCATTAGATTTTTGGATGTTGTGGAATTATATATATTGTATTGCAAATGATGAATTTAATATAATGAAAGTTAGAAATGTGACTTGAAGTTTTGCTAGTTTTCTCGATTAAGGATTTCTAGAGTAAATCTCTTAGTTCCATGGGTGAATGCTATTGTCATTCTTTCTCCTTTTATGAAGAATATCTATGCATTTTTTTATTGTAAAGGTTTAAAAGTTACACATACAATCTTTGATACCATGTTAAACTATGCAATGTGACACAACAAAAGAAGATTGGTGGGAAAGGCTTTAGCCATCTCAAAAATATATTCATCCAATGATATCAATATATAGTACATGGATGTAATCATCTTGCACAATGAAGTGTTCCAACACACTAAAAACTCATTAATAGGTAAGGATGGCATCTCATTAAGTATATTATATGACAACTCATAAAGAGGTGATCCAGGACTTTGTGATTGTATATGGACTTACAAGCTAATGACATTGGAACCAAATGTTGTAAAATTTTCATGGTGTCACCCCTTGAACCTACCTATCAACAATGTTGGGAGGCCACTATGGGTATTTCCCCATGGATATTGTAAGGGCCATCATCCCCCAATTATTTACAGTTAATTATAACTATTTTTATTTAGTAATTAATTCATTTAACTATAGATCATTTTGATGGACTTAATACAACATAAGTCATTATTATTATTTTTAATTAATATTAATGGAATAATTTAATTAAAAAAAGTAATTGTTGGAAAGCTCATCAAAGAAAACTTTAGAAGTTAACTTTTGTCATTTGGCTAATTATCTTTCTTTATATTTTCCAAAAATGATTCAAAAAATTCCATTTTCTTTCCAAATAGATTTGTCCAAATTTTCAAAGGATAAAACCATTCTACATAATGAATCTCCAAAATTTATCTGAACCATATTTGAAACAAGGTTTACATGATGTGCATACCTTTATCTGTCATTGGTTTGCCACTAGGGAAACTAGACCATTAACAAATCAACAATGCATCAATTTAGTATCTAACAAAAATATAGTTTACTTGTAATGAAAAACCCTAATCATAGACCAACAATGTCTTCCTTGATCCTTATTTAAACAATAAATACTATCTATTAAGTAATAGTATCCCAAAAAAATGAGTATGAATTTCCATAACTGGCCATATAAAACCTAATGCTAACTATAAGCCATGAAAATTCTTGCATGAGGAAAAAACAAAGAAATTACGAGGAGGAGGACATAACCACCTCAAAGGGGCTTTACTCTACCAACTTGTTGCAGTTAGGACCTGTTATATGAAGGAGGCATTCTTCCAACCTAGTCATTGAATCCCGCATCTCTGCTTGAACATACCCATCTCATTAAGCACCATTAGAATTTTATTTTTGGCTTGTTGCTTATTTAAAAGCACCTGATTGAGCATGGTTTTCATTTGATACTATAGATATAGGTCAATAGGTATTTAATTTCTCTACTGTTGGTGTGCCTAGGATCAAACACCCCTTGACGAACATCCTCAAGAATTTCGTGATGTTGTGATCTGGGAGATCTAAAAAATTAAAGTGCTCAAAATTTGATGGAAATAGGACCATGTCGAAGAGCTTATTGAGACGATTCCAACACAACTTGAATAATGTCAAAAAAATCTCGTATGAGGAAGTTATGGTAGTCTGAAGTTCGCATGAAGCACACAAAAAGGTTGCAGGGTTGCCACATGGTAGTGCCAGAGAGTGTCACGTGGCACTAGAGGACATTGATGTGACACAATTGTACAACTAAGGTGGCATTTGATTGGGTATGTGATGTGGCAAGTGGCAAGCAAATTGGATGACGAACATCTGAGTGGCATGACGTGGACCAATGAGGTCTTGCCATGTGGCACCCTCCGGAGGCCAAAATGGGTGGAAGCCTCGGTTCAAAAAACTAACAATGGTGGAGAGAATGGGGTTTGAACCCGTGACTAATGGAGTCACATGAAAAGCACCAAACCATTGGGCCGCAAGTGACATTTATTAAAGTATTGGCGGAATATCATATTTGAAGTTGCATTGTAATAGAAAATGCCAAAGGGGAACAACCATATTCCAACAAAATGTCACCAAATGAATTGTGATTGGGCGCATTAATATTATGGATTGGTGGTAACAAGGCATTGATATTTGGTTATAATGAATTCCACAACCATGTCTAGTGGGTCGAAGTTATGGTTCGGTGGTTATGTTTAAAACGTGTCGGGTAATAATGTTTGCCATATATATAAGGTGGTTGGAATGAGATACCATATATATAATATATGGTTATAACCTTAATACATGCCATTTTGTAACATGCCAACGAACTTGGTTATAAAGTCCGCCCGCGAATTTTATTTAAACCATTTCTATTTGACTGCAGAGGGGGAGACAAAGCTAGTGCGCCCATCCATGGGCAAGATTTTCGAGACAGGGCCTACAATTATTGCAGAGAAGGTATGTCTGCATGGCATGAAGTTTGAGTTAGAGGAGTCTTGAAATGACGATGAAAAAATCCTATGGCGTTTATAGTCATTCGTCATAAATTTTCGAGAAAAGTCTAGTGGTGTTGAAAAAATTTGGATCTAAGGAGTGGTTCCGAGGGCTTATGGTTAAATCCCACATGTGCCATTAATGCTTGGCACAAATTTCAAGACAAAGATGTACTTTCCAGAAGTTGGTTATGTTTATAGTCAAAAGTTGTAGAATTACGAGACGAACCTGCCAGTGTTGTGTTTACCGAGTTTTGAGCATCCGATTGAGTGTTTTGGCACAAAAGCCAGTGTAAGGGTCATTTATTATTGATTTGTCCCTTTCTAAAATTTGTAAGAGGGAAAATATGTAATTGAAATTTTTGTATGGTATTTGTATGTTGCAGCAAGGAATCATGATCAAATTGTTACATAGAATTCATTGTTTGAGCTTATGCACACAAATCGAGATGGTGTGGCACTGAAAAGGCCATTATACCTCTCAATGGGAATTCAATCGTTTTGTATTGTCAAAGGAGAACATCTCTTTGAAGGAGAGACATTTCCACTTGAAGTGAGAGTTCAACCCTGTTCTATTATCAAAGGAGAATGTCTCTTTGAAGGAGAGACATTGCCACTTGAAGTGAGAGTTCAACCCTTTTGTATTATCAAAGGAGAACATATATTTGAAGGAGATATTTTTCCACTTGAAGTGAGAGTTCAGTCCTTTTGTATTGAAAAATAAGAGAATCTCTTTGAAAGAGAGATAATGGAGTGGCTACACCATTGAGCAAAGCCTAGAGATGGAGCCCACACTGGGTGAACTCTATTACCAACTTGGTGATATCTTATCTTATGTGATTGATCTCTTGTCTCATGTTTTTTCATGAATGTTATTTATGCAATTATGATCATTAAATGCATTAAGAAATGAATTTGGAGACTATCAACAAATTCCCAAGTTTAATATTCAAACCATATTCAAGCATGTTAATGCAATCAAGTCAGAAGAGCACTATTAAGAATCAAGTCCTGTTTAAGGGGATTTCAACCATACCAAGTTTGGGATTGATTATGTCCCATGGATCTGGATCAAGGTCACTATCAGAGCAAGAATGACAGGGATTATAGGTGTTGAATCAAATATGGGAAAAGAATCAAAGAATGCATGGCTCAAAGAACTAGAGGAAATCAACCGAAGCATTCAAGTAGAGAATGTTGAGTTGAAAAGATTGCTACAAGAAGCAGAAGAGGAGATGCAAAGATTTCAACTTCAGATACAAGCCACATAATAGGCCTTGGTAAATTTGTAGTGTAATAAAATCTTAGCGAAGTGATCCTCACCCAATCTAGAATTGACAACTGAGATAAATTGTGTCAATGATTATTCAGTTTCATGTTCTTCCCATTATGATGATGATTTTGATGCTTTTGAAAAGAACACTAAAAAAATTGTCTTGAAGCTAATGAAGAAAATGGGATATGAAGGAAAATGACTTGGAGCTAATGGGAAAGGAATTATGGATACCATCCAAAAGGCAAAACTACCTCGATATGCTAGAATATGTTATGGCAGAGAGGAAGATGGAGCATTCTCCAAGACCACCAATGAAAGAAACTCCAAAGCCACAAAAGCAAGAGAGTCTTCAAGTAACGAGTCAAAATCAGTGCCGACTGAGAGAACATCACACCATTCCAATGCTCATGATTGTAAGTCATCTCCAAATGGAGGTGAGAATTTCATAGGATGAGCTAAGTCAAGTTCTCCTCACCATATTTGGACCAAAGGCAACCATTCGAGGTATAAATGTTCCAACGTTCACTTTGATTACAAGAAAAATGGTAATGTATAGCAAAGTTTATGGCATATAAAACCATGCGCATTTTGTGGTTTGAATAATCATGTTGTTGCCAAGTGTTGGAAAAGAATGGATTTGTACAGGGAAGTTACTTCCATCAAGAAGGAGACATGACATAAAGACCCCTCTACACATCAGGAGAAAAAGAAGGGCAAGAAAGTTTGGATGTTGAAAAACCAATGCACCTATTGCAATAAGAGTGGGCGCCAAAGAGTTATGCATTGGAAGCTCCATCTAGAGCTATGTCCAAAGAAGGACCAAAAGATTATGAAAGCACCTGTGAAGAAAGCAACCCTTGTGCAAGAACCAACATATGAGAAAATAGAGCACATTGTAACCCTCCATGAAGGCACTCAAGAAGAAAGACAACTATAGGAAGAGAGCCCATTAGCTTGGTTAGGTAAGAGATGGGTAACCTTTTTAAGTAGTTGAGTGTGGCCACCATTGTAAATCACATGTTGCTTTTGAAGACCCCATAGATGGGCGGAATTTTTTGTAAAAGTGATGAATTGTATAACATTTCTTAAGTATGAAACATAATGATATTTTAGGCCTTTTTTGTGTAACAAAGGGTATGGGTTTTGTTTTAAATTAGAGAAAAATTGTTTGATATCTATATGTAACTTTTAGGCTCCAAAAGTCCTTCAGTTGGGTGGAATGATCCAGGAGGCTCTAGGAGACCTCAAAAATCAAAGTGTTAAAAATTTGATGGAAATAACACCATGTCAAAGAGCTTTACGAGACGATTCCAAGGAAACTTGAACCCTATTGAACAAAGCTCATATGAGGAAGTTATGGGGGTCTAAAGTTCACATGAAATAGATAAAAAGGTTTTGGGGCTGCCATGTGGCAACACTAGAGAGTGCCACCTGGCATTGGAGGATGTTGACGTGGCACATATATACAACTGAGGTGGCATCCAACTAGGTATGTTATGTGGCAAGTGGAAACTGACCAAATGACTGTGCATTCGAGTAGCATGACATGGACCAATGGGGTTCCTCCACATGGTACCCTGCGAAGGAAAAAATGGGTGGAAGCCTCTGTTGAACAAAGATCATATGAGGAAGTTATGGGAGTCTAAATTTCACATGAAATAGATAAAAATGTCGTGGGGCTGCCATGTCGAAACACTAGAGAGTGCCACGTGGCATTAGAAGATGTTGATGTGGCACATATATACAATTGAGGCGGCATCCAACTAGGTATGTTGTGGCAAGTGGCAACTAACCAGATGACTGTGCATTCAAGTGACATGACGTGGACCAATGGGGTTCCTCCACATAGTACCCCGCGACAACTGACCGGATGACTGTGCATATGAGTGACATGACATTGACCAATGGGGTTCCTCCACATGGTACCCCACGAAGGAAAAAATGGGTGGAAGCCTCTATTCAACAAACAATCAACAATGGAGAGAATGGGGTTTGACCTCATGAACAATAAAGTCACATGACAAATGCCCAACCTCTAAGCCACAAGCGACACTTATTAAATTATTAACGAAATATCATATTTGAAGTTTCATTGTAACAACAAATTCCAAAGGGGAGGACCATGGGGATGACCCAAGGACCTTCGCATAACAACCATATTTCAATGAATATGCCACTAGCCACAGTGTGATTGAGCACGTTGATAACAATGGATTGGTGGTAACGAGGCATTATTATTTGGTTATATTGAATTCCACAATGATATCATGCGGGTCAAAGTTATGGTTTGGTGGTTATGTTTAAAACACGTTAGGTAATAACATTTTCCATATATATAATGTAGTTGGAACGGGATACCATATATATAATATATGATTATAACCTTAATACATGTTATTTTGTAACATGCCAACGGACTTGGTTGTAAGTCTTCCCACAAATTTTATTTAAAACATTTCTATTCGAACATAGAGGGGGAGATAGAGTTGGTGCACTCATCCACGGGCATGGTTTTCGAGATAGGGCCTGTAATTATTGTAGAGAAGGTACATTTGCATGGCACAAAGTCCAAAGCAGATGAGTCTAAAAATGACAGAGATAGAATCCTATGGTGTTTATAGTTTTTCTTCATGATTTTTCAAGATGATTATGCTAGTGTGGACAAAAATTGGATCCGAGCAGCAGATTTCAGGGCTCATGGTTAAAGGCCATAAGCCATTAATGTTTGGCACAAATTTCGAGATAGAGATGCACTTTTCAAATGCTAGTTATGTTTAGAGCTAAAAGTTGCAGAGAAATGAGTTAGACCTGATGGTGTTATGTTTGTTGAGTTTGGAACATCTAATTGAGCGTTTTGGGACGAAAAGTAAAGTAATTCTCATTTTTGTTGCAATATGATTTCTAGATCCATTACATTCATAAATGTTTTAATCAATGTTTTGAACCCACCACTGTGGTTCATCATCAAGATGCGAAAAGATGTGAAAGACTGATAACATAGGAGGTTCAAATAAATAGGTAAGGGATGGAGTGAAAAAAAAGAGACGACAAGGAAAACCTAAAATAATTAAAGGTAAGGTAAAATTAAATTAAATGATATTTAATGTATTAATATGTGATGTATTTGAAGGTTTATTAATGTAGATTGATTTGATTATATTAATATTAATTTAATTTGATCCATATTAATATGAAGTATTAATATATGTGATATTAATAAGATGGAATATGTTAAAATTAATTTTATATAAATAAAATCATGGTTAAATATTCTTTTATTATTATAGTGTTATTAAATTGTTACAGTTATATAAATTCCTTATTAAAGGTCAATCAATATTTTTACGGGGAGGTTTGGGAGGAGATTAGTTTAGAGGTTAATGTGGGAATCTAGTTCTCACTTATATTCCATCCTTTGTCTCTGTTGAGGTTATTAGTATGTTTGTTAATTTCTAAAGCCTCCCTAAATTTTCTATGAAAATAGTGATCAATTTTAGCTAGGATGTGGGAATTATCAATGCAAATTTGATGTTTAGTGTTATTGGAATGTTCAGCTAGAGAAAATGTTTTGGAGCGATTATGTTTAATTTTAGCTGAGTGCTCTTGGATCCTAGTTTTGATGGATCGACCAGTTTCCCCAATATATGGTTTACCACAAGAACAAGGGATTAGATAAACCCCTTTTTGACACTTAGGTTCAAGGGGATATTTTACAGATTTTAGGGAACTCTGAATGGTATTCATGGGTTTGAAAGTGGCCATAATGTTATTCTTTCTAGTGATATAGGCAATTTTATTAGTGATTCCCAAAATGTATGGTAAGTTGACTTTTCCAGCGATGTTATCCATATTTTTGTTATTTCTAGGTGTTTTTTTAGAATTATGGAAATCCTTGATTGATTGATGTTTATTGGATCTATTTTTAAGAAAACATTTATTAGATGTGCCTTTTCCAGTTCCAAGTGCTCTTTGTTAGATATTCTTACAACTTTGGTTGCTAAGGTGTTAAGGACTCCAAGTTTTTGGGTTGGATGATGGTGGGAGGTAGCATGGAGATATTGTTCAGTATGAGTCTTTTTTCGGTATACTTGGTGGGATAAGGAACCATTAGGATTTCGGGAGAGGAGAATGTCGAGAAAAGGGAAGCTAGCATTGACCTCAGTTTCCATGGTGAATTTGATTGAGTTAGATAGACTATTGAGGTGTTGTTTAAAAATTTCTAATGTGTCACATCCATGAGGCCAAATGATGAAGGTGTCATCAACAAATATTTTCCATAATTTAGGTTTTAGGGGTGAGGAATTCAAGGCTTTGGTTTCAAAGTATTCCATGAAAAAATTAGCAATGATGGGGGATAAAGCACAACCCATCCCCTCTATCCATTTTCGATATTTGTAAGAGGAAGAATATGTACATGCAGAATGTATGGTCTTTGTATGTTGCAACAAGACAACGCGATCTGAATTATTGCAGAAAATTCATTGTTTAAGCCCATGCACACAAAATGAGATAATGCGGTGCTAAGAAGGCCATTATGCCAATCGATGTTAGAATTCAATCCTTTTGTATTGTCAAAAGAGAACATATCTTTGAAAGAGAGACATTTCCAATTGAAGTAAGAGTTCAATCCTTTTATATTGTCAAAGGAAAACGTCTCTTTGAAGGAGAGACATTGCCACTTGAACTGAGAGTTTAGTCCTTTTCTATTGTCAAAGGAGAACATTCTTTGAAGGAGAGACATTTCTAGTAGAAGTGAGATTTATCTACTTTTGTATTGAAAAAGAAGAATTTATCTTTGAAGGAGAGATAATGAAGCGGCTACGCAGTTGAACGAAGTCTGGAGACGTAGGCCACACTGTGTGAACCCCATTACCAACTCTGTGATATCTTCTCTTATTGATATGAATTGGATCATTATATTGTTTGTCATCCGTCTCGATTCATTTGGATTGGAAAAAGTGTAGGAGTCAGCTCATGGGACCATTTTTACCGGCAGGACCCAGTTTGGCAAAACATGGTCTGAAACCTTCCAAGAGCGTTTTGAGGCATCAAACGACGTTTTTTGGGGGTAAAAATTTACCTCTTTAGCAAAACAAATTTTCATGCTATTCCACACACAGATACCTTTCCAATGACACAAGAAGCACGTCAATCATAGTCTGTATGCAAAAAGTTATTCCACTCAGAAGTTGACCTTCCTGTTTTTACACCTATAGTTTGGGAGGATGCCATGTTAGTGCCCATTATTCATGGAAAAGGGGCTAGCCACGTGTTTGTGATGTAAAAGACCCTAGAATATTCTATTTTGTAACTCTAGTTAAGAGTTGATGTAGTCAAACTTAACCACTAGTAGGCTATTAGGCTGTGTTATAACTGGGCCACTAGGAGGAAGTGACATTCCATTATTTTGAGAGCATTTTGTTCCAAAGCTGAGCAAAGACAGCCAAGAGAGATAGGAGGTAGAGCACACAGAGAGGATCTGTGCACTATAACAACACACGAACCATAGGCATTAATTCTTTGTACCTGCAGCCATATTTACAGACAGAGAAAGAGAGCGAAGCAGCCTCACCTTCCATCTAGGTTTTCTCTTGAAAGGGTTTCCCATAGAGCATATCTTGTGTCTTATGTGTGTGCGCGCTTATTTTATCGTTCTCTAATTTTTTGCATAATTTCCATTCGCATGCATGCACTAATTACAGTAAAATCTATAGATCTAGAAATTAAATAAAATTGTAATAGTGTAGAAACTTAGATTTTTAATATAGTATTATCATATATGTTGTGACGAACTGTCCAATGGAATATCCATGAAAATTTATGGATCACTTATGTGATTAATCTCTTGTATCATGTTTTCTCATGCATGTTATTTCCGCAATTATGATCATTAAATGAAGTAACGGATTTGGAGACTATGAACACATTCACAACTTTAATATTCAAATAAGATTCAAGCCTGTTAATGCAATCAAGTCAGAAGATAACTATTAAGAATCAGGTTCTATTCAAGGGGCTTTCAACCAAATCAAGTTTGGGATCAGTTGCATCACCCAGATCCAGATCAAGATTGGTATCAGAGTAGGTATGAAAAGGATTGCAAGTGTTGAATTAGAGATGTGAAAAGCATCAAAGGATGCATGGCTCAAATAGCTCAAGGAAATCAACTAGAGCATTCAAGTAGATAATGTTAAGTTGAAAAGATTACTACAAGGAGTAGAGTGGAGCAATAGAGATTGCAACTTCAGCTAGATGACACATAAGAGGCCTTAGTAAAGTTTCAATATAATGAAGGCTTAGTGAAGCCATCCTCACCTGATCCAAAATCAACTACTGAGGTAAACAATGTTAGTAATTATTCATTTTCATGTTCTTCCCATTATGATGATGATTTTGGTGCTTTTGAAAAGCACACTACAAGACTTATTGGCTTGAAGTTAATGAGGAAAATGTGATATGAAGGAAAATGCCTTGGAGTTAATGGGAAAGGCGTTGTGAATCCCATCCAAGTGTTAGAACTACCTCGATATGCAAGACTAGGCTATGGCAGAGAGGAAGATTGAGCATTCTACAAGACCATTGATGAAAGAAACTCCAAAGCCACATAAGCAAGAGAGTATTCGTGTAACGAGTCTAAATCAGTGCAGGCTGAGAGCACATCACACCATTCCAATGATCATGATTGCAAGTCATATCCAATTGGAGGTGAGCATTTCATAGTATGAGCGAAGTCAAGTTCTCCTCACCAGATTTGAACCAAAGACAACCATTCAAGATATAACTATTCTGACGTTCCTTTTGATTCTAAGAAAATTGGTAATGCAAAGCAAATTTTATGGCATAGATAACCATGTACACTTTGTGGTTTGAATAACCATGTTGTTACCAAGTGTTGGAAAAGAATAGTTTTTCATAGGAAAGTTATGTTGACGAGGAAGGAGACACAACATAAATACCCCTCTCCACATTAGGATATTCCGACACATAGGAAATAGTTAAGTATAACTTGGTCTAGTGTAGAGTTAGGTAAAGTGTGTTTCTTTACTATGTACTTTTGTAACTTACAATCCGACGGTCATGATATGTAGTGATCCGACGGTTCATTCTCTCCTCGGTATTACTGACACTTGATCCATGGCTTAACACCCGATTGGTCCATGATCTCTATTTAAAGAGCATGGAGGGTCATTTGTAGGGTAACCGTTCATGAGAGAAGCTTATGTAAATTTTCATTCTTTTATTAATAAATTGCCTGAAGTGGCCGCATTGGCTCAGGCCGTGGACTGTTTCTCTCTTTGAGGGTTTTAACCACGTCAAGAATACTGGTGTATTGATTTGTGATCTATTTTTGAGTAGTGTCCTTTGGTTTTCTATCTGAGGAACTTACCCTGTAAATTCCTACATGGTATCAGAGCAATTTGAGGGTTGCATTCGTTGGTGATCCAAATCTGAAGCCGATACAATTGCATCCGATTGTCGTTTCCTAGATCTACTGTTTCTATCTGCTTTCGGCCTGAGAGGACTGCTCTATTGTGTTAGGAGAATTTTTTCCAGTGGCGAACCCCTTTCGTTTCATGCAAAAAGGTTTCCAGTAGCAATAGATACGTCATTTTTAAGATCTGGAGGTATACAGTCTTTATTTGCAGTTCTAGCTATTCATCTCTCTGTTTATTTCGGTTTATTTAGCTCTCTATTTTTTATTACCGAATCTATACCTTTCATTTTTGTGTATGCACTTTTCCCTGCGACTCTGTGCGATCTGGGCAAATCAGAAACAGAAAGGAAGGATTTTTTTCATGTGTATGCTCTTTTCCACCGCGCCTTAGTGTGATCTCGGAAAATCAGAAATATTGAGGAAAATATTTAGTTTCCGACTAAAACTAATTTCAAGCCGTAAGATTTGTTTTTTTTGTATGTCCATGTTGGGTTTTGTGGTTTTTGTTTTGCAGGAAAAAAAGAGTTTTTTTAAGTAAGCACACACCCCAAAGCTTCAGTGACTAACCCCCCCCCCCCCCCCCCCCCCCCCCAACCACCTTTCTCTTTTTCAAAAATTACTAACCTTTTAAACTAGCTCACTTTGTCCAAAGTTACTTTATGAGAATAGAGGTTTCGAGTTCAAGTCTTTCGTTTTGTTGAGTTACTTTTTCAAAAAGCACATGTAACTTATGTTTTAAAGTTACTTTATGTAAAAGTGTTCTCACCCATTATAAAAAGTGAGTCACTTTTAATTCTAAAGTCTCTTTATCTTTTATTTAAGTTACAATTTAGTGGGTAGCTCATAAAGTACCATTGTAAAAGTGACTTTCACTTATTTATAAAAGTGAGACACATAATTTTTTTTAAAGTGAGCTAATTAGATTAAGTTTGGAAAGGGGGCATATTTTTTTTAAAATGTAACATTATCATTCATTTTCGCACATTCACGCACTTCATCGGCATCTTCAACAACTTTTCTTCAAAAAGCCAAAACTTCTTCATCCAGAAGCCGTTTTCAGAGCCGTTTTTTTTTTGAATCAGCCTAATTTTTCAAGATCTTTCCATTGGAACACTTATTTTCAGCATCTACAACTTCAGTTTCTGTTACAATGGAAAGTCCATGCCAAGTTATTCTTGACAACACCAACTACTTCCAATGGTGGTCCTACATTGTGGATTTACTTAGAAGTAAAGGTCTTTACAGAATAGCCTCAAGCTAAGAAACCAAACCTCAAGATGAAGATAACGCAGCAAAATGGGAAAATAGGCAAGATCAAGCACGTGGGTTGATAGGGATGTCTATTTCTCCAGACCTTAGATTCCATATCACAGAACTTGATACTCCTAATGAAGCAATGAAACAAGTCACTAAATTTTTTGGAATTAAAAATGAAATTAGAGCCCATCAACTCGAAAATGAGTTGCTTACATTGGACCCCAATAATTTTTCTTCCATTGAAGATTTTTTGTGCAAGTTCAAGACCCTTGGACTTCTCTTGGAAGGTGTTAAGATTAAGAAAGAAGATGGTAGTCTTATCTATTCCATTCTTACTAAGTTGGGACCAACATGCTCTGTGTTTGTTTCCACATTCCATTCTACTAGAGAAGCCTTTATTTCTCAAGGACAAGACTACAAGTCCCCCTCTTTTGATGCCTTTTGTGATTCTTTAATAAGAAAACAAGAAAAGCTCTTATATCTTGGTCTTCTTAATCTTGGAAACTCTTCTAAGAAAGCCTTAGCTGCCCAACAACAACCAAATTTAAAGAATCCTAAGAAGCAATATCATAAAAAGAATGGTCCTAAACCAAACAAGGGTCCTAAGCAATTTCAACCTCAAAATGAAAAATCATTTCCACAAAATGATAAGGCAAATAAAAACAAAGGGAAGAAGATTGATATGCATTGCCACTTTTGTAATCGAGATGACCACTTAGAATCCAAATGCTTTAAAAAGATGGAAGCCTTGGACGCAGCAATGAAGAAGCATAACATCAATTTGGAGCACTCTTCAACTTCAACTTCATCTTCAAGAATAACACTTTCTACATGTGGTTGTCAAGCATCTCGGTCTGGTTATGCACTAAATGTATCTTCCTCTTCTCATTCTCATGAGTGGCTCATTGATTCTGGAGCTTCTTATCACATGGCCAAAAACAAAGCCATGTTTTCTTATTTAAATGATTGTAACACCAAAAATATAGATGTTGGTGATGATAGATCTCTTAGCGTTGTACGGATTGGAACTGTTCATCTAGGCAATGGTCAATTTAATGATGTATTATGTGTTCCAAGCTTATCCTGTAACCTTCTATATGTATATCAGATAACTCATTCAGGTGAAGGTAAAATCATTGAATTTTCACCTCACGATGTTGTAATTAAGGACCTAAGAGATCTTAGACAGATTTTAGCTACTAACATTGTTGATGATTCTACAAGGTTGTATAAGTTTAACAACTTTGGCTCATCAAATCTTCCCTCGGTATTTGTTGCTCATAATGATGAAGTGAGCAAACTTTGGCATGAGCGATTCGATCACTTAAACTATCGCTCCCTTTAGAATCTATGTAAAGAAAATATGGTGACAAGTCTTCCAATGGTATCTTGCAGAGAAGGTGTCTGTTCCGGATGTGTACTCGGAAAACATCATTGGGATAGTTTTGAAAAACGTGCCTCTTGGAACGCCTCATCCCCTTTACAGCTTGTGCATTTTGATTTATGTGGTCCACTTCCAGTTGTTTCATTCTCTGGCTACAAGTATTTCTTAACTTTCATTAATGATTTCTCCAGACGCACTTGGGTATACTTCTTAAAACTCAAGAGTGAACTATTTAACATGTTCTTGGCCTTTAAGGCCTTTGTTGAAAAACAATATGGACATCAAATTCTTAAGCTAAGATATGATAATGGCAGAGAATATGTTAACAACAAATTCATAAACTTTTTCACTGAGAATGGAATTCAAATGCAACATATTGTTCCATATACTCCACAACAAAATGGTGTAGCTAAAAGGAACAATCACACCTTAAAGGAAATGGCTAATTGTATGCTTCAATATAAAGGACTTAGTCTTAATTTTTGGGCAGAAGCAATTAACTCTGAAAATTACATAGTAAATCACACTCCTATTAAGGTTTTAAAGAATATCACTCCAGAAGAAGCATGGAGCTCAATTAAACCAGATGTAAGTCACTTTCATGTTTTTCGAAGTGAAGCATGGGCCCATATTCTAGATGAGAAACATAAATCTTTAGAACCTAAGAGTGAAAAATGTATTTTTGTTGGATATTATGAAGATGTCAAAGGATATAGACTTATTCCACTTAAGTCAAAAAATGTTATCATTAGAAGAGATGCAAAGTTTGCTGAAAATATATCGGCCTACGAGCCTAGTTCGGTGGATGTGCCACCTCTCTCTATCCCTTCTACTTCTGGAAATATTTCTTCTTCAGATGATGACAGTGAGGATGAAAATCCTCCCCCACCTTCTCAGGATCCTCCTTCAGCTCCTCAGCTTCCAAAATGGGTCCGTGCTACTCAGGATGTAGCAGGTGCTCTTGCTGGTGATCCTACAGATCAACGACGTACACGTTGTTAGTTCGATAGAGCCTCTTCTTTACTGGCTCAAGTTTCAGTGAATTATGATCTTGACACCTTTGCAGAAGCTTCAGGCCATTTAGATTGGGACGCATCTATGAATGAAGAATATCGTTCATTATTGGCAAATGATACATGGGATCTTGTTCCTCTTCCAAAGGGACGAAAACTTGTTAGATGCAAATGGGTTTACAGAACCAAGTATGGACCAGATGGAAAAGTTGATAAACATAAAGCTCATCTTGTTGCTAAGGGTTTTTCACAAATTGAAGGCATTGACTATACTGAAACCTTCTCCCCTTTTCCCAAAATTAACTCTATCCGTCTTGTTCTTTCCCTTGTTGCCTCTTTCAAATGGGAAGTCCATTAGATGGATGTTAAATCTGTCTTCTTGCATGGGGACTTTCATGAAGAAATCTATATGGAACAACCTAATGGCTTTATACAAATAGACTCCAGTTTTGTATGTCGGCTTAAGAAATCCCTTTATGGTCTCAAGCAAGCCCCTCGGGCTTGGTATGCCAAAATGGATAGATTTCTTTTAGAAACTGGCTTTTCTAGGTGTCATTCTGACAATAGTGTCTACACCAAGAAAGTGGGCAAGTCTCTTATCATTTTTGTTCTTTATGTTGATGATCTTATCCTTACTGGTAGTGATCCCAACCTTATAAACCATGTGAAGTCCAGTCTTAAAAAGAAGTTTGAAATGACAGACTTAGGACACTTGCATTATTTTCTTGGTCTAACAATGTAAACTTTCAAACGGGAACTGATACTGTTACCCGTTTCGTAGAGATAGCTAAAAAGTGACCTGATTTTGAAAATGGGTGATGCAGAACGCACATGTTTTTTCTAGAGCATAGTTTTTGGCACTTTAGTTTTTTTTATGTACATCACGTTTTAGAATGGTAGTGATTTTCATGCTGATTTAAAAAAGTGAGCATTCTGCATCACACTCCTTTTTTAAAAGCCCTGTTTTTTGGCTTTAAATTTTTTAATGTATAAAATGTAAATAATTATTTAGTAAATTTGATAATTTTTGAAGTGGTCGTTTTCTTCACATTTTCTTGTTTTTTATTATAATTTTAATTTTTTTTTTTTCGTGAGGTTTTTACTGTTTTGCATTTTTAAATTAGAAGGTCGATATTTAGACTTTTCGATATTCTACATATTTATACATCCTTAATTAATTTTTCAATCGACATGAAATAATTGTTTCTAAAAAACAATATTTTTTAACAATGGACATAAAAATAACAATTTTTAACATAAATATAACTAAAAAACTACACGTTTTGATAATTTTTTGTTAGAATTGACATGTCAAAATCACAATTTTTATACGATAATTTTAACTAAAAATGGTTAAATAATAGCTTTTTCTATGAATTTCATGTCAAAAAAATAATAAAAATCACTTTTTTTTTTCAAAAAATAATGATTAACTTAAAAATCAATGCAAAAATCACATATTACCAATATTGAACGTATAACAACCCTAATTGGGTGTTTATTCTTCTCATAAAATGTCAAAGTCAAAACATTGCAAAGCTTGATTTACAAGCATAACTTAAATTTAATCAACAATGTCACGTAATCCAAACTCTTCGTCCTCTAGAGTTTCATCATTGTCCTCTTCCACAATATTTTCTGTTTCATTTTTCTCATTTTTCTCTTCTAATGGGTCTTTGATGTCTGCGAAACTCCCAATGTATGTCTTTCCAAACATTCTATGTAATGGTGGTTGGGGTTCCTTTGCTTTTTTTTCCACACGTGATTCACTAAAGTCCCCTTTCTTCAACCCAATTTCTTGCATTGCATCTGGAAGAAATTGAAGAGCATTAATTCTTTGCTGAATGAAATTGCACTGTACTGGATCTTTTTCAATTGCAATGCAATTTCTTCTTTTTTGAAGGCAACATGCTAGTGTTGTACCTAATTTTCAAGCACAAAAGAAATAATGAACTAAATTAGTACAATGACATATTAATTAAAAAAATAACATATTGAAATTCAATTCCATATAATAAAACTTACCTGAGCCAGAAAATAAATCCAAAACCCAATCTCCTTCATTTGAACAAATGTCTATAAGATAGTTAATCAATAACTGTGGTTTTTGATAAATGTTAACTATCTCTCCTTTTGCTTCTTTGTCTTCATATGTTAGTTTTCTCACAACAACATCATAACTCAGTATTTGGCTATGACTCTTTCTGTCTACCCGATTAAAAATCATAGACATATGGCTATCATCTTTTGCCCAACTATCAATATGAATGAACTCACAATCATTTATAAATTGTTGATCTTCATTGTGAAGAAGATTTGACTTTTCCCTGTAACATGAAATAGTAAAAGTTAAATTAACTTGTACATAAATAAATTTTTCAACATTAATCAAATATACATTTTAAACGTCTTACCATGTAAGCTGTATCCTTGAATTTGTTTTCCCCTTGAAGCTTGACAATATCATTGCCAATTGTGTGTCTGAATGAAATGTCACAAATCTCCATAATGGTGATGACGTGACTTCTACAAATCCCGCAACCACTTTACTAAAAGCTTGATAAGTATAAGGGTCACTATCATAGTCAATGTTTGGAATATTGAAACCATGGGGAATATCTGCAATGACTAGGGCATAATCCCTTTTAGGTATGAGTTTAGCAATGTCTTCACAGTCGCCTTGTATTACTTGATATTGAATAGTGTCTAGCCCATTCCAAATGAAATGATTAAGAGTTGGATCAAGTTGAATATCCTTAATACGTTGCTTCCTCAGTCTTTCGATCTTTATTTTTTCGATAAAGGTTTTGAAACTATCTGGCACTCCATTATCATCCTTCCTCATCTTTTATAAAATAAACAAATATATGTGTAAGTTATAAATTAAAAATAGTACACAGGTGAATAAAAATGAATGTATAAATCAAGATACCTTTTTAAATGCAAGATAAAAAGCTTTTAATGTTGATGTAGAACTTGAATCTGGATAGTTGCGTACGACATCATCCCAACTATCTTCATTCAACAATCTAACCATTTGTTCTTGAATTTTCATGTAAACTTTGTGGCTGCATAGATAAAGTAAAAAAAAGTTAATATAATGATATGTATAACAAATACTACCAAGAACAACATGTTTTATTTAAAATATAATTATAATCTAGAAATAAATAAAAATATTTCAAGAAACTTACTTTTGAAATTCTTCAGACATTTCCTCCAATGATAATTCCCCTGACCTCACACGAGATAATATTGTTTTGACAATTTTCTCATCTTTCACTCCTTGCATCGCCCTCCAAGGTGTGATAGTCATATCGTCTGGAAGATGCTTCATTTCAGGAGCTAATTTACTGTTGCCACATATGAATGGCTTAGACTTTTTGACCTTCTGGTTTTTAATGGCAATGTCTTCCCACATGCCAAAAATCTCATCAATCAACCTCCAAACATCTCCAGTTCTAAATGCCAATTGGAAAATGTTATCAACACCTCTGAATAAATCACTATGTTTGCTACCCTTTCCACCTTTTGAATTGGTTTTCTCTTCAATTTGATATCCTATTTCCATACAACATTCCTTTCGGAACTCTGCAGTAACTTTTGTCCTATCCCCACCACATTTTTCTTCAAATTCACTATGAATAAATCTAACCCTTTGGATGAAAGTCATAGACATCCTATATTCATTATCTGAATTATGATCCCATGCCACTAACTTTGCTTCTGTATCAGATAAACCAACGTAAATGATACATTTCATTGTTTCAAAACGTGGGTTATTAGGATATTCCTCCATCAATTGTCTTTGAGCTTCTACAGAATGGTTCCCCCCAAGCACATAATAATTGTATTCAAAACATTTTGACTTATCAAATGCTTCTTTGTTGGGAACTTGAAGTGGATCAACAAGAAGCACATAACTAACCACATGAGCATATGGATTGTACCTCATCAATGTCTTCAAGTTGTGAACATGCAGATGATGTGGCTTTCTAACTTGATATTGACATTGTCCTTCACTTGATTTATAGGTTTGCCTGACATTACGCTGAAATGTGCGACCACCATCAATTAAGTTTCTCTTTGTCAAATTCTCTCGAATGACATTTTGTTTTGTTTTGATAATGCCATCTTCTAAATCAGCTCCTGGTGTAATGATTTCTCTGCTTTCTTTTGAAGTTTCACTAGGTTCTTGACTGCTGGTAATGACTGCTTCAAAATCATCAACTCTACTTTTCTTGGTCATAACATTCCCACCAGAGTTATTCTTGGGCATTGTTACTTTTGGATTTTTATGGCTCTTCTCAGTTCCAATGTCATCTTCAGTAATGACAACATATGTTTCATCATCAATTTCAACTTCATCGCTCTCAAAAGTAACTTGTTTACCTTTGCTAGATTTATCCACCAGAGACCTTTTTTTCTGATTCTTTGGATGTAGTTTTGTAGCATTATCAATTACTTCATTTTTCCTATTTT
Organism: Pinus tabuliformis; assembly: GCA_031772625.1. Taxonomy (NCBI): domain Eukaryota; kingdom Viridiplantae; phylum Streptophyta; class Pinopsida; order Pinales; family Pinaceae; genus Pinus; species Pinus tabuliformis. The sequence continues at coordinate 560,587,429 of CM062819.1, read as the reverse complement.
CCATATTTTCTTCTGACACTGAGTAAAAACTGCTGACAACTTTCATGATATCATTCTCAATGAAATGAATGCCTCCCAACCTAATTGAACAACTTTCAATGAAATTCTGCCAAACAAAATATCATATGTCAATAAAAAACAAAGTTAAAAAATATAGTGAGACACTTTAAAAAACGCAAAATACAAATATAAATAATAATACTTACGATGTTTTGTGTCATCTCATTTACGATTTGACTACACAACTTTGTAGATACCTCTCTCGTGTCATACAATGAATATGATAGTTGGTATTTAACCCTTTCATGTGACTTGGGAGCTTTTGTAAGTACGTAAACAACTTCAGTGTCCGGTACCGAACACATATCTACGACTCTTCCCATCACCTCAAAAATTCCATTATCATTCGGTATATCGATATATAGATATATATTCACATTTGCGCTTTCTCTTTCTTTCACATACCACATTCTTGATGGAAATTTCACCTCTTTCGAATTCTTCCAGTCTGAAATCATCTTCTTATCACTTGAGGCACTTGAAAGATTTGTAGTCATGAGCTCAGGTGGAGTTCGTTCACCAATGTTTCTTTTAGATGCACCTTTATGAGTCTTTGGTCCAGAAAGATTCACTGAAATTCTCTTTGATGCCATTTTCCTAAAAAATAGAAACACATAAATCAGTAAATAATAAAAACATATTAACTTAAAGTAACAACGAAAACGTATCATAAATTTTAATCAACAATCGCCCCACCCACCGCCCCTCATATTCCAAAAGGACATGCATTAACATTCCAGTGTAAAAAAGTAAATCACGAATAAAACATTTTGCTCGGGCGCCCTCACCGACCCACCCCCCTGCCCCCACACGGCATGGGCGCCCTCACCCACCCACCCCCCCCAAGCATCCCAACCCCCCCACCCCGGCGGCCCGGGCGCCCCGGCCCAACCCCCACAACCCTCTCCGGCCCGGGCGCCCTCACCCGCCCGCCCACCCCAACTCTCTCCCTACTCCGCCCGCCCGCCTGCCCGCCCGCCCGCCCGACCGACCCAGGCGCCCTCACCCACCCCTCCGGGCGCCCTCCCTACCTCTCCCCCAACCCGCGCACCCCGCACCCCCTCACCCGCCCGCTCCAACCCTCCCGGCGCCCCACCCCTCCGGGCGCCCTCGCCCACCCACCCGCCCCACCCCTCCGGGCGCCCTCACCCGGCCCCCCGCCCGGCGCCCCACCCACCCGCCCGCCTCACCCGAACCCCCCTCCGCCCGGGCTCCCTACCTCTTCCCACACTCGCCCACCTCGCACCCCCTCACCCGCCCGCTCCAACCCTCCCAGCGCCCTCACCCCTTCGGGTGCCCTCGCCCGCCAGTCTGCCCGGCGCCCTCACCCACCCGCCCGCCTCAACCGAACCCCCCTCCGCCCGGGCTCCATATCTCTCCCCCAACCCGCCCACCCCGCACCCCCTCACGCACCCGTCACCCACCTGCTCAACCCCTCTCGGCGCCCTCGCCCGCCCCCTCGCCTGGCGCCCTCACCCACCCGCCTGCCTCACCCGAACCCCCCTCCGCCCGGGCTCCCTACCGCACCCCCTCACCCCGCACCCCTTCACCCGCACACCCCGCACCCCCTCACCCGCCCGCTCCAACCTGCCCGCCCCGCCCCTTTAGGCGCCCACGCCAACCCGCCCTCCCCACACCTCTGGGCGCCTTCACCCGGCCCCCCACTTGGCGCCCTCACCCGCCCCCCCGCCCGGTGCCCTCACCCACCCGGCCGCTTCCCCCGAACCACCCTCCGCCTGGGCGCCCTCGTGCAGGCGCCACCCGGGCCGCCCGCGCCCTCGCCCGGCAGGCAGGGCCCCCCCTCGTGCAGGCGCCACATGGGCCGCTCGCGCCCTCCCCGGCAGGCAGGGCGATTCCCGGAATTGCCCTGCTTGCCGGGCGGGGGCGCGGGCGGCCCGGGTGCGCCTGCACGAGCCCCGCTCATGGGGCTGAGGGAGGGTAGGTGAGGCCGAGGGCGGAGGGTGGGTGAGGCGGGTAGGCGGAGGCGGGTGAGGCGGGCGGGTGGGGCTGAGGGAGGGTGGGTAGGGCGGGCGGGCAGGTGAGGGCGCCCGGGGGTGGGTGGGGCGGGCGGGTGAGGGCGCCCGGGTCGGGTGGGGCGGGCGGGCGGGTGAGGGCGCCCACGGGTGGGTGGGGCGGGCGGGCGGGTGAGGGGGGGCGCTGTTAAGGCTCCCGGAGGGGCCGAGCGGGTGGGCGAGCGAGGGGGGGTGGGGAGCACCCACAGGTGTTAAGAAAATGAGGTTGACCGGGCCCACCATGCTCACGATTTTTCATGAAACTAATTTAATATAAAAGTTTTCAAGAAAAAAAATTTAACTTACCTTTTAATTGCGAGAATTCTTCGTTGATTATGTTGTTGATAGCGATTTAGCTGCTCCACAAATTCACGACCTCTTTCAACGATTTTCAGAAAGCCTGGATGTGATGTTAGTAATAGTGATAATGAAATTTTAATATGTAAGTGAAGTTACAAGGATGTTTTACTGTACGGTTAATATGGGATAATTTGTTTTACAATATTATAAAGTGAATATTATTGATTTGTTTTACAACGGGTTGAATGTGGGATAATTTGTTTTAAAATATTTTAAAGTGAATATTGTAGTATTGGAAAGCGAATATTATATGGTTTAACTATTATAATAATTGTAGAAGTTGTAGTGTACAATTTTAATTATGATTTCATAAAAAAATTTAGTTTACATTTTCCAATAAATTGTAGAACAAAGTAATAAAGGTAAATAAATTTAACAGACTTTTTGGAGGGAAATATTTTCGCGAAACTTTTTGGAAGGAAATATTTTCGCGAAATTTTTTGGAGGGAAAATTTCATTCTTTAAGCTATATAATATCTTTAGGAGACTCTCCATTTGTATCATTCAACATCTTCTATTTGAAAGGGATGGATTGTTCTGATAGTGAAGTTTCGATTTATACACCATCAACTTCTTCATCGCGTAACAACTCTATTCATATTGATGAACATAGCGGGAATTCTTCCACTATGAATAGAAAGTCACTTCTTCCACTTAGTCCTGATTCTAAGGACTATGAGAGAAGCACTGATGAAAGAGGGGATGGAGAATTTCAAATAAATAAAGAGTCACAGATTCCACTTAGTCCTACTTCTAAGGACTATGAAAGCCGCAGTGATGAAGAGCATGATGGTGAAGTTCAAAAGAACGGAGTGTCACGATGTCCACTTAGTCCTAATTCTGAGGACTATGAGAGCAACAGTTTTGAAGAGCATGATGGTGAAGTTCAAAATAATGGAGGGTCACGGTGTCCACTTAGTCCTAATTCTGAGGACTATGAGAGTAGCAGTTTTGACGAGCATGATGGTGAAGTTCAAAAGAATGGAGTGTCACAGTGTCCACTTAGTCCTAATTCCGAGGACTATGAGAGCAGCAGTTTTGAAGAGCATAATGGTGAAGTTCAAAAGAAGGGAGTGTCACGGTGTCCACTTAGTCCTAATTCTGAGGACTATGAGAGCAGCAGTTTTGAAAAGCATAATGGTGAAGTTCAAAAGAAGGGAGTGTCACGGTGTCCACTTAGTCCTAATTCTGAGGACTATGAGAGCAGCAGTTTTGAAGCGCATGATGGCAAATTTCAAAAGAATGGAGTGTCACGGTGTCCACTTAGTCCTAATTCTGAAGACTATGAGAGCAGCAGTGATGAAAAGCATGATGTTGATTTTCAAAAGTATGGAGTGTCAAAGTGTCCACTTAGTCCTAATTCTAAGGACTATGAGAGCAGTAGTGATGAAAAGCATGATGTTGATTTTCAAAAGTATGGAGTGTCACGGTGTCCAGTTAGTCCAAATTCTAAGGACTATGAGAGCAACAGTGATGAAGAGTGGGATGATGAAATTCAAAAGATTGGAGTACCACAGTGTCCACTTAGTCCTAATTCTGCGGACTATGAGAGCAATAGTTATGAAGAGCGTGATGATGAATTTCAAAATAATAGAGTGTCACTGTGTCCTCTTAGTCCTAATTCTGCGGACTATGAGAGCAGCAGTGATGAAGGACAGGATGATGCACTTAGTCCTAATTCTAATGAGTATAAAGGTAGCAGTGACAAAGGACGGGATGTAGCATCTTCAATAAGTAAACAGTCACATTTTCAACGTAGTCCTAATTCTATGGACTATGAGAGTAGCATTGGCAATGCATATGAGGAAGAATATCCATTAAACATCGAGTCAGATTTTCCATTCAGTCTGAATTCTAAGGACTACGACAGTAGCACTGAAGAAGCAGAAGATGAAGAATATCCTCCAAGTCAATATTTGAAAAGCAGAGATGATCATAGTGTGGATAACATTCCTCTTAATGATGATGAAAAGCCTTATACAAATGATGATCAAATGATGGAGATGTTGCCAAGAAACATTGTATCAAGGAGTAGGAGCAGACCTTTTCGTATCAATGCAAGTTGTTCTAGTTATACAAGGGGTAGAGCAGAATATCTGACGAGAAGAAGTTCTATCAGTGCTCTCATTTCAAGTGAATGTTGCCAAAAAGATTGCTTGAAACATATGGATTTCAAATTTGCATTAGAAAGCAAGAAGAGATATTTGTCAATGAATAAAAGCATGCATAATTCATATTTAGTTGGGTGCATGCAATCTACATTGTCAGGTTATGATTATCATATTGGGACCTTTTTTATCTGTAGAAAAGGTTTCAAAATGTTTCATTCGATTGGGAATTTTCGTCTCTCGAGAATTCAAGAAAATTTGGAAAAGGATCCCACATTTTATTCAGAAGTACGTCATAAAAGACAGTTTGGTCCATTATCAAATACTGCAATGTCATGGACGAAAGATTTCTTTTCAAAGCATGGAGAGTGTATGCCAAATGGAGAGACAATACATATTCCAGATAATTTTTCAAGACGAGAAATCTACAACTTATATAAAGAATATGCAGAAGGTGCTGAGGGACATGGCCAGTTTATTACATATCAATATTTTGTGAAGGTATGGAAGAAAGAATTCAACAATGTCCGTATTCCTAAGAAGACAAGGATGGGGATTTGCAGTACATGTGCTTCTCTTAAATAAAAAAGGGACAAAAGTGAAGGCTCAGAAAGAGGTAAGCGTTCATAACTTTAACTTTTAAAATTGTATAGTCATCAACTATGAAAACATATTTCTTAATGAATCTCTTTTATGTTGTGTAGATTTAATTGTCAAACAACTTCAGGAGCATCGCGAACAACAAACAAACGAAAGGAAGAAGTTGTACAAGCATCGAAAAAAGTGCTATGATAATCTGAATAAATATTTGGGTTTGATAATTGATGGTATGGACCAGAAGAAAACACTTTTACCACATTTTGTTCGCACACCCAAAAATTTACAGGAGGAAAACTTTATTCAATTTCACTTGGTCGGTTGTATGGTCTTCAATGGGAAAATGTTGCCAAGGGTGTACTTCACAGCTCCAAATATTCATAATGATGCAAATATGACCATAACTATAATTCATGATGTGATTTCTCATTGGTCTGGTAATCTTCCTGAAGTTTTGTATCTACAATTGGACAACACTTGCTGTGAAAACAAAAATCAGGTTGTTTTTGGATATCTAAACATGCTTGTTGAATTGGGAATTTTTCAGAAGGTAAAGGTTGGTTTCCTTCTTGTTGGGCACACTCATGACCATATTTATCAGATGTTCAGTCGTTTTTCAGTCACATTGAGGAGGAAGGAAGTTGGTAGCTTGCCATCACTAATTGAATGTATTAAGAAATCATACATGCCAGAGCCTACTTTTGATGTGTTGGAAGAAACTATTGACATGCGAAGGTTTATTCTGGGATCATATGGTGAGGGGAAATGCATTGAACAACTTAATGACATTAGCTTCCAACATCAATTTCGTATCAAAAAAATTGATGGGAAAACACTAATATGGGGCAAGAAGTATTCAACTACTACAGAATGGGCACCGTCATCAGGATTGCAATTTTTGAAGTTCATTCCAGATCATCCAATATTTGCATCAAAAATATTGTTATTACAATCAGTTGTTGAAGTTCAGAATGCACGTAGACAGAACAGGGCTATAAATTATTCTGATTGCCTGGAAGAAATTAAAAAATGTATTAGATATACATATGAGTACTTTGACATTGCTGATTCAGTTTGGTGGGAGTCGTTTTTCAATAATCAAAGTGATATCATTTCGACAACAATAAATGAAGATATACCTTTGAAAAATCCATTTATTTGGCCACATAATGTGTCGAATGAACATGAGGAAGTAAACATTGTTGAACAACAACAATCTCAAGGTATTATTAATTCTTCACAGGCAGAGGAAAGAGAGATGTATATTGGTTCCAGAAGATCTCGTGCACAACGTGAAGCCATGGAAGACCTTTATAGGGGTTCAGTACAGGATATTAAGGGGAGTTGCATGATTGTAGTGCTAGCAGATGGAGATCCCAATGGCTATCCATTTTGGGTTGCTAAAGTTATAAAGGTCTTTAAAGAAAATGAGGATGTTACAAGTGTTGAAGTACATTGGTATGCCACAAATACACACCCATTCAATGGTGTGTATAAGCCAGAGATGGTAGTTGACAAAAAAAATGGCGGAAAAAGAAAAAGAAAGGGTACAAATGTAAATCGCCGCCGCACAGACATATTAAAATTGGAGGATGTAGACATACTTGTTTATGACTTCAATTTAACAAAGAGAGGAACTCTTCGCTTCAAGACGATAGAGATTCTGAAAAGGTTGTTACCATAAGGAACAATGTTGACATGGGAGTCACCTGAAACCAGTCGTAGATCTAGAAGAATTTTGAAACCTGAAATGTTGGGCATGCATGTGGACTCAGATGGGGCACTAGTTGATGAAAGAGAAGAATATGGAACATCTTCGTCAGCATCCAGTCACTCATCTGAAGATGTGAATTCTGATGGTGTGCCAGAAAACATGAGTGATTTTGAATAATTGTTTAAGACAATTTATATAACTGATGTATGCATCGTATCTTCAAATAAAATTAATGTTTTCCATATGGGGTTAAATGAGAAGTTATGAGGCATTTTTATGTTGTTGGATTATATGTCTTAGTTATGATAAATTTTATTGTTTAAAATATCTACAATGCAATATTAAATTAGAGATATAAAATATGTTTTATTCAATATACAAATAATGACTTTTGAATGCATTTAGTGATGTAATTTGTTCATAATGTCATGGTTTTTTTTTATTTTATAGTTGAAAAAATTTCAATTTTTTTTGTATCTAGCATGTTATGGTTGAAAACATGTTAAATTTATACTTAGGAAAGAAAAATGATATTCTACCAAAAACATTAGTGTGTTTTTTCCCGCATAAACAATTTTGTTTGACACATAGAAATTTGGTTTTATTAGCATTTTTTTTAAATACTGAAAATTGACCCTAATCATTGTTCCAGTGTCATCAGTTTCATTTTGAAGCTATATTTTGCACAAAAATTTCATAGTAAATTTTGTTGTCACTGCCAATTTTAAAACATGTTCAAAATTGACGCCTAAAAAATAAAAACATCGTTCCAGTATACACACTTTTCGTTTTGAGCACTGTTTTTGATGTTTTTTTGGGGTTTTTTGGCCAGAGTTCCCGTTTTGAGTTTATAGTTCCCGTTTCAAAGTTTACATTGTTGTCTTCAAGTATTGCAATCCAAGGAAGGTATTTCCCTTTCCCAGTCCAAGTATGTCTGTGATCTTCTATGCCATTTTCACGTGGAAGACTATAAGCCAGCCCCTTCTCCCTTTCAGTCCGGAGCCAAAATTTCAGTCACTTGTACCTCCCCTGAAGTTGATGCTACCTTATACCGTCAACTTGTAGGAAAACTTTTGTATCTGACCCATACTCGTCCTGACATTTCCTTTGCTGTTGGCCTTATTGCTTGGTTTATGAAAAACCCACATGAAAGTCATTGGAAAGCAGCTAAAAGAATACTTCGTTATTTTCGAGGTATATTTCAGTTTGGGATTCATTACAGTGTAGAAGCATCTCCTCTATTGGTTGGTTTCACTGATTCCGATTGGGCTGGTGACCCTGATGATCAGAATTCCACTGTAGGTTATGTGTTCACTCCTGGTTCAGGACCTATTACATGGGCTTGCAAGAAACAAAGTGCCATTTCTCTTTCTTCAGCAGAAGCAGAGTATTGTGGTGCCGTAGAAGCTAGTAAGGAAGCCCTGTGGCTTTGTCAGATCCTGTCAGAGTTTGGCTTTCAGCAGCAGCGTCTGACTACACTTTGGTGTGATAATCAAAGTGCCATTCAACTATGCAAAGATCCAGTCCAACATCAGCGCAACAAACACATTGAACTACACATGCACTTCATCAGAAAGCTCATTCATGACCATGTTCTTGAAGTGCAATATTGTTCAACAGATGATCAAGTTGCAGACATCTTTACAAAGGCTCTCACAGAGGTGAAGTTTACTAAACTTCAATTTATGGTTGGAGTTCAGGAAGTTGTCACTAAGGGGATAGGTTCTAATGCCTCCTTCCTTCTCCTATTGTGTCATATTTTTACATCCTTCAATCCTATCCCAAGTTGTTCTTAAGGGGGGATGTTAGCATATTCCAACACATAGGAAATAATTAAGTATAACTTGGTCTAGTGTAGAGTTAGGTAAAGTGTGTTTCTTTACCATGTACTTTTGTAACTTACAATCTGACGGTCACGATATGTAGTGATCCGACGATTCATTCTCTCCTTGGTATTACCGACACTTGATCCGTGGCTTAACACCCGATTGGTCCATGATCTCTATTTAAAAAGCATGTAGGGTCATTTGTAGGGTAACCGTTCATGAGAGAAGCTTATGTAAATTTTCATTCTTTTATTAATAAATTGCTTGAAGTGGCTGCGTTGGCTCAGGCCGTGGACTATTTCCCTCTTTGAGGGTTTTAACCATGTCAATAATACTGGTGTATTGATCTGTGATCTATTTGTGAGTGGTGTTCTTTCGTGTTATGTCTGAGGAACTTACCCTGTAAATTCCTACAATAAGTTTCGATGTTGAAAAACAAATGCACCTATTTCAACAAGAGTTGGAACCAGAGAGCTAGAAGCTCCATCCAAAGAAGGACCAAAGCCTTATGAAAGCACTTGTGAAGAAAGCAACCCTTGTGTAGAAACCAAAATATGAGAAAGTAGAGCACATTGTAACCCTCTGTGAAGTCGCTTAGGAAGAAATACAACTACATGATGATAACTCGTTAGCCTAGTTGGGTAAGGGATGGGTAGCATTTTTAAGTAGTGAAGTGTGACCACCATTCTAAATCATATTTTTCTTTTGAAGACCCCATAGACGGGTGAAGATTTTTGTAAAAGTGATGAATTGTATAACATCGCTTAAGTATGAAACATAGTGATATTTTAGGCCTTTTGTTATGTAAAAAAGGGTATGTGTTCTGTTGTAAATAAGAGAAAACATGTCTGATATCTATATGTAACTTTTTGGGTCCAAAAGTCCTTCAGTTAGGAGGAATGATCTAGGAGGCTCCAGGAGATGTCAAAAATCAAAGCACTCAAAATTTGATGGAAATAACACCATTTTGAAGAGCTTGATGAGATGATTCCAACACAACTTGAATCATGTCGAAAAAATATTGTATGGGGAAGTTATGGCATAATTAAGTTCACATGAAACATGTAAAAAGGTTGCATTGTTGCCATGTGGCACCACTAGAGAGTGCCACATGGCACTAGAGGACACTGACATGGCACAAATCCATAATAGAGGTGGCATTCAGTAGGGTATGTTACATAGTAACTAACAAGCCGACTGGATGACTGGGCATTCGAGTGGCATGACATGGAAAAATGAGGTCCTTCCACATGGCAACTTGCAAAGGCCAAAATGGGTGGAAGGCTTGGTTCAACAAACAATCAATGGTGAAGAGAATGGGATTCGACCCCATGACCAATAGAGTCACATGACAAGCACCCAACTGTTGGGCCACAAGTGACAGTTATTAGAGTATTGGTGGAATATCATATTTGAAGTTTCATTGTAACAACAAATACCAAAGGGAAATCCTGCAGTCTTGACCCTAGTACCTCTGTGTAACAATCATATTCCAACAAATAGGCCACCAACCGCATTGTGATTGGTCACATTGATAATGATGAATTTGTGGTAACATGACATTTTTATTTGGTTATAATGAATGCCACAACCATATCACGTGGGGCGAAGTTATAGTTCGGTTTTCGACAAAGTCTCGGGTTTCGGAAAAGCACTTACTCCCACAATACAACGATTCAAATTACTGTCACAAAGTCATTCCACAGACCAAATTCTGGTTGCACAATATAATACAACTGACTTGTGCCTCATACAAAAACCACCCAAAGAAATACACAAATTACAAACCCAAAAACCATCTCCATGAACTCATCTTGTTCATTCGGGCGACTTGCTTGGTTAGAGCGAGTTCTCATATGACTATAGTTTGCACCTTCACATTTGTGATATGCCTTACTACTATGCAATGTGATGTTTTGTTTTCTTCTCAACTCATCTCCACTATATGCCAATATATATGCAACTCAAGCATGGGAAGGGGCGCATCCTCTCCAAGTGGAGTGTTGCTTGGGTTGAGGCGACCTTTCAATTCTCCTATAGCTAGCCTTTCTCATGATAAGAAACCACAACTGGTCTCCTTAGTTGCTCGCCCCATCAAATGTCACAACCATGTTTTGTTTTGCAACTGTGACTTGTCTCATGTATCACAATCGTGAGTCATCTTATTCATCTCAACTTAGTGGGGCCACATTGATGCCTAGAGCGCTTGGTTGAGGTATTGCCTCATCTTGCGGAGGTGGGAAATATCAGGACTTCCTAGGGGCGTTACATCCTCCCTCGCCTCGAGTCATTTCCATCTTCAACAATATTGGGTCTCCAAGATTATCCTCGAATTGCTCGATATTCTTTTCCCATCTCCATAGTGACTCTCTTGTTCCCATCCTTCTTCTTTTGGTGCATTCTTCTAATTCACTGTTTATTTAAAATTTAATGTTAAATTTACAAATCCACAAAATAGTTATAAAATAAAAATTGGAACTCTAATAGGAAGAAAACATAGATTTGACAAAAGTTTAAATGCAATTGGAATTGAAGCTTAAGCATTTACTAAATCCTAACACAATTTTCAGAAGGCCAATCCCTGTAAAAGTAGAATATGAAATTTTTGAGTGCACTTGGAATTTGAAGCTTACACATTTCCTAAACCCCAACACAATTTTGAAATGACCTACACTCGTACTTCCCAAAGTTGAGCACTTTTTCACAGTAAAAAATAAAAATGATCTAATAAAGTCAAGGTAGATAATTCCAAACCTGCTGCCACCTAACATTGGTTGTAAATGCACAACGAGATATAATTAAGTTTCATTTATTTGAAGATAACACAAAAACTTAAACAATTGAAATCCCAACATCCACGAAGGACCAAATCGTTGCAAGGCCCGATGGTGAGCATCAATGCAAGGCCTAATGGTGGGCATCAATCTCTAATCCACATATATTTATTCAATATTAAATTACAATTAATGATATGATTCCAGCAATTTTATTTTATTTTTACACTCACGGATGAACAAATCATTGCAAGGCCTTATGGTGGGCATCATTAAACAAACTATTAGAACAAATGATTTAAACAAAAGTGGAAAATCGAACAAAATAAATCTCTAATTCACATATATTTATTAAATATTAATTACAATTAATGGTAGTTTTTCACTACTTTCATTTTTTAAATAAAAATTATTTTCATTAACTATAATATTTTTATAACTATTTAATTTTGTTTTGAAATTAAAAATATATATATTTTTATTTTTGGTTTCTTTTATGTAATATTCAATTAGAATTAATTAATGTTTCCATATGTTTCAACAAATAAAAAAATTTATAATCTTATCTTTCTTAAATAAAACAATATTTTCTTTAACTACAACATTTTCATAATTATTTCATTTTGTAAAACAATATAATAAGCGATAGAAAATCTAATATATTTTCAAAAATCAAGCATAGTTATTGAAAATGTTCATGGAAAGCAATTTTTATACTTCGTGTTATGTGAGGGACTAATAAGACATTATTATTGTCGTTGGGTAGGATTGAATTCTCCACCGCTACAATGTCGAATTACAAATAACAAAATACATCAAGATTCAATATACCAATCAGTAAAATCGAAATTGATGAGATTCTAAACCTTAACACTATTTTTTTTTGTAAGGTTGGTAGGACTACATCTTCATCATGTCCAAATTCTCACCCCGATTGGGGGGGGGGGGTAGCACAAGATTTGAACCCAAGACTTTCGGTTTAGTGAGACACAATTTCCATGGCCATTCCCAATTGAGCTATCCCAAGCGGACAAACCTTAACACTAACTTGAATTCAATGTTTTTATTTTAATTTAGCTATATTTAAACTAAGCAGCAGGGACTAGCTACTATGTAGCACTTATTAATTATTGATTTGTATCATTAACAAAAAATAATAAGTCTAAAATTCAGTACAAGGCATAAGTTGTAATTATTAAAATTTAAGAGAAACAATATACATAAAGGTAAAGAGACTATTTAAAGGGTTTAAACTCTATATATATTATACAAGTTATAAAAAAAGGGAAAAAAAACAACCTAGATATAAGGGATTATATTTAGAGAGTTAATTGATGATATTTAAGTTGGGTTTATATATAAAAGAACGAGTATTATCAAGGAAGTGTAAAGGCTATTGAGAAAGTGGGTTTTTCACACTTTGTATACTCATTCATTACAAAAGATACATAAGTTTCATAGTCAAGATATCATTTGAAAAAATTACAAACAAAACAAAAATGGAGTGAATAAATAATAAGAAGGAAATGGAATTTAATTCGGAAAAATAGGAAGGAATATTTCTAGAAACTTCATACAACTATGCTTTAGTGCTATTTAAAATTAAAGGGGCTCTTGCAGGGAAAGAAGTTATCATTTCTACCTCACTTGTCGAAGATAAAAATTATATAAGCCCTAAATTCGCTAACCAATTGGTGATTCCCAAGTCAAATATAATTGAAAAATTAGACATCTGGAAATAATGGGGACTATAAATTTATAAGTAAATAATGGGGACTATAAATTTATAACCAATTTACAAGTAAATAATGGGGACTATAAATTTATATAACAATTCAGGTGATCAAGGTGACATAATTTTGGGTTCACCCTAGACGGAGTCACTAGGGTCATTTATTTTAAATACGAAGAATTTTTTTTTTGACATTTTCTTACATGAAGAAGAAAATAACGCTACAGGACATACATTGAAACTAGATTCAATAACACTAGAAGACATAAAAGATATCTAAAAAATAATCCTTCAATAAAGTCAAATGTCGATGCAAAATATGTAGAAGGAAGTTGACAAGATTATCACAAACAAAAACGAAGAAGTTACTCACCTCAAAGACCATATTGAGAAATTATTGACGCTAATTAAGAAACTTAAAAATGATAAGAAATCATTGAAAATCAAACTAGAAGAACTTATCATGAAAGAAGCATCAAAGTCTTCAGATGTAATATTCCAAGTTGAAGAAAAAGGAATGAACACCGATCTAGTCAATATCACAACTAAAGAAGATGATAAATCAGTTCATACAATGAAAAATCCAAACAAAGATTCTTTAACCAACTCAACAACATCAATATTTGGAGTAAATTCGGAAATTGCCAGATGTAAGAGAAGGGAAATTCAAATCACAAGAACTCGTTATTGACATTCAAATCACAAGAGTAGACAACCCAACCAATCTGCGTATATGTACCACTCAGAACATAAAATACAAACTTATCTTTCAAAGAATACTAAAGTTTGCAGAATCTAGTCCCATGATAACAATTCATCACAAGTTTCCAGTGACCGCAAGATTCCACAGAAAAATGATCTAAGATGGCTAGATCCCTTCTCAGTTTGATAATTTTATTTATCACTCCAATGATCCTATCATCTTGTATCACCGAAGATGACAAATCGAAAAAGTCCAAAAGATGCAAATAGGTTACAAGAGAAGGAACAAATAACACACATTGTCAACAATAAGCTTTGAGGACAAATATTTTTGAAGAGGAAGGCAATGTTATGAATATAATTTATATAAAAAATAATAAAAATAAAAATAAAATAAAAATAATGATCATAATAATTATTAATTTAATACTAATTAGTATTGAATAGCCATGTCTAAGGGACATGAACATTTATGAAGAGGCACCTGCCTAGGTATATACACAGTTTGTTGGAAAATATGGAGACTTGTAAAATATAACTTATTTTCCTTATCATGATAATTACTTGTGACGTTATTTGGTTGTTTATTACTTCTTTAGATCTATTCATCAAGTAATTACCAAAACAATGAAGATCACATAGTACACAAGATATAGGCTCCAAGCCAGGGAAAAACCCCTCCAAGGGGAAAACCCAGAAAATGCTTCTCTTCTTCTTTAGAGCTGTTTACAAAAGAGACTTCCAAGACCCAAAGACCCAACCCAATAAACCCTATAAGCCCCAAGCCAACCCCCAACAAGATATTCCTTGAGACAACTTCTAACACTTCGACACTAATACTGCAACTTTGACCCTTGCAACAAAATTTCAGCCCTATGCAACTATTATAGAATTTCTTTCTTCTGTAACTTGCAACTTCAAAAAACCTAGCGAGGTTAGAGGAAAGCTTCCTTGACAAGATTTTGACTTCTTCTCTTCTTCTTCATCTTCCTAGCTACTGTTCTTCTCCTTCACTATTTCAGATCAAACTTGCTTGAGATAAGTGTCCAAATGAGGTCAAAATCCCTTGTATTTATAGCCTTTCTTGAGGGTCAAATACCCCTGCTTTAGGCCGACTTGATCTTGATTTTGGGCCGACTTGGCCTTGGGCTCATCCATGGATTTTTATTGATAAAATAAATATTTTTCTTCATTACAATGAGTCCAAATGGGACTATGACACATTAACAATATTATTCTTTATCCTAGAAAGGCCCAGAAGACCTATAAGTACGAAGAACATGATTTTGACTCAAACTTGAGTATGAAACCCATACTCCAAAAATATAATTTATTTCTCTTTCTCTTTCTTTCTTTATAAAGAATATACAACGTCATGATTACAATGAAGACCGAACCTAGTTACAATCTTGAACACCCCCTCTTAACTAGGGAGATATTCATGGTACAAGGAATATCAATCTTGAAGCATTCCCATATGAAGAGTCAGATTAATAAACTATCTTTTTTTCAAGTATCTTTATCATAACTAGCACTGTCCCTTAAGGCCTTAACTAGAAAAGCTCATTTTTAATTATGAGCATTATGTTGGGAGGCTTTATGTAAGTTGTCACACCACCTCTCAAGGCACATACCCCATATGAATGTCTACAAGGTATGCACTTTTAGGACTATTCTTATCTTGGATTCCCAAACCTGGATCCTCAAAGAATATCAATCCTATTTGACTACTCTTATCTTGGATTCCCCACCTCATCCTTAAAGAGCATCAATCAACAAATTCTTTCTTTGGATTCTACCATCCATAAGAAGTTCCAATCTAGATGCTTATCCAATCCTCCAAACTCCATTCTTTCTTTATGGCCTTCATTAAGACTTACATTTTCTAGTCCTAATTTAGTGCCTAGCCCATAAATACAAGAACTATTTGATATCACTCCCTCTCAATCAGGGAAGAGATATCCACCAAACCAAGCTTACCTCTTAGGTACCCAAGCTTCTTGTTTGGTAATGCTGTAATCAGTATGTTTGCTACCTATTGATTTGTAGGTAGATAGTGCAGCTCCACGACCCCATCTCGTAACAAGCTTCTGATGTAGTGCTACTTGTTGTTTATATGCTTGATCTTTGCATGAAACACCAGGTCTTCCATCAATCTTATGCAATTATGATTAACACAATGTATCCATGTAGGGCTAAGAAATCCTTCAAACATGTCTAATAGTAACTTCCTAAGCCAAATTGATTCCCAAAATATCTCTCTTGTATTAACATATTCAACTTCAACACTACTTAAAGCAATCGTATCCTGCTTTTTACTCATCCATGAGACCATGGAAGATCCTAGGCTGAATCATCCACCTATTGTGATTTTTCTGTCTGTCTCACTGCCTTCCTAATCTGAATTTGTATATCCTACGAGTTGGACTTCATTACCAATGTACCAAAGGTAGTGATATATAGTTCCACATAAATACCTTAGGATATGCTTGGATGCAATCCAGTCGTCATGTTTTGACTCCATCTGAAAAATTACTTAAGACATTTAATGCAAAGTAAATGTATGGTCTCGTATTTGCCAGATACATCAAGGACCAAATCAATTTTATATAGCAAGTAGGATCCACCAGACTATATTCTAAACTCCTCAACTTCTTTAAATTGATAGTCATAGGAGTCATCATAGGCTTGCAATCCATCATGCCTTTATCATATACTTAACTTGACCAAGATATATCTCTCATGGCTTCCACCATACCTCTAGTCCCAAATAATAGTGCATAATCCCTAGATCCTTCATATTGAATTTTTCTACTAACTGCTTCTTGCATTCCTGAATCTAATGCTCTACACTTGTAACTAGTAGATCATCCACATATAAGAGTATGATAATTGGCTCATCCTAGACCACTGTTAGGTCCCTATAATACTAGTGTATTCCCTTATTAGTATTGTCATTGTAGCCCCTTATTGTTATTGTTGTGCCCATGTTGTCCCCATATTGTTATTATTGTGCCCCATAGAAGCCCACTATTGTTATTGTTGTGCCCTTACATTATTATTGTTATGTCAGCTCTGATTATATTGTGACCCCTTAGACTCCTATATATAGAAATGAGGTCTTGTCATTTGTGTCATCTAAGAATCGTTCATTTGTGTAATGTAAAGGAGGTTTTCCCCTTGAAGAGTCTGATTTTGAATTCGTTGATCTATCTTTTCTTCTATTTTGTGAGCTGGTTGCATAACATTTGGTATCAGAGCTTCAGATTCTAGGGTTTTGCTGCTTCAAAAAGTTCATAGTGGAATTTTCACTATACCTTTTTACTACGATGTATTATAAGATGAAATTAAAATCCATTTGAGCCAAAATCTTGATGAACCTTGGGTCCGAATTTCAGATCTTTTCTCGCTATATTTTCGGAGACATGATCGAAGGAAGTTAGGGTTTTTGCAGGCTCTCGAATTACATCCCAAATAGATGACCTTCGGAAAATCATCAGAACTTTCTCTCTAGGCATTAGATTGAAATTTCGTAAGAATTTACAGAAAGAGGACGGACATTATTTTTCTGTGTAGCGTTTTTAGGTCTGAAGGTCGAAACAGTGACACGTGGCAGGTCATACAAGTCCGCTCTACTGAACTAGTCTATAATCAGGTCATCATGGGAGATTTGGCATAACTCTTTATTGAAGAATCCAATATTGATCAGATTGATGGGGTTAGAAAGAGGACTCAGAGGGCTACCACAGGATTCAATTTCAGACCTTGTAGATATGAAATTATAGAGATACAACATATTCAATATTGATCTCCTACAAAGCAAAAAAGGTGTGTAGTTTTTTTAAAAATTTGCATAAGTTTGTCTTGAAAAAATAATTTGAAGTGATTCAAAGGGCATAGTGAGGCATAATTATAATTAATTGATGCCCCGAAGAAAGAAAATGGAAACACCTAGTAAGCAACCTGAAATCACTACCATGACTCATGAAGAAGAGGAAGAAACACAACATGGTATATCAAAATTACGAGACCAAGTGCAAGAATTTTCACTCTCACAAAAAGTAACAGAAGTTAAGATGGATGGTTTAAAGAAAGGCATGGAATTTAATATGAATGGCATGGAAGCTAAGATGGATGGCACAAAAACTAATATGGATGGTATATAAGAAAAACTTAAAGGCAACAAGGAAGATTTGAAGATAGATTTGACAAAGTTGCTACAAGAAATGCTTGCTAATGGCGAAAGGGTAGTAAAGGAAACTCATGATGAGAACAAAAGAAATGTTAATCATGATTTCGTAGACTCTAATGTTGAATTGAAAACCCACCATGTTCCAAAGATAGATATGAGGAAGTTTGATGGCAAGGATCTCGTAACATGGATACTATAGATGAAGTAATATTTCGATCTCCATAATGTGCAAAAAACATAAAAGGTACGCATTGCAACTTTATATTTGGAACCAAATCAGTTTGTATGATATCGATGGATTTTCTCACGTAAATAAATTGTCACTAGGGAAATTTTTATGGAAGAAATGATAGCCATTATGAGGATACAAAAAGCAACACCCTTTTTAGCCAATTGATAAATCTCAAACAAAAGGGTTCAATGATGGAGCACATTGAGGACTTCCAAAAATTGAATATAAGGGTAAAAGATATTCCATAGGAGCATAGGATTGATGTGTTCATGGGGACTTTAAATGATAACATCCAACATGAGGTTCTTCTTTTGGAACCTGATTCATTGGAGAAGACATTTAGGTTGGAAAGAAAAATTGAAAGAAAAATTATGGCAACAAGGAAGCCTACCACTCACAAGTATAAAGATGGAAGTGTTGTTTCCCCTAGTCTTCCACAACCTACAAGGTTGACACCATAAAAATTGGAAGAAAAAAGAGCAAATGGGCTTTGTTAGAGTTGTGATAGAAAATACACTAAAGGTCATAAGTGTGCAAAGAAGAAATTATTTTACATAGATTGTGAAGAGGAGGAAGAAAAGGAACAAGAAACATCAAAAGAAGAGGATATACACCAGGTTTTAGCACAGTTCTAGGCTAATTCATGAGTAGGTTTTGAAATTTTTATTTTTTGGATTAATTTTTTAAATTTCAAAAACAATTCATGCGCTACCGGAATTTCAGGTAGCATCTGATTTTCTTGTTTAGACAGTCTCCCCTGTTTTTCGGACAGTCTTTCTGTTATCGTTTTATTTCCTGTTTTCTTTAAAAATTCCGATGTTATTGGAATTTCCGGTAGTGTTTCCCATTTTTAAAAATAAATCCGAAAATGCAATCATTTTTTATTTTCCACATGTCATAACAGTGGAATATCTAATCTAAATCATGAGATTTCGTGATTGGATAGGTCACAAACTCCAAGTTAGGTCAAGTGGTAGTCATTAATCGTTTTGGTTGATCATGTTTGCTAGGTGTCAGCCATAGCCATAGACAACCACATATCTGTAGTGTCAGTCTCAGCAAATTATTTAAATTTTGATGACCGTTCTTTCTGTTTCGCGTAATGCACTACCAGAATTTCCGACCAGTCCAAATTAATGCATGAAAAATTTCCAGATTTGCAAGATTCTCATACAACCACCTGTAGCAGATCAAATGGACTCTCCGAGGCAACTCGAATTCATCATTACAACTACATGCTGTCTATCATGACATGAAATCTTGTGTAATCATGAAGGATTATATGCATGAGAGATTGAACCATAGCTTCATCTCAAATATTCTAAAGTGAAAGGAAATGTCACCATTTCAAATTTCTGAAGAGTAGCTAAGGAGACACTGATTAAGGAGTTTAGGAACATATCCCATATTTTTAGGCAGCCTAACTCAAGATAGTTGCAATAGCTGTTGGGTAAGCTTTCACACTTTGACACCTATTCTTCATAATCAGCAAGTAGATATTCTATGGCACCAAAGTCTAGGAAAGGTGGAAATCTTAAGAGAATTGAACCCCAATGAGCTGAGTTAGTCGATGCTAATCCGAAGGTCAGAAGGCTGTTCATTCAAGCAGGCTAGTATCCACTTTGCACAAGGTTAGGAGACTCACATCAAGGAGTAGCCTATGAATTTGCTCATACTTTCAATGGAGAGCAAGCTACCATTTTTGGTTTTCAGTTCTAGGTTTCAGAACAATCTATTGCAGAGGCTTTTAACCTTCCCCAGGAAGGAGAAAAGTGGTTCAAGGGACATCTTATCACAGGAGAAGATCTCAATTCTTTTATCAGAGATGAATACAGAGATCCCAACTGGGCCAAAGGAATTCCCAGCAATTATCTGAAGAAAGAATGGGAAGAAATAGTCAAGCTGGTTAAGATTTTCCTCACTTGTGAGAGAAGATATACAATAGTTTTTCTTTACCATATGAGGTTTCTGTTTCATTTTGCAGGTATGAGGACTCTTAATTTGCCTTATTTTATATTGAAGAGCCTAACCAAAATGGCATCCAGGATTCAAACACATCAGGAAACATCAGAGTACAACCTGTATCATCAGGCAATTATCAAGGTTCTGGTTGAATAAGAACTAAAAAAGAGAAACCAAACCTGAGACCATTTCTTGTTTTACAGGGTAGACCAACCTGCACCAAAACCCCAAGAAACTATTAAGCCTTCTTCAACACGGGTTTAGACAAAGAGGACAACTACTGCATTAGCTGAGGGAAGCTCCGAAAGAAAGAAAAGAAGGGAAGGTGTGAGTAGAGGTGCCAAAAGCAGCGAAGAGAAGCCCTTAGCTGTTGAAACTGAAAAGAGAAAGGAGCAAGGTGAAATCTCTTCTGCCCAGAAAACAAAAAGCTCAAAAATGGTTCCCCCCTGTTAGACATTTTCCTAAGGATTACAAAAGAATTCAGAGAGGAAAACTTGCAGTTGAAAATAAATCTGAAGCACATGAACAAAAACAAGAAAACCAACCTCTTGATTCTGATGAGGAAATACTGAAGGAAGCAGGGTATACAAGAATTAGTAAAAACAAGAAAGAAAAGCTAAAACCAGTTGCTGGAGCTAGGAGGAGGCATACTAGGGAAAAGAACAAATATAGACTGAAATCAAAGGCCCTACACCTGGCGACTCCATTTTTGAAGTTTTGGCTCCAAGAAAAGCTAGAACCAGGGTAAACCCATATTCTCCTTTGAAAAACCAAGTCCCTGATCTTGAGAAGATAATCAAGAAAAAGAGTAAGCGAAAGTTTGTTTCTTCTGTTTTTGGTTTTTCAAAATTTATTCCTAAAAAAGTACAACAAATTGTGTGTCTTGATTTTACAAAAATTTATGTACCTCTCTCGTTTTCCAGTCAACAAACAACCTCTACATCGAGTGTTGGTGCTTCCTCATCTACTGTTCAAAATCCTCAAATTGTTATTCCACAAATCCCAGTAACTCCAATTGTTATTCCACAAACCCCAGTAACTCACACCATGGCAGGTCCTAATCCACCCCCTAACCGAATGGATGCAATTGTTGCTGCTAGGTATGCTCCTTTAGTTTTACCTCAGCCTATGAATGCATTACTTGTAGGAGATTATCTCAAGTATATGCCTAAATTTAATGGTGAAGGGGAGGTAATTTCTGAAGAACATCTTACTGATTTTTATGCTTATGCTGATAATCTGAACATTGAGCATGAAGATGTTTGGATGAGAGTTTTTGTTCAGAGCCTTGAAGGTGATGTAAGGAAATGGTTCAGATCTTTGACAACTAGTAGCATCACTGGAATTGAAGTCATAGATGATACATTTTTAAGAAAATGGGGTGACAAGAGAGATTTTTTGTATTATATCAGAGAATTCGGTGCAATCAAAAGAAATGAAGGAGAATCAGTTTCCAATTTTTCTAAGAGATTCAATAAAATGTATAGAAAGATACCTACTGAAATCAAGCCTACTGAAGCTTTAGCTAAAATCACTTATGCTAGTGCTTTTGATCTTGAATTTTGTTTATTGTTGAGAGAAAGAAGATCTGCTACGCTATCACAAATGCAGGACAATGCACTGGAGGTAGAATCAAATATATTAGTAGCTAATAGACTCAGAGGAGGGATTGACAGAGAAAAAAGAAAGCAAAAAGCTGAAGTTTCTACTTTAGGAACTTCTGACATAGATCCTAAGCTAGATGAGCTTACCAAGATGGTCAAATCATTGACTACTGATATTTCTAAGTTGAAGATGGAAGCAAGACCATCTACTACCAGAAATGTTTCATTTGATTTGCCAAATAGACAACAGTTTAGAAGACCTAATGCTCCTCAAATTCTGCAGAGAGAAAGAAGAGATGCTGATGATCAAAAGGTGTAGCCTCCTTTGCAGAATGTTATATTTGAAGATGAAGAAGAAGTTGAAGGGTTGGAAAGAGGTGCTGATATAAATTGTCTTAGAGACAAAGAAGGGATGATTCATCTTACACAAGCACAGTATGAAGACTTCATGTCATATACTTAGAATAATGAAGTGAGTCCTAATCATTCCATGATTGCACCTGATCATCAAAGTAGATACAATCTCAGATCAAAGAAAACTTATGACACTTCTAAGCTTGTTGCACAACCAAAGAAGAATAAAGATGTAGTTAAAATTTTAGCGGAAAAATCTAGCAGACCGGAAATTCCAGTAGCATCCGATATTCTAGCAGAGAAACAAGTGACCGAACCTGACAAACTAGAGTCTCTGGTAGTGTTTGATTTTCCTTCACTTGAAGTAAAAATTGCTCACAAACCACACTCTGCCTTCAATTTTGAAAATGAGATTTAGAAGCTCAAGATTCTTGTTCCCCTTGTAGAACTCATGAAAAATCAAGATTTCAAAAATACTTTTATGAAAGCTTTGCAGTCTTCACCTACTAAAGTAGTCTCTGATTTTGTTAATCTTCAAGATGATAAGCCCATTATTATTTTAGGTCCATTGGTGAATATAGAGATGAATCTACCCCTCCCTTCTATCTAGCTCTGAATATTCATGAAAAGACCTTGCATAATTGTCTTATGGACTCTAGAGCTTCACATAATTTAATGCCAAGGTAGTTATGGATGAACTAGGTCTTGAGATAACTAGGGAGTACCAATATCTCTATTCTTTTTATTCCCAAAAAGTTCAATGCCTTGGTGTCATCAAAGACCTTGCAGTAAGTTTTTTTCAGTTACCTATGAAAGGGATGGTAATGGATATTGTTGTAGCTGGTATCCCTCCCAGATTTGGTATGTTACTTTCTAGGTCATGGATTAAAAGGTTGGGAGGAACCTTGCAAATGGATTTAAGTTATGCTACTGTTCCTGTTTTTGGAGGAGAACAAAGAATACTTTACAGAGAAGCTTAGATGACATATATCATTAGTGACAAAAAAGAGCCTACTAATCATCTGATATATGCTAGAACAACTGGAGTAGGTTCAAGCATTCTACATATGGATGACTTTGCCTTGCCTACAGAATGTTTTCAGATTTTAAAGCCTGCTGAAAATCAAATCAATCATGAAGGATCAAAGGTATGGAAAATGTTTTTTGATGGCTCATGTTCCAAAGAAAGTGTTGGTGCATGGATTGTTCTTATTTCTCCTTTGAAGGAAAGTTTCAATTTTTCTTTCAAACTTGGATTTGAGATAACTAATAATGTGGCTGAATATGAAGCTCTGTTAATTGGCTTAAAAAAGGAAAAAGATATGAATATATCAGAAATTTCTGTTTTTGGAGATGCTGAACTTATTATTCAGCAAATTAGAAATGTTTATCAAACTAAGCATCCTAGACTCAGAGATTACCGGAATGCAGTATGGGACATTGTAGAAGACTCCTTCCTGGCCTTTAACATTTCTTTTGTTCCAAGAGAAAGTAATATTCTAGCTGATTCACTCTCTATTTCAGCCAGCTCATTCAAAATTCCAATGCCGATAAAGTTGAAATATGAAGTGGAAGTTAGGTTTAGACCTAACATTCCTGATAATGTTAAGCATTGGAAAGTTTTTGAAGATGACCAGGAGATCAAAAAATTCATTGAAGTTGCTAAAGAGTTTGTTGTTCTAAATATTGATAAAGAAGAAGACCTAACACAAGTTGATGTTGATCATCAAGATTCCATAAATCTAAAAAAACAAATTGCTGATCATCCTATCATACTGTTGCCTACCAATCATATTCCCAAGGGGTTAATTCCACTTGAGAAACTTTTTGATCAGAATGATGTTGCAGTCAAGTCACAGTTAGCTGAAGAAGATGTTGAATTAGAAGATTACAACTTGGGTACAACACAAGAACCATGTATGTGAAGTTGTCAAAAGATTTACTAAATGAAAGAAGGATGGAATATCACAAGCTGTTTTGTGAATTTGTTGATGTTTTTGCCTGGAAATATGAAGATCTTAAGACATATGATACATCTATCATTGAGCATAGAATACCATTGAAAGATGGTACTAAACCTTTCAGGCAGAAGTTAAGGCAAATCAATCCACTATTGCAACCAGTGATGGAAAAGGAAGTGAAGAAACTGTTGGATGCTAAAATCATTATTACATTAAAATACTCAGATTGGGTTGCCAATATAGTGCTAGTAAGAAAGAAAAGTGGTGAAATTAGATTGTGTGTGGATTTCAGAAATCTTAACAAAATCTCCTGAAAGATAACTATCAATTGCTGAAGATGGAGCATATTCTTCAAAAGGTGACTGGTTCAGACAAAATTTCCATGTTAGATTGCTTTTTTGGGTATAATCAAATATCTTTTTGGCCAGAAGATCGAGAGAAGACAACATTCACTACTCCTTGGGGTACATTCATGTATGCAAAGATGCCATTTGGGCTCATGAACGCTGGAGCTACTTTCCAACGTGCTATGGACTTTGCATTCATTGGAGAAAAGGACAAGTTCTTGGTCATCTATTTGGATGACATTACGTTTTTTCAGCTTCAAATCAAGAACACCTTCGGCACTTGAGACAAGTATTTGTTAAATGAAAAAAATATGGTATATCCTTGAATCAGAAGAAGTCTCATTTTTCTCTCAAAGAAGGTAAGATGTTGGGTCAGATAGCTTCTAAAAATGGAGTGAGGATTGATCCAAAAAGAGTGATTGCAATTCAAGATTTAACACTTCCAAGATCTAAGAAAGAGATTCAATCTTTTGTTGGTAAGATTAATTTTCTTAGAAGATTCATCCCAAATTTTGCTGAAGTGGTGAGACATATTACTTGTATGCTAAGGAAGGACAAAGAAGTCGAGTGGACAATTGAATCCAGAAATTCATTTGAGCTAATAAAAAAGGCTATCATTGAAGCACCTAAATTGGTAAGTCCTGAATATTCAAAACCTTTCTTAATCTTCTCATTTTTTTCTCAAGACACCATTGCTGCTGTTTTGTTACAAAAAGATTCAGAAAATAAAGAAGCACCCATAGAATTTTTTAGCAGAGCTCTTAGAGATGGAGAATTAAAGTATGAAATGTTGGAAAAACATGCTTATGCATTAGTTAAAGCTTTGAAAGCTTTTTGAGTTTATATTCTACATGCTCAAGTGATAGCTTATGTCCCTTCATCTACTGTAGAGAGATACTGGTTCAGCTTGATATTGATGGAAAGAGAAGTAAATGGGTGACTAAAGTTCTTGAATTTGATTTAGAGATAAAGCCTACTAAACTAATCAAAGGTTAAGGATTAGCCAAACTACTTGCTGACGAAAATTGTAAAGTGTTGGGTTTGAATTTCATGGATGATAATCTAGAAGGGCAAATTTCAAAACCCATTGATGATATGACAGTAGATTCAAAGCTTGCTGAGTGTAGCTGGTACAAAGATGTTTATTTTCTGAAATATTTTAAATCCCCTCCAGAGTATGATAAAAGTAGAGTGAGATCTTTGAAGTTGAAAACCATTAAGTATTGCATCAAGGATAACTGTTTGTATTGGAAAGATCCTACAGGAGTTCTGTTGAGATGCATTGATCCAGAGGAATCTAAAAAGGTCATATTTGAAATGCATAGTAGTGTTTGTGGAGGTCATCATTATTGGAGAACTACTGCATACAAAATATTGAGAGCTGGCTATTTTTGGCCTAGCTTATTTTCTGATGTATGTGCTGAGGTGAGAACATGTGAAAAATGTCAAAGGTTCACTGGTAAAAAGCATCTGAAGTCTTTACCTCTCAAGCCCATAATTGTTTCTGCACCTTTCCAGCAGTGGGGATTAGATTTCATTGGTGAAATTCATCCACCTTCAAGTGGGCAGCATCGTTGGATTCTTGTTGCTACTGATTACTTCACCAAATGGATCGAAGAAATACCTACTAGGAATGCCACTTATAAAGTTATCATTAACTTTCTAGAAGGAACCATAACTAGATTTGGATGTCCATCAAGATTAGTAGCAGATAATGCAGCTGCTTTTAAAGCTACACCATTGGTAAATTTATGTGAAGATTATGGTATTCAACTTACTCATTCTACAAATTACTATTGAAAAGGGAATGGTTTAGCTAAATCATCTAATAAAAGTTTGGTAAGAATCATCACCAAGTTGTTGGAACAAAACAAGAAAGCTTGGGACTCAAAACTCAAATTTGCTTTATGGGCTGATAGGGTGACAATCAAAAAAGCTATTAATACATCACCTTTTCAGATGGTTTATGGGATTGATGCTGTTTTTCCAGTTCAATTAGCTATTCCTGTAGCCAAACTACTGCAAGATCATGAAGCTGAACCAAATGACATGACTAGAACAATGTATCAAATCATAGAAGTGCAACAAAAGGGAGAACAACAATATGATTTGGTAAGAAAATATCAGCAAGATGTGAAGCAAGTCTTTGATAAAGGGACTAAAAAAGAATATTTTCATATTGGAGATCTGGTGTTGAAGTGGGATGCACAACACCAAGATCCAGGTAAGCATTCAAAATTTGATGCTTTAAGGCTTGGTCCTTTCAAAATCTCAAATGTCTTGTAGAACAATACTTTTGAGTTGCAGAATCTTGATGGGACAGAACTGTATGGAGGCCCATTCAATATGCATTTTCTCAAAAAATTATTTTACTAAGGCTGTTGGTAGCCTCAGTTCACTGTAAATACCGGTGTGATTTCATAATAAGAATCCATAGCCTAATGACAAGGCACTGAAACTGTAGAAATTTCTTAGAGCCTCGTAGGGAGAGCTCTATCCCTTGTGGAGACAATGTTAGCACAGTTCTAGGCTAAGTCATGAGTAGGTGTTACACTAAAAAATGTCACCTTGACTACTTACAGTTAGTATGGCTCAAATCAACAAGTCATGCTACCCTCTTAGGCAAGTCTCATGCCTCTGTTATCCATCTCAAACTCAAAGAAGAGAGAAAGTCTTGTAAAAATCATGTTTATCTCTGGGGTCGCAGGTTCTCTCTAGCCTTACCTGCGGGGACGCTGACCATGTTCACAAAATCTGCGTCCATAGACGCTCTGTATGTTAAGGGACAGGTGCGTCCCTCTGTAAAAGGCAAAATGCGCGAGTTTTATCTTGAAAAAGTTACTTGTGGTTACTTCTAGAACATTCTAGAGGTCGGTTTGATGAAATGGATGCGCCTCCAGTTGGTTCATGTATCTCTATTAAGGGGGAACTTATCCCAT
>CM062819.1:559173802-559342743 GCA_031772625.1 Pinus tabuliformis | reverse complement strand
ACCGTTTTGCTTATATATTCACTAAGCATGACTCGGAGAGAGCCCTCTCCTGTTCTGGTAGGGATACTACCAACTAAGCATGGTTTGTGGTTACCCTAATTTTTTGCCTTCCTTCACCTAGGGCAGATTTAGGTGCTAACATAACCAAGTCAAACTGAACACAACTCATCAACCCACAATCACTCCACCAAACTCAACTGCTTGAGTTCTAACTGAAGTCCTGCATGCAATAGCTCAACTGACACATAAGAAAAGCAGATTTCCTTCTGAACTGCTGCATGTGCCACATCTATAGCTCAAACTGAAGTGCTCCAAGAGGATAAGATAATGTTTATAGTCCAAATATTATTATAGCTAATAAAATTTGACTTTTCTATTTTTGACTAGCAGTCTAAAAATAGAACTCTGATCACTCCCCTGTGGTCCAAAAATAGAAGTCCATCTATTTTTTTCTCCCCATTCCCAACATGACCAATCAGCCATAAATAGCATCCTGCAACTCATAGACCATGATCCATAATGTCTAAAATATACATAGTCTAGAAATAGACCTTGCGCCAAAAATACCCTGCAGGCCCACTTAGTGAAGGCGACTCCTTTCCATTAAGCTCCATCATCTTGTTGCATTCTCAAGAACTCCCTCTCAACAAGATATGGAATTATCACAACCACTATCCTGTCTCAATGGTTATTCAATTTGCTCCTGGTGAGCCCCTTCGTCAAGATAATCAAGCATCCTAATCCTCTGTTGGAATGTATGAAAGTAACATGATTCGTCCCGCTGCACACAATCTCTGATATGATGGTACCTGATGTCAATGTGCTTAGATCTATCATGAAATACAGGATTAACCGAGAGTTTAATGCAACTCTGGTTATCACAGTAAAATCCACAGTAGCCCAAGTGAGAACCGAACAAACCGACCAGGATCTTCCTCATCCATATAGCCTCGCATGCAAACCAAACTTGTTGCCATATACTCAGCCTCTGTTTAACTGAGTTGCCACGGATCTCTGCTTCCTGCTGTACAAAAACTGCTGTCGACCCGATACTGAAGACCCCTCCTGATGTGCTCTTTCTGTCCGTTGAGCTCCCTACCCAATCTGCATCCATGAAGCCACATAGCTTCACCTCATCCTCCTGTATGTACCACAATCCATTCTCGATGTGCCTCTCAAATAACGCATTACATGCTTGCCTGCGTACAGAAGAGCTTGGTTGGCTTAACCATAGCTTGTGAAAGCTGGTTAACATCATAGCATATATTGGGTCGTGTATTGACTAGATACATAAGCGACCCAACCAACTGTCGATAAACAGTGGCATCCACTTCTTCTACTGAAGTGGCATCCTCCTTCCTTCGACCTCCAGGAAGAAGGAGTATCAACAAGCTTGCAGCCATTCATGTGAACTTCTCCAGTATCTCCCGAGCATACTTACCCTGAGAAACAAATAGTCCATCACTGCGCTGCCAAATTTCCAATCCCAGGAAATAATGAAGGAGGCCTAAGTCCTTCATCTCAAACTCCTTAGCAAGATCATCCTTGCATGAAATATCAACAGCTCATCACCCGTTAGAATCAAATCATCTACATAAAGTACAATGATAAGCAACTTACCCCCACCACAATCTGGTATAGGTTAGATCCGCCTCACTCTTGGAGAATCCAAGTCCGGTGAAATAACTGTCTATCCATGTGTACCAACACGTGGTGCTTGTTTTAACCCATACAGCCTCTCTTGAGCCTGCAGACATGCGAACTCGCTGCTGAAGATCTCGAAACCTTCGAGCTTTCTATGTACACCTCCTACTCAATGACTCCGTTGAGGACATAGTCTTCACATCCATCTAATGAATGTGCCATCCCATCTGCGCTAGAGAGCAAGAATCGTCCGTATGGAAGAATACCTTGCGATAGGTGCAAAGGTCCTCCTCATAATCGATCCCCTCTATCTGGAAAACCTCGGGCAACAAATCTTGCCTTGTACTTCTCCACACTCTCCGTCAACTGCCTGCTTAACTTTGTAGATCCATCTCGAACCCACCACTAATTTCCCCTTCTGGTCTTTGGACAATCTCCCATGCACTGTTTCTGACAATAGAATCATACTCTTCCACCATGGTGTCTACCCATGCGGGATCCTCCATAGCTTCCTCGAAAGAGGATGGCTCAGTCACAACACATTTGCTCATAAGAGCCATGTATCCAGTGTACCGATCAGGTGACTGTCTCTGCCTACATTGGGCTATAGGTGGTCCTACAACTTTCTCTGCATCTTGACCCAGTTGCTCAGTTTTTGTCAAGCGCTTTCGCCCTCTGATGGTTGGCGCTGCATGAGTGGTCTCTTCCACTCCATGAACTTCGTCCTGTGGCTGATCCACATCCTAAAGCTCATCCTTAGGAACTAATAGCTCCTCATATGCATGCAAGTGTGGCTCCCTCTCAAGTGAACACTTCATGGCTTTCTCCTACGAAATTTATATCTCGTCGCACAACAGTCTGCCACTGTTTGGCAAATACACACGATAGTTTGTGGGCTATCAGTATACCCCACAAATATCCCAACCTCTGCGGTCAGCTCCAACTTCTTCTTGGCATCCTTCGTCACATGCATGTAAACATTAGAACCAAAAATCCTCAAATGAGAAAGATTAGGCTTCTTACCAGAATAAGCCTCCTCGGTGTACTCATGCCAAGTATCCGGTGAGGACAAAAGTCTGCACATAAAAACTGCTGTATTGCATGCTTCGCCCACAAGTATAGGGGTTGGTCTTGATCATGCAACATCCCTGTGCAGCACCCATGATTGTTCTATTCTTCCGCTCAACAACCCGTGTCTCTGCTGTGTGTTATGGGGAGCTATATCTGTCTTCGATCCCTTCTGCACTGCAAAATCCTTAACTCTCCAGTGATGTATTCACCACCATTATCGCTCCTAAGAGCCTTCACCTTCTTCCCCGACTCCTTCTGAACCATGCTTTGAACTCACTGAACTTTGAGTATGTCTCGCTCTTCTTTCTACATGAAAGAAGATCCAGCACTTACGAGAGAAATCATCAACAAAAATCACATAATACCTGTGGTTTTTGTCGAAGCTACTGGAGAAAGGTCCACACACATCTATGTGAATTCTTTCAAGGATCGTCATGGTGCGATTATCCTTCTCGTGATAGGTGGCTTTCACAAACTTTTCCCAAAGTACAACCCCCTCTTGCACTGACTGACTGCCAAGAGTGCCCTTAGGAATCCCTGGAGTGATCTGCTGCAGATCTTCAAGGCTCCATGGTGAAGGTGACCTAATCTCCTGTGCCACAGCTCGCCATCATCCCGGCTCACTAATCCTTCTGCCATGCATGCCATTTCTATGCATCCATCTACATGCAACTGATAAAGGTGTTAACACCCAGGTTGTTCCCTATGACTCCCAAGGGAATACGGCCGGGTAACCACTAACCAATCTTTGGATCACTGTTTCTAGCCAAACTGTGATCAGAGAGGGCTCTCTCTTTATGATTTGTAACTGTTTATGATAGGGTTTTAGGCTAGCTATTATGCACAGGTTTTGTTTATGTTTTGGTTGAAGAGTTTCTTTTAGGTCTTAGTGATGTAGTATTCAGAGAGTCAAGTATCATTGGGCAATGGAGTCTATGGCTGTATAGGTGTCTAGAAACCTTGAGGTGAACTGGTGAAACTTACAGGGCCATTTGGATACTTCATAGAACAAATTTTGATTTATAACACAAACAGGTGAAAAAACCAGTGAAAGCAATTAAGAATTTTCACTAAAGTATTCGAGTATTTCCACCAAACTAGGTATGAGAAACAGATAGATGCCTCAGGAGCAAAACTTGAATCCCTGGGGATGTCTATCACTGTAAAAGATATAGTTTTAAAGTGCAGCAATTAAGAATTACACTTCATTCACTGTATCTGAAGAAAACATGGATAATAGCTCAGATTGAGTTCAGGGTAATCAGTGATTAAATCCTGTAACTATTCTTCTACTGGGCTATTAAGTGTAAAACATTTAAACAACAAAAGAGAACAAAAGACTCGAAAACATGTAATACAGAGATTTAAGAAAACTTATTGTTTTATGAAACACTCTGGAATCCTGCAACATTCACCATTCATCACAACGCATCAAATACACCAAGCTTTGGAAATTCCATTCTCCCTTTGTATTACTTCTCTGAGAATCTTACAGCAAGTGAGACTTCCAAAAGGAAAATAACAACAACCCCCTGAGCTTCTGCCAGGGGTGAATATATACTTGCGATTTTTACAAAAATATCTGAGTCCTGAGTTATCTCAGACTTAATATTCTCACCAACTTTGAGATATTATTATCAGAAATTTATTACAGCATTGAATACAAAATAAAGGCGCCTTAATGTTCTGTCAGAAGATATTTTGGCCTTTGGGATCTGCTGAGTCGGTTGAGATACTTTGATTAAATGCTGGAGAACCCGACTTTATGGCTTGTACGCTGTATTTTGGGTTGTCACCTGTGATTGTGACTGCTGCTGTGGTGAGTAAATAGCTCTGCTGAGTTGGCTCAGCATCTGCCTCTCCTTGTAGATTTTATTCATCAAAATTGTGCCTGCGCATGACTGCTCATGTACTGGAGAAAACTAACGCTACAGGTTCTGGCCTGATAAATTATCTGTGTCAAATTCCTCCATACTTCCTGTGTGGGCAATTGATGATTTATGATTGCCCCCATAGTCTCATCTGCCTCAGTATACTTAAAGAAATTTGGTGGTGTATCAAACAGATGATCAATTTCATTCATAATAAAAAACAGATTATCCACCCTATCATACAGATTCTGCCCTGATGCTGGCCCTGTGTCTGTTGAGGTACTGGGTTGTTTTGCAATCTGTGCTACTGCATGGGCATCAATCCTTTTGTAATTTTCTAGGGTGAGCAGTCTTCCTACACTGCTTAAAATGCTGGGGAGGCCTCTGTTCTGCAATGCCACAAATCTGTCCAGGAACTTGTTGATCTCGGTCTGCATATCCTGTGTCCTCCTCTCTCCAGCGTACCAACTAGACTTCTTAGTGTCAGGACTCTTTTAACTACTGAGATTGTTTCAGTCCTGTTAGTAATTCCCATGGTAGCTAGTTGAGAGCTAGTTTTGTTATTCAAAATATTGATCATTCTGCTGGCAGCATCTGGCATGTGGCCAAGGCTTGCTCTTGCTCCTGTATTTCCTTGTTTGCCTTGGTGATGAGTACTATTTGCTCATCCATAGTCTCAATATACTGCCATTGATTGGTGATGGACCGCCCAATGTTGCCCCAGAGGACTGCTTTTAATTCTGCTGTTACTTTTTCTAGTGCAAGCTCTTTTCTAGTTCAGCTATTCTCTTTTTTAGAGCTTTTATCTCTCTCTCCTTTGCTGCTTCATTCTGCTTGCTTTTGTCAAATTTTTCATTCACCTTGGCCAAAGATTTCTTGACTTCATCAAGCTCTTTCATTTGAGATTCAAGAACTTGGATCTCAGCTTGCAGCTTCTGCATATCCAGACTGGGAGTCTGTCCTGGTGTTGGTGTAGTTGTTGCTGTAGATGGTGCTGTAGTTCCCGTTTGCTGAGGAGGAGGAGTAGTTGTTGGAGGGACTTCCTCAAGATTAATTATCACAGGAGGAGGCTGGGAGGGTTGGCCCTCTTCTCTTTGCTTCATTGCTGTTTGTAGTGCTGCCTTTGCAGCTTCTGATTGTCCTAGCTGGTCTTGAGTTCGAACCAGCTCCTTGTACAGGGATATCAGTAGGTCTGTAGCATCCTTTTCCTGCCTTTGCTGGGCAACTTCATCTGTTTGAGGATGGATGGTAGCTGGAAGCTTGATTTTCTTTCTTAAGGCCGCCAAGTGTCTGCATCCCTTAGCTTCAAGAGTTCTTGGATACCCTAACATCTTTAGGATCATGTCCTATTTCTATAATTACCTCTTCCAAGGACTTGATCCTGTTGTCCTTGGCTTGTGATGATGCTCTCTCCAATTCCAGCTGAGATGCTGTGTTATCAAGGCTGCTCTTCAATTTGTAGTTCTCCAACGTTTCATCTGCCAAGGAGGCATACACCATTTCACCAGTTTGTTTATGTAATTCAATCTTATCCATAGGGTGTATGTCTTTGGCCAGAACCTCCATGTTGATTCTTAGGTAATCCGAGGTAGATTGAGGATGCAGCGTTGTGGGCATGAAGTGACTCATGATCATCTTGCCTTCACTTACATCAAAGGCAGACATGAGTCTTTGCTGATTGGTAGGAGCCAAGTTCAGCAAATGATTGTACAGCTGTACTTTAATAGGATCACTCCTCCTCTTAATGTCAATAAATTGCTGTTTGATGCTGGACTGTCCTTCTCTGTGCTGGCTGGAGGAGCTGACCTCTCCTCCTATAGTTCTATCATGTTCATGCTGAGATGAACTGGCTGAAACTTCTCCACTGGGTGGGCCCATGCCCATTGCTTGCCTCACTGCTATGTCATCCTCTTGAGAGTCATTTAGTCTTTGTCTTTTCTCTCCCCGATTGATGGATGAAGTCAGGGGAGTCTCTCTATCCCTTTTCCTGGTTAAGTCCTCCTTTTGTGGGGTTTGGAGGACTGAGGTATCAACAGTAGTTTCTGCCCTAGGAGGCACTATTGTCTGAGCCTGTTGCTCAGTGGAGCTTGGAGCATCAATCACTTTTTCTTGCTGCAAGGGCTGCTGTTCACTAATTGTTCCTCTTCCTGTTGCTGCCCGAAGTTCCTGCTGCTCCATCTCTTCTTGCTGCTGTAGCAATGTGTCCACTTGTTCTTCTGTCAATGGAGGTGGCTGTTCCACCTGCTTCCCTTTATCCTTGCTTGCTGTCTGTGGTGCTTTCTCGGCAGTTTGCTGCTGTGCTGTTGATGATGTAGCAGCTGCTCCAAGTTGCTTTTTGTAGGAGAGGGGCACCTGTCCACAAGTTTCCAAGTCAGCTTCCTTTTGCATATTTCTAGCCTCTCTCTCAAGTAACTCTTCATTAGTAATTTCCTCCTCTAGGGTACCCTCTTCCCAATTTGATGCATTGGCATACTGTTCAATCTCGGGTTGTCTCTTGTGTGCATAGCTACCCAATTTGTATCTAATCCTCCTGAGGGAGATAGAATGATTGGGGTCATAGGGTATCCATTCAAAGCTGGTTTGCAGTCTGAGGCCCTCCAGGATACTGTTTGCCTCCTTCCACCCTTCCTCTTTTCTGTTATATAGGAAAGAACCCAGCTGGTTCCTCACCTTCAGCTGTGACTTCTTGTTGTTGCTCTGAAAATGCAGGTAGTCTGAGTTCCCAAACTGTCTGAAATATTCCAAGGCAAAAAGCCTCATGGGGACATACCTTGGCAACCTAAATGGGTTCAACTCACAGCCATATATCCTGATGACTGTGTGGTTTTGGTAGAAGTACCAATTACCAATGCTGTAGGACTTATTCAAATGGAGAATTCTTCTCATGTCATCAGTTAGTCTAGGAGGAGGAGTACCATGCAATACTGTCATGACTGGATAAATGAATAAGTCAATAAACTCAGTGTATGTGTAAGGTGATACAGAGGTATGATGAAAAACAGAAGTCCAGAACACAACTGACCTTGGAATTCCCTGGGCATTGAGTGGCTTCAAAGGAACAGAGAAGGTGGCTGGCTGATAGAACAAGAATAGATGGTATATATATGAAGTATACCTGAATAGTCTTTCCCTCTTCAAGTTCATAAACTGCTCATGGATTTTATCTGCAATGTAGGTTGCATAGTCATAATGTACAGCTGGGGGCTTACCAGGAGAGAATATAGACAGCATTGCCATTAGGCTATCATCCACGTCCTCCATCCCCCTGAATCCTAGGACATAACTGATTAAATCCACTAACATCCTGCCCAAATCATTCAAATAGTGATACCCAATAGGAGGGGTTCTGACTGATTCAGAGCCTGGTCTTACAAACAACTGATTGATTTTAATGATTTGGTCATTTGACAGCTTGGCCCCTTTGTTTATCAAATTCTGCATAAAGATGGGGTCAATTGCTTGGCAGTTTGGAAGTGCAGCATTCCATTTATACTCTCTGGGGTAATCTGGAACAGGATTGAGCCTGTGGGGCTGATGACAGCTCTTTGGTTTGGGTCATAACATTCCTGGCAGCTGTAGATCAGTTCTGGCATAGGATTTACTTGGGGAAGGTTGTAGATGGGCAAATTTGAGTCCCAAATTCCCAAGATGTCTGCCCCACTCAGGTGCTGGGCTTTTAACTCATTCATCATCTGGATATTGTATTTGGTTCCCATAGGGAACCAGTCCAGCATTTGGTAATCCATGTCTCCCAGGGCTTTCCATGCTAATTCCTGGTGAGGAGCATTGAGGGGCTTGATATTTAGAGCAATAGGAGTCTCCATAGTTCTTCAAAGTGCAACAATTGTAGGTGAATAGTCAAAATGGAAGCAACACAGAATAGAGGTGATTCTCTGTGAAAAACAGTTTGTATTTTGGATACCAGAGGGGAATTTACTCAACAGCAATTGAAATACTGTTTGTTTTTTAGGAAGAGCTTCTCTAAGGTCTAACTGTCCCCTTCCAGCGGGTGAATTGTATTTATCAAGAAATCTGCCGGGAAATGCAGAGGGACAGTGGTTTTGAGCGAAATTACAAGTATTAAGGCTCGGCCGGTGCTTTTTGGACTTCACAGTTACAATGGTGGACGTGCAGAGGGAAATGGGCGGTGTAAATGTAGTTTCAAGGTGTCTTAAGCCTTCTGAGCAACTTAAATTTCAATAACAGTCGTATGGAGGGCAGAACAATGGTAAATACCTGTTAATTGACGAACAGAGGTTGCGCAGGTGTGCACGGTTGATGCTGAGGAGGTCGCCCGGGTTAACTCAGCAGGTTGGCGGAAATTCGAACGTAAACGGTCATGCAGAAAGAATAATAGCAACAGGAGCGAAAAGTGGGAAAAACACGGTTTTTTGGGTAAATATAGACTTTTTTACCATTTTGGCGCTTTTTAGTGATGACGTCAGCATGACGTCATTGGTGGGTCAAGGTGAGGTGACGTCAGCTGACGTCATCGGGTGACGTGGCGGTAGACTATTGGTCCAAGGGGCGATGAGGTGGCGGCCATGTCAGCGGCCAGGTGGACGAATAGCGGGGCGAGTATAGGCGGGCGTGACGTGGCGATGCGTTGGCGGAAAACAGTGGCGGTTAGGACCGTAGCGGTTACGGTTAAGGCTAACCGCTACGGTTTCTCGGGGCGGTTTAGGTACGACGCCGAATGTGTCAGGCCTTGCTCCGAGATACCTTAGCGCTTGACGCGTGGAGAGGTACTGACGTGACGCAACGTCACCTTCTCGGGCGGTAAAGGACAGCAGTGGGGGCCGCTCCGATATTAACGTGGATCGTCGGATCTTCGGGCCTCGATCCGACGGTGGGCGGAGCAGCAAGATGCTCGAGTTGTATGCGGGCGGAAAACTTTGGGTAGAGGGTTTTTCGTTGGTTTTTCAATGTTTTTTATTTTAAAACAAACAATGCGCTAACCTTTGGAAATGCGCCAGAGGCGGGTTTTTTGGCTTTGGTAGTTTTTGCAAAGGATTTTTATAGGCAAAAGAGGTTTTATAAGGTTTTTTCCAATGCAAATGGTGGTTTGAGGAGCAGTTTGACTTGCAGCAAGGGGGAATGGGATGGAACAGGTTCACCAAAGTGACCAGATGTCATTTTGGTCCCTTTTGAAGAAATATGGCTATAATGCCAAGGGAAGGAGTATTTATAAGATTTGGGGCTTTATACACCATAGTGTTAGTATTATTAGGGGAAGGGGTAAAATAGGGGAGCTATATAGTAGAATTAGAGGTTAATATGAATGAAGGGAGCAAATGAAGGGGATTTTACTGAGTTTATCTGAAATTGACTTGGTTTTGAGAGTAGATCAAAATGAAAAGATCTTAGACAAGAAATGTGGCTTCTGAATGAACTAGAACCATCATAAAACCATGATCTCTCTTCATAAATCTCAGCTAAAGAAAGGGAGTGTTAGTAATGGAATAGAGGGGAAGAGGGAGGTTAGTTGTGCTCCTTGCTGTAATTTGATGGATTTAACCACTTTGTCCATTGACAGATTTTTGCCTTGGCAAAACACCTCTTGACATATGTGTAATGGTGAAAATACCTTTTCTGCAACCACAACTGCTTACCCAACTATTTTCCTAGCATTTTTTGTTTCTCCATTGGAGGGTGCATTTAGGCTTGCAAACCCTTACTTGCCTTTTCTTTTCTTTGGCTTTTTCTTTTTTCTTTTCTATCTACTTCTACCCTTATCTCTTCCAAGGTCCCAGATTAAGCTGTTGGGAACCTTTGCTTCTCTACCTAAACTACTTGTCTGCCAAGATTAAACAGTTTGGACAGACTTCTTTCTCTATTCTATAACTCAAAATTGAACACATGGCATGATCCAGATTAGACTGTTGAATCATCCACAAAATTGAAATAAGGTCCTCAATACTTGAAACACTTTACCCACCTCTTGCTTTCTAGGAAATATGGGATCTTTGTGAACTCAAAGCAGAGCATATTTGGCCTTTCTCTTGCCAATCATGAAATATGAAACCTATTAGTATAGGTATCCAACAGTGGCTCCACATGGGGATGGTTTTTCTTCTGAAAGACCAAGAACAGCAGGTCAGATTGCCTTGTTCTTTGACTGCCCATCCCAATCTTTGAAATTTGCTGCAAAAATGTGTCAAAATTGTGTGCTTCTTTCTTGGAAGACCTCTGATTCTATTTGCCTCTTGCTGGTTGGTGAATCACTTGGAAAACTGTATTTTACAATCTAAAACAGAAAACAATATGTACATCTGCATATATACAATGAATCCTTAGTTTCCATTCATAATGAACAGTCAAAGTAGTGCTTCAGCATCCTGCCATTGACAGGACCTTCATCCAAGTCAGTTTCAGTCAAACTTTTGAGGAAGTAGGTGTTATTACCTTGCACTGCTTGGACAGCAAATGGTCCTTTCCATAAAGAGTCAAACTTTCCATGTTTCCCTTTCTCTTCTCTTCTTGCATCCCACTTTAAAACTTTGTCCCCTATATTGAAATCTTCTGCTTTGGTTCTCCTATCAAAGGCCTTTTTCAGTTTCTCTTGTAGTATCTGCACTCTGCTGAAAACTTGTTCTCTAGTTTGCTGTAAACAGATTATCTGATTAATCCTTCTTTGCATGTCATTTGGCTCTGCTTGGCTTTCTTGCAGAAGTTTCATAACCGGCACTCCTAGTGATGAAGGAAATCTGGCCTCTAATCCATAGACTAACTCATATGGGCTGGTCCCAATTGATCTTTTAGTTGTTAGTCTGTCTGCCCATAAAGCATTTACTAGTTTCTTATGCCAGTTCTTTTTGTTCTCTTCCAGTACTTTCTTTATGATATTTATTAAACTTTTGTTTGATGATTCAGCAAGGCCATTTCCTTGAGGATAGTAAGCTGTAGAATGGCCCAAAGTAATGTGAAATTTATGGCAGAAGTTCACCATTTTCTTGGATCTGAAAGCAGCAGCATTGTCTGTTATTATCTTGTCTGGACAGCCAAATCTAGCCAGTATATTGTTTTCCAAAAACTGAATGATTACTGAAT
Organism: Pinus tabuliformis; assembly: GCA_031772625.1. Taxonomy (NCBI): domain Eukaryota; kingdom Viridiplantae; phylum Streptophyta; class Pinopsida; order Pinales; family Pinaceae; genus Pinus; species Pinus tabuliformis. The sequence goes on along the minus strand of CM062819.1, from coordinate 559,331,107 downwards.
CATTTGCTTGTCTGCATGGGGCGGCTTCAATCCACTTGGTGAAGTAATCTGTTGCTGTCAGAATCCATCTGTGTTGCCCTGAAGATGAGGGATGAATTTCCCCAATGAAATCCAAGCCCCATTGTTGGAAAGGTCTCTCTGTTGCAATGGGCTTCAAAGGAAGTGGCAGCAACTGTCTTTTGCCTTCAAACAGTTGGCATTTGTGGCATGAGGCTGCAAATTTCTTAACATCAGAGAACATAGTGGGCCAGTAATAACCAGCCCTCAATATTTTGTCTACAGTGGACTTCCAGTACAAATGTCCACCGCAATCTCCAGCATGGAAATCTTGCATGATTTTGTTAGTTTCATTCTCTATTAGACAGTGCAGTAATATACCTTCATGGTTTTTCCAAAGTAAGTTTCCATCTATCACACAGAATCTAGATGTTTTCATTTTTAGGAACCTACACTTAGTTCTGGACAGCCCTGGGGGAGCACACAGGTTTTGTAACACATAACAGATATCAGAGTACCAAGGAGATTGTTCAAAGGCTACATTGATCTTTGGAGTCGCCAGCTCTGTTTCACTGTCCAGTTGGTTGATATCTAAGGCTTGGAAATTTGCTTCTGTCATTAATTTGGCCAAACCTTGCCCTTTTATCAGCTTTGTGGGTTTTATTTCAATGTCAAATTCTAGTATATTGGCAATCCATTTTCCTCTCCTGCCCTCTAAGTTTTCTTGGGTGAGAATGTCTTTGACAATAGGACTTGGTACATAAGCCACAACATGGGAGTAAAGGATGTAAATCCTAAAGTCTTTAATAGCTTTGATCAAAGCATAGGCTTGTTTTTCCATAATTTGTACTTTAGGGAGGCATCTCTGAGAGCTCTGCTGAAAAAGGCAATAGGTTTCTCACTCCCGTGGTCATCTTTCTGTAATAAAACAGCAGCAATAGTATGTTGGGAGGCAAAGGAGAAAATGATAAAGTCTCTGTCAAACTGTGGATTAGTTAACACTGGGGTTTGAGTCAAGGCTAATTTTATACTTTCAAAGGCTTGTTTTGCTTCAACAGTCCATTTGACCTTTGAATCTTTCTTTAGCATATTATTTAGTAATCTGATTAATTCTGCTAAATTAGGGATAAACCTTCTTAAAAAGTTGATTTTCCCTAAGAATCCTTGCAATCCTTGACATTCCTTGGATGAGGCATTTGTAGGATAGCTTGTATCCTATCTGGATCAATTCTTATGCCATCTTTTGAAATAATATGTCCTAGAAGTTTCCCTTCTTCCAAGCCAAATAATGACTTCTTGGGGTTTAAGGAAATGCCATATTTCCTGCATGTTATGAAAATCTGTCTCAAATGTTTCAAGTGTTCATGGTCAGATTTTGAAAAAGGTGTGAGGTCATCCAAATAAATGACAAGAAATCATGAATTTCCTTAGCGAAAGCAATATCCATTGCTCTTTGAAATGTTGCCCCTGCATTTTTCAATCCAAAGGGCATTTTCACATACTTGAAAGTTCCCCATGGGGTTGTAAATGCAGTTTTGTCTTGATCATCAGGGTGTACTAGGATTTGGTTAAAAGCCTGAGAATCCATCAAGCAATGATATCCTTGAAGCCCCTACTACTCTTTGAAGAATATGATCCATTTTGGGTAGAGGGTAGTTATCTTTGAGTGATACTTGATTCAAATTCCTTAAGTCTACACAAAGTCTAATCTCACCAGTTTTCTTTCTTGTAGGGACCAAATTTGAAATCCATTCAGAGAATCTGATTGGTGCTATGATACCAGCTTTGAACATTTTCTGTAATTCTTTTTCAATGGAAGGAAGGAGCACAGGATTGATTCTTCTCAATTTCTGTTTGAATGGTTTTTGATTAGGCTTGAGGGAATGGTATGCTGGATAACAGAGGTATCATAGGACTTTAGATCCTCATAACCCCAAGCAAAGACATCTTGAAACTCTTTAAAGAGGTCAATATATTTGGGTTTTTGATCAGGGGGCAAAGCAGCAGATAGTTTATTATTTTAGGCTTGTCAGTGGTACCAATGTTGCATTCTTCAATTGCTGCATCTAATGGCTGCATCTTTGGTTTCCTGGGGACATCATTTGAGTCAAAAATGTCCTCTAGTGGGGTAAGGCCTGCTGGAAGGAAATTGTCTTTGAGTTGTATGATTTCATCTTCAGCGTTGCTCACCTCTTCGCAGTCAATTTGGTTGATTTGCTGAATGTTTTCATTGTTGAAAATGGTTGGACTGAGTAGTTGTTTTGCTGTCCTAGGTGACATTGGGTGAGCAGACTGTTGAAACTGTATTTGTGATGGACCTGCCCATCAAATATTTGTGATTGACATGCTGACTCAAGCATTTGTGATTGGCATGCTCCATCAATCAATATTTAATCCTGTGAACTCTTGTTGCAAGGTCAAGAAATTGTTTATTTGCATGTCATCCTCAAATACTTGCCATTCTTTGACATTGTTTGGAATAGAGGGTCTGTATTTGACCTCGGCTGTGAAACAGTTATTGGGTTCTAATGGGAATTTGAAGGTGTTGGCAAACGTTGCCAAGCTGTGTGCATGGAGATTGTGGCCCCTTGGAATTTTTGTGATAACAAACTCAGAGAAGGTTTCTAATATTTCAATTACAGCAGATCTGTAGGACCTCAATCTTTTGTCATTGGTGACAAAATGTCCTTTCACTTGTTGAATTACTAGATCAGAGTCTCCCATAATGGAGAGTTTAGGAGCTTGTAGTGATTTTGCTAGCTTTAGGCCCAGCAAGAGAGCTTCATATTCTGCCATGTTGTTAGTGCACCTAAAATTCAATCTGTAAGCCCTGCCTTCTGCATAGCCTTTCTCTTTGTTATATATCCACACTCCAGCTCCTGCCCCTAACTTGTTGACTGACCCATCAAATTCTAGGACCCACAGGATATCTTGCTGAACAGAAGATTTAAAGTTCTGTTCATGAGATGGCAATGTGAGCAGGAGTTGGGGTTTCTTCCCCCATTTGTTTTCTAGGACAGCTTTATCACTTGTTTGACAATCTTTAACAACTAGAGGAGGGTTAATGTGTATTGTTGGGCTGATTGATGTTTGGCAGGTGCTACTTGTCTGATCAATGTTTTGTTCTTGTATGAGTGTTTCGGTCCTAATCTCATTGTTTGAAAGGTCTGCGCTATCATTGAAAAGGATAAAGGAGTCTATGTCCGAATGGACAGCATATATTGGAAAATTTTGGGGCTTTTCTTCACTGCTGACCATATACTTCATGAGTGTTTCCCTGTATAGTCTTTTTGGTTGCCCAAAGACAGAGATAGTTGCATATGACATGTCTAATTGCAGGGATCCTTGGAGCTTGGCTCCCCATGATCTTGATAACAGCATCCCATATTTGGGTGGGATATCAGCAACTACAACATCCATTAGAATAGTCTTGTTGGGATATTGAACCAGAGACACACATAAATCTTTTATTAGGCCTAAACATTTGACTTGACTAGAATCAAAGGAAAACAGGTCTTTGTATGGCCTTGTTATATCCAAGTTCAATCTTTCCATGACTGCTTTTGGCATAAGGTTTGAGAGGCGCCCTGAGTCGAACATTGCATTATGTAGTATTTTATCATGAACATGCAGGCTGACATAAAACGGTAAAACCCCTGTGACTTCTGATTTTCCATCTACCTCTGGGCCAAACAGTAATTCTGGAGTGTCATCTAGCACATTTACATCATCTTTGCTATTAGTGAGTTGAAGGGAGTTCTTTATCTGCTGCTTGTATATGTCATGCTTGGCTAGCTCTGAGAGGGGGATGGCTATCTTTAACTTGCCAATCTCTGTACCTAGGTCAAAAGGTTTGTCAACTTGGATTTTAGAGTCACGGATAGCAGTCTTTTCTTTGTTCACTAAATCTTCTTGTTGGATTTCATCTTGATTTTGAAACCTGCCCCTCATACTCATGTCTTGAGGGGTAATGTTCGATTTGGGTGGGAGGACGAGGTTGCCATGGGCTGTTGTAGTGGGGACAGTAGTTCAGTAACCTCCTCAACCACTACTTCTTTTGTAGGCACGTTTGTGTTGTCATTAGGTTCAGTGACCATGGTTTCTTTGGACTGTTGTTTCTCCTTTACCTTTTCAGGCTGATTTACATTTACAGTCCTACTCCTTAGTTTATTGTTTATGGACTTCATAGACAGCAGTGTCATACCCTTGTTTAAAGTCAAAGGATTCTCCTGATTTAGTTTGGAATGTTTTGCTTTCATCCTCCTCATGGTCTTCTTGTGTTAAGAATACATGGCTTTTACCATCCAGACCCATTAAGTTAATTTCGGGATCTTCATTGAGCTGATTGGCTGTGGAAGTTTCTGCATAGTTTTCTTGAAAAGGGGGTCTGATATCTTGGTCAGCACTTGTTTTTTCCTATGTTTGGGTTCTGAGTTCTCCTAAAATTTGGGTTTCTAGGAGGGTTGCTTTGTGATGTCTCCCATGATGATTTTCTTTCAACTGATTCCACCCTTTCACCCAGTCTCTTCATGCTGTTTAGTATTGCATCCAACTTTTGATCAAAACCTGAGGGCTCTTCTCTGAAGCCAGCCTTCTTTTCCAGCTTTGCCCTGTTTCTCTTGGCAATTAGGTTGTCCTCTACAGTGACTGCAACTCTTTGAGCTTCTGCAAGGGTTGGGGGATCTCTTTCTTTCAGCTGATAGGCCATATCAGAGTCAAAACCGTCAGGGAAGTTATACAGGGCCAAATCAGGAGGGGGTCTTAAGTTCTGGGGGATAGCATTATATACATTGTTAAACCTAGCACAATATTCCAAAACTGTTTCTTGGGGACCTCTTTTAATAGTGTTATATTCACCGAGTATGTGTAGAGGATCTTTCTTCTTCTCCCATCTGTTGGTAAACTCTTGGTACAGGACCTCAGGGGTTGCAATGGAATTTGCATTCAGGGATCTAAACCAAGTTCTGACATCCCCAGTTAAGCTTTGAACAAAAATTCTCATCCTGACACTGTCATCATCTATTTCATAGGTCTCAAAGTGGTCTTGCATCTTCTTAGCATGCTGGACAGCTGTCAAAGGGCCATGGGAGTCAAAAAATGAGATTTTGGTTTGGTAGTCTTGGGGTAGAGCTGGAGCATTGGCTGGTATCTGCAGAGGTGCATATCTGTTAGCCATGTTTATGGGGTTTATGGGGTTAATAGGAACAAATGGGACAGCTGGGATTACAGGTGTAACAGGGTTAATAGGATGGGTAACAAGCGGGGGCTGGTTAAAAGAGTATGTGCAGATGGTGAAGATGGGAGAGGAGGGCTTTGAGGTGTTGATGATGAACTAGGGGAACTAGGTGTGGAACGGAAAAGGACTTTGCAAGGAGTGGAATGAGATAGGTTGTTGAACTTATATCTGAATCAGCAGGCTTCCCTGCTTTTGCTGTCTCCTTATGTTCTTTGGAATGATATTTGGATTATCAACAATGATGGGTTGATTAGGGTCAGGGTTTGCCCTAGTGTGCCTTGGGTTTCTTTTGGGAGCCAGCTTCTAAATATTCTTTTGAATTTGTACAAGAAGTTTATATATGCAAGGACTGGATGAAATTTTGGAATGGCTATATATGTTTCAAAGCTAGGATGAAGATTCCCTAATCAGCTCTTCCCTAAAGCTGTTCCTGTGGCACAGAAACAGTCCTAAGGCCTCTTGGCTAGTTCAGGCTTGATGGTAGCTTTGGAAGATAGATAGTAATTGAAAAATCTTTAAGAAGTCCCCAGTTGAGTCGCCAATTATGTTAACACCCAGGTTGTTCCCTATGACTCCCAAGGGAATACGGCCGGGGTAACCACTAACCAATCTTTGGATCACTGTTTCTAGCCAAACTGTGATCAGAGAGGGCTCTCTCTTTATGATTTGTAACTGTTTATGATAGGGTTTTAGGCTAGCTATTATGCACAGGTTTTGTTTATGTTTTGGTTGAAGAGTTTCTTTTAGGTCTTAGTGAAGTAGTATTCAGAGAGTCAAGTATCATTGGGCAATGGAGTCTATGGCTGTATAGGTGTCTAGAAACCTTGAGGTGAACTGGTGAAACTTACAGGGCCATTTGGATACTTCATAGAACAAATTTTGATTTATAACACAAACAGGTGAAAAAACCAGTGAAAGCAATTAAGAATTTTCACTAAAGTATTCGAGTATTTCCACCAAACTAGGTATGAGAAACAGATAGATGCCTCAGGAGCAAAACTTGAATCCCTGGGGATGTCTATCACTGTAAAAGATATAGTTTTTAAAGTGCAGCAATTAAGAATTACACTTCATTCACTGTATCTGAAGAAAACATGGATAATAGCTCAGATTGAGTTCAGGGTAATCAGTGATTAAATCCTGTAACTATTCTTCTACTTTGCTATTAAGTGTAAAACATTTAAACAACAAAAGAGAACAAAAGACTCGAAAACATGTAATACAGAGATTTAAGAAAACTTATTGTTTTATGAAACACTCTGGAATCCTGCAACATTCACCATTCATCACAACGCATCACATACACCAAGCTTTTGGAAATTCCATTCTCCCTTTGTATTACTTCTCTGAGAATTTTACAGCAAGTGAGACTTCCAAAAGGAAAATAACAACAACCCCCTGAGCTTCTGCCAGGGGTGAATATATACTTGCGATTTTACAAAAATATCTGAGTCCTGAGTTATCTCAGACTTAATATTCTCACCAACTTTGAGATATTATTATCAGAAATTTATTACAGCATTGAATACAAAATAAAGGCGCCTTAATGTTCTGTCAGAAGATATTTTGGCCTTTGGGATCTGCTGAGTCGGTTGAGATACTTTGATTAAATGCTGGAGAACCCGACTTTATGGCTTGTACGCTGTATTTGGGTTGTCACCTGTGATTGTGACTGCTGCTGTGGTGAGTAAATAGCTCTGCTGAGTTGGCTCAGCATCTGCCTCTTCCTTGTAGATTTTATTCATCAAAATTGTGCCTGCGCATGACTGCTCATGTACTGGAGAAAACTAACGCTACAGGTTCTGGCCTGATAAAATTATCTGTGTCAAATTCCTCCATACTTCCTGCGTGGGCAATTGATGATTTATGATTGCCCCCATAGTCTCATCTGCCTCAGTATACTTAAAGAAATTTGGTGTGTATCAAACAGATGATCAATTTCATTCATAATAAAAAACAGATTATCCACCCTATCATACAGATTCTGCCCTGATGCTGGCCCTGTGTCTGTTGAGGTACTGGGCTGTTTTGCAATCTGTGCTACTGCATGGGCATCAATCCTTTTGTTGTAATTTTCTAGGGTGAGCAGTCTTCCTACACTGCTTAAAATGCTGGGGAGGCCTCTGTTCTGCAATGCCACAAATCTGTCCAGGAACTTGTTGATCTCGGTCTGCATATCCTGTGTCCTCCTCTCCAGCGTACCAACTAGACTTCTTAGTGTCAGGACTCTTTTAACTACTGAGATTGTTTCAGTCCTGTTAGTAATTCCCATGGTAGCTAGTTGAGAGCTAGTTTTGTTATTCAAAATATTGATCATTCTGCTGGCAGCATCTGGCATGTGGCCAAGGCTTGCTCTTGCTCTCTGTACCTCCTTGTTTGCCTTGATGATGAGTACTATTTGCTCATCCATAGTCTCAATATACTGCCATTGATTGGTGATGGACCGCCCAATGTTGCCCCAGAGGACTGCTTTTAATTCTGCTGTTACTTTTTCTAGTGCAAGCTCCTTTTCTAGTTCAGCTATTCTCTTTTTTAGAGCTTTTATCTCTCTCTCCTTTGCTGCTTCATTCTGCTTGCTTTTGTCAAATTTTTCATTTACCTTGGCCAAAGATTTCTTGACTTCATCAAGCTCTTTCATTTGAGATTCAAGAACTTGGATCTCAGCTTGCAGCTTCTGCATATCCAGACTGGGAGTCTGTCCTGGTGTTGGTGTAGTTGTTGCTGTAGATGGTGCTGTAGTTCCCGTTTGCTGAGGAGGAGGAGTAGTTGTTGGAGGGACTTCCTCAAGATTAATTATCACAGGAGGAGGCTGGGAGGGTTGGCCCTCTTCTCTTTGCTTCATTGCTGTTTGTAGTGCTGCCTTTGCAGCTTCTGATTGTCCTAGCTGGTCTTGAGTTCGAACCAGCTCCTTGTATAGGGATATCAGTAGGTCTGTAGCATCCTTTTCCTGCCTTTGCTGGGCAACTTCATCTGTTTGAGGATGGATGGTAGCTGGAAGCTTGATTTTCTTTCTTAAGGCCGCCAAGTCTGCATCCCTTAGCTTCAAGAGTTCTTGGATACCCTTAACATCTTTAGGATCATGTCCTATTTCTATAATTACCTCTTCCAAGGACTTGATCCTGTTGTCCTTGGCTTGTGATGATGCTCTCTCCAATTCCAGCTGAGATGCTGTGTTATCAAGGCTGCTCTTCAATTTGTAGTTCTCCAACGTTTCATCTGCCAAGGAGGCATACACCATTTCACCAGTTTGTTTATGTAATTCAATCTTATCCATAGGGTGTATGTCTTTGGCCAGAACCTCCATGTTGATTCTTAGGTAATCCGAGGTAGATTGAGGATGCAACGTTGTGGGCATGAAGTGACTCATGATCATCTTGCCTTCACTTACATCAAAGGCAGACATGAGTCTTTGCTGATTGGTAGGAGCCAAGTTCAGCAAATGATTGTACAGCTGTACTTTAATAGGATCACTCCTCCTCTTAATGTCAATAAATTGCTGTTTGATGCTGGACTGTCCTTCTCTGTGCTGGCTGGAGGAGCTGACCTCTCCTCCTATAGTTCTATCATGTTCATGCTGAGATGAACTGGCTGAAACTTCTCCACTGGGTGGGCCCATGCCCATTGCTTGCCTCACTGCTATGTCATCCTCTTGGGAGTCATTTAGTCTTTGTCTTTTCTCTCCCCGATTGATGGATGAAGTCAGGGGAGTCTCTCTATCCCGTTTCCTGGTTAAGTCCTCCTTTTGTGGGGTTTGGAGGACTGAGGTATCAACAGTAGTTTCTGCCCTAGGAGGCACTATTGTCTGAGCCTGTTGCTCAGTGGAGCTTGGAGCATTAATCACTTTTTCTTGCTGCAAGGGCTGCTGTTCACTAAATTGTTCCTCTTCCTGTTGCTGCCCGAGTTCCTGCTGCTCCATCTCTTCTTGCTGCTGTAGCAATGTATCCACTTGTTCTTCTGTCAATGGAGGTGGTTGTTCCACCTGCTTCCCTTTATCCTTGCTTGCTGTCTGTGGTGCTTTCTCGGCAGTTTGCTGCTGTGCTGTTGATGATGTAGCAGCTGCTCCAAGTTGCTTTTTGTAGGAGAGGGGCACCTGTCCACAAGTTTCCAAGTCAGCTTCCTTTTGCATATTTCTAGCCTCTCTCTCAAGTAACTCTTCATTAGTAATTTCCTCCTCTAGGGTACCCTCTTCCCAATTTGATGCATTGGCATACTGTTCAATCTCGGGTTGTCTCTTGTGTGCATAGCTACCCAATTTGTATCTAATCCTCCTGAGGGAGATAGAATGATTGGGGTCATAGGGTATCCATTCAAAGCTGGTTTGCAGTCTAAGGCCCTCCAGGATACTGTCTGCCTCCTTCCACCCTTCCTCTTTTCTGTTATATAGGAAAGAACCCAGCTGGCTCCTCACCTTCAGCTGTGACTTCTTGTTCTTGCTCTGAAAATGCAGGTAGTCTGAGTTCCCAAACTGTCTGAAATATTCCAAGGCAAAAAGCCTCATGGGGACATACCTTGGCAACCTAAATGGGTTCAACTCATAGCCATATATCCTGATGACTGTGTGGTTTTGGTAGAAGTACCAATTACCAATGCTGTAGGACTTATTCAAATGGAGAATTCTTCTCATGTCATCAGTTAGTATAGGAGGAGGAGTACCATGCAATACTGTCATGACTGGATAAATGAATAAGTCAATAAACTCAGTGTATGTGTAAGGTGATACAGAGGTATGATGAAAAACAGAAGTCCAGAACACAACTGATCTTGGAATTCCCTGGGCATTGAGTGGCTTCAAAGGAACAGAGAAGGTGGCTGGCTGATAGAACAAGAATAGGTGGTATATATATGAAGTATACCTGAATAATCTTTCCCTCTTCAAGTTCATAAACTGCTCATGGATTCTATCTGCAATGTAGGTTGCATAGTCATAATGTACAGCTGGGGGCTTACCAGGAGAGAATATAGACAGCATTGCCATTAGGCTATCATCCACGTCCTCCATCCCCCTGAATCCTAGGACATAACTGATTAAATCCACTAACATCCTGCCCAAATCATTCAAATAGTGATACCCAATAGGAGGGGTTCTGACTGTTTCAAAGCCTGGTCTTACAAACAACTGATTGATTTTAATGATTTGGTCATTTGACAGCTTGGTCCCTTTGTTTATCAAATTCTGCATAAAGATGGGGGTCAATTGCTTGGCAGTTTGGAAGTGCAACATTCCATTTATACTCTCTAGGGTAATCTGGAACAGGATTGAGCCTGTGGGGCTGATGACAGCTCTTTGGTTTGGGTCATAACATTCCTGGCAGCTGTAGATCAGTTCTGGCATAGGATTTACTTGGGGAAGGTTGTAGATGGGCAAATTTGAGTCCCAAATTCCCAAGATGTCTGCCCCACTCAGGTGCTGGGCTTTTAACTCATTCATCATCTGGATATTGTATTTGGTTCCCATAGGGAACCAGTCCAGCATTTGGTAATCCATGTCTCCCAGGGCTTTCCATGCTAATTCCTGGTGAGGAGCATTGAGGGGCTTGATATTTAGAGCAATAGGAGTCTCCATAGTTCTTCAAAGTGCAACAATTGTAGGTGAATAGTCAAAATGGAAGCAACACAGAATAGAGGTGATTCTCTGTGAAAACAGTTTGTATTTTGGATACCAGAGGGGAATTTACTCAACAGCAATTGAAATACTGTTTGTTTTTAGGAGCAGAGCTTCTCTAAGGTCTAACTGTCCCCTTCCACGGTGAATTGTATTTATCAAAAATCTGCCGGAAATGTAGAGGGACAGTGGTTTTGAGCGAAATTACAAGTATTAAGGCTCGGCCGGTGCTTTTTGGACTTCACAGTTACAATGGTGGACGTGCAGAGGGAAATGGGCGGTGTAAATGTAGTTTCAAGGTGTCTTAAGCCTTCTGAGCAACTTAAATTTCAATAACAGTCGTATGGAGGGCAGAACAATGGTAAATACCTGTTAATTGACGAACAGAGGTTGCGCAGGTGTGCACGGTTGATGCTAAGGAGGTCGCCCGGATTAACTCAGCAGGTTGGCGGAAATTCGAACGTAAACGGTCATGCAGAAAGAATAATAGCAACAGGAGCGAAAAGTGGGAAAAACACGGTTTTTTGGGTAAATATAGACTTTTTTACCATTTTGGCGCTTTTTAGTGATGACGTCAGCATGATGTCATTGGTGGGTCAAGGTGAGGTGACGTCAGTTGACGTCATTGGGTGACGTGGCGGTAGACTATTGGTCCAAGGGGCGATGAGGTGGCGGCCATGTCAGCGGCCAGGTGGACGAATAGCGGGGCGAGTACAGGCGGGCGTGACGTGGCGATGCGTTGGCGGAAAACAGGTGGCGGTTAGGACCGTAGCGGTTACGGTTAAGGCTAACCGCTACGGTTTCTCGGGGCGGTTTAGGTACGATGCCGAATGTGTCAGGCCTTGCTCCGAGATACCTTAGCGCTTGACGCGTGGAGAGGTACTGACGTGACGCAACGTCACCTTCTCGGGCGGTAAAGGACAGCAGTGGGGGCCGCTCCGATATTAACGTGGATCGTCGGATCTTCGGGCCTCGATCCGACGGTGGGCGGAGCAGCAAGATGCTCGAGTTGTATGCGGGCGGAAAACTTTGGGTAGAGGGTTTTTCGTTGGTTTTTCATTGGTTTTTCAATGTTTTTTATTTAAAACAAACAATGCGCTAACCTTTGGAAATGCGCCAGAGGCGGGTTTTTTGGCTTTGGTAGTTTTTGCAAAGGATTTTTATAGGCAAAAGAGGATTTATAAGGTTTTTTCAATGCAAATGGTGGTTTGAGGAGCAGTTTGACTTGCAGCAAGGGGGAATGGGATGGAACAGGTTCACCAAAGTGACCAGATGTCATTTTGGTCCTTTTTGAAGAATATATGGCTATAATGCCAAGGGGAAGGAGTACTTATAAGATTTGGGGCTTTATACACCATAGTGTTAGTATTATTAGGGGAAGGGGTAAAATAGGGGAGCTATATAGTAGAATTAGAGGTTAATATAATGAATGAACGGAGCAAATGAAGGGGATTTTACTGAGTTTATCTGAAATTGACTTGGTTTTGAGAGTAGATCAAAATGAAAAGATCTTAGACAAGAAATGTGGATTCTGAATGAACTAGAACCACCATAAAACCATGATCTCTCTTCATAAATCTCAGCTAAAGAAAGGGAGTGTTAGTAATGGAATAGAGGGGAAGAGGGAGGTTAGTTGTGCTCCTTGTTGTAATTTGATGGATTTAACCACTTTGTCCATTGACAGATTTTTGCCTTGGCAAAACACCTCTTGACATATGTGTAATGGTGAAAATACCTTTTCTGCAACCACAACTGCTTACCCAGCTATTTTCCTAGCATTTTTTGTTTCTCCATTGGAGGGTGCATTTAGGCTTGCAAACCCTTACTTGCCTTTTCTTTTCTTTGGCTTTTTCTTTTTTCTTTTATATCTACTTCTACCCTTATCTCTTCCAAGGTCCCAGATTAAGCTGTTGGGACCTTTGCTTCTCTACCTAAACTACTTGTCTGCCAAGATTAAACAGTTTGGACAGACTTCTTTCTCTATTCTATAACTCAAAATTGAACACATGGCATGATCCAGATTAGACTGTTGAATCATCCACAAAATTGAAATAAGGTCCTCAATACTTGAAACACTTTACCCACCTCTTGCTTTCTAGGAAATATGGGATCTTTGTGAACTCAAAGCAGAGCATATTTGGCCTTTCTCTTGCCAATCATGAAATATGAAACCTATTGGTATAGGTATCCAACAAAAGGTTCCTCACTCGAACCCCTATCTTCTGGGTTTCTCCAGTTGTCTTACTGCGTAGGAAAGCCTTTCCCTCGCTGAAAACAACATCATATCCCTTGTCTTCTAACATCGCCACAGAGATGAGATTCTTCTTCAATCCTGGAACATGCATCACTTCCTTCAATACAAAGGGTTTACTAGACTCCCTCTCAAAGGAAATGGTACCGATACCGGTCGCACTGTATCTACCATCATCACCCATCTCGATGTGCACTCCAAGATCTTTCTCCTCCAGATCAGAAAACAAATCTCGATCTCCTGTCATGTGAAAAGACGCACCACTATCCAAGAACCACACTGATCCCATCACACTTGAAACCAAGCATGCGATCAATGAAAAATCAAGCTCAAACTACGAGGCTAGAGCCTCTCCTGCTGCAGATCCAGCAACTTGCTTGTTCTTCTTCTTCTGCGGACAATTAGTGGCATAGTATCCATGCTGGTGACAGTGAAAGCACTTCACCTTGGACATGTCCTGCTTCTTGCCTTTCGCACTGGACTGAGAAGCTTTCTTGTTCTTCCCCTTCTTTGCTTTGGCAACCAAAGCGCAATTTTCTTCATCAGGTACCTTTGATGAAGATCCGTCCTTGGTATTCCGCCTGATCTCCTCCTACACAAGATCTAACCAAAGTCTCTCCCATCCTGGCAATTTCTCCCAACCATTGACAAAGTCTTGCTAGGAATGCCAACTCTTCGGAAGACCAAGGAGAGCTAAGCTCACCAAGTCCTCATCATCGACAATCACCCCCACACTTCCCAGCTCATCCTTGCACTGAGTGAACTTCGTGAGATACTTGGGCATACTGTCTCCCTTCTCACATCTGATGTTTCTGAGTTTATCCTTGAGCACCAGCTTCCTCTGATCGCTCTTTCTTTGGAATAGATCTGTCAATGCTTTCCACATCAAGTATGGAGAAGCCTTTCCATGCAGGCTAGACACAATGTGATCCTTCATGCCCTCCAACAGAATCCTTCGACACTTTGCTGTCTTCTTTTGCCAAGCATCAACTTGGGTAGCATCAGTAGGCTTTGGGACATCAGCCTCTATGAAATCCTTCAACCCATTATCATCTAACACTGCCTCCATCCTGTCCTTCCATGCAATATAGTTCGAGCTGCCCTCAAGAGCATACTCCAATCACAATCTGTTGAAAGACTTTTCAATGTTGACACCAAGAAAACATTGCTGCAAATTCGAATTCCACCAGCTCCAAACTCAACCGCCTCTGATCTAAGATTCGTGAGAACAAAGTATTTCTCGTATAGAGATTGACTGTATGGTCTTTTACTGGATATCTCACCTTCCAAAGGAAGGATGAATCCAAAGGCTACCTGGCCCGATTACAGACTCTGCCTGAAGAAATAGAATGTAAACACTTTCTGAATAGTAGATCTGATGATCAACAACTCCGATACCATGTAGAAATTTTGAATAATAAACACTTATTCACAGAGATTATCCCGATTATACACTATTGCGGAATACATGCATAATACATAACCTCCTCTACGTTGATCATCAATTTAGCAGCATCAAAAACAATGAAACATCAATCGCATGCGCACATTAACATAGTATGTAACTTGGGGAAAGCTTACAGCTGAAAACCCCACACTATCTGTATATTAATGATTGAGAACATGTAACAATACATAGTACAATACACCTCACAAGTACTCAGTACTATCTCCACCTTTTACCCACAAAACTAGCTCAGATCCGAACAAGTCACAGGTTCAAATCTCCTCTGCTGTTTTGCCTGCCTCTATTGCACAATACCAAGTGAAAATCATCCACACTAAAAATCACGTGAGCACAAGCTATTTCACTGGGCATATACTATGCAATCCTCATGGGCATACTCAATCCATTGATTGTGCAAGATCTCATGCACAACTATAGTCACAACTGATAGCAATCTCAACCTCTAACACATGTCTCCACTGAAATGTACATGCACTGAGTTAACTGATGTATTCTTCAGTTGAATTATGAGTTAATAATTAGTGAATTAATTTAATCAATTAATTCACATCACTCATCACTAGTCTATTTGTGGTTAGACTAATTACAACTAGTTTAACCAAGTCAAACTGAACACAACTCCATCAACTCCACCAAACTCAACTGCTTGAGTTCTAACTGAATTCCTGCATGCAATAGCTCAACTGACCCACAAGAAAAGCGTATTTCCTTCTGACATCTGCATGTGACACATCTGTAGCTCAAACTAAAGTGCTCCAAGAGGATAAGATAATGTTTATAGTCCAAATATTATTATGAGCTAATAATATTTGACTTTTCTATTTTTGACTAGCAGTGTAAAAATAGACTCTAATCACTCCCCTGTGATCCAAAAATAGAAGTCCATCTATTTTTCCCAACATGACCAATCATCCATAAATAGCATCCTACAACTCATAGACAATGATCCATATGTCTAAAAATAGACTTTGCGCCAAAAATACCCTGCGGGCCCACTTAGTGAAGGCGACTCCTTTCCACTAAGCTCCATCATCTTGTTGCATTCTCAACAGAGGGGTTATATAGTGGATAGTTATATGCAGGAGGGGCTCCATGGTAGGGGGGGCCATGTAGGTGGTATGGGCACATAGGCAGAGTATTGATGTCAGTCCACAGTGGGTGGAAATGGAACCAGCGAATGCAACACATTATTATATTAAAAAAGTCAGAGTGGTATGGTGGATTCATATTGTGGTATGGGCCAGGGTTCATCGTAATCTCCAGTAAACACAATATGGAGTATGGAGTATGGAGAGCACAGACTATGCAGGAGTTTGGACAGAGTAGTCAATGTCGCAGTATGGAGTATGGAGTATGGGGAGCGTTGACTATGTAAGAGTTTGGACAGAGCACCAACTGTGCAGGAGTATGGACATAGTAGTCAATGTCGCAGAGCCAAAAGGTCGTGAGATAGAAGGTGGAGGGACACTGGTATGTGGTGTAGAGGATTTACTAGCATGATGGGTTGGTAACTGGGTATAGCAGATTCATTGGCATAATGGGTTGGATACTAGTCTGACTGTCTGTAGTGTTGTATATAAAGACAAGAGGTGGTATGGTATCATGATATACGGTGTGGTTTGGAGGGAGAGTCACATAATAGGCATTATAAAAAACTCAGAAATTAACACAGTCACAGTATGCTTCCGCCATTCCATTGACTACAAAAAATATTCAATGTTAATGGATTCCTATCATAAAGAAGGACTTACCAAACGCTTTCAATGCAAAATGAACACTGCAATATCACCATCAGAATGAACGCTGCAGTTTCACTATCTTCAATGGTCTCATTGAATGTTTGCAAATCTACTCCACAATATGTTAACCAGTGTTCCAACACTTCCACACCACGCAAGTGCAGAGCTTCTATGAGAGTTATTCAACCAAAGGTTAACTCTCAAATCCTTGAAATCATCACAGAGATAATACCATGTCAGCCCAGGAGGCAACTCCTCAAATCGAATTGTGTTTCTTCATAAAGGTTGCTCATGGTTATATACAAGAAGGGAAAGACTCTTGGGCTTCACCTCCCAATGTCTCTTTATTTTATTATTCTTCATTATCTACTATTTACAATATTTACAAATGTTCACCCAATCCCAATGATTAGGTGTCAACAATTAATATCACATAATCTGATATGAATATTATAATTCTAACATTCCTTATTAATGTAATTATGCATCTTACATTCCTATTATCTCAATTTTACCATTTAAATTATTATTTCATTCAGAAAAAAACTCATATGCTTTTAACTTTAATATCCTAAAAAATCCCAAATTCTAATTAATATTGAATTTTGTAAATTTATGGTTATTGTCCGTTGTTATTCTCACATCCTTCATCTATTTATTAATAGACTGAGTAGTTCAGTCTTTCATATATTTTTCCTCTTGAAGATGAACCATAGTTTCTAGTTCGAAACATCGATATTAAATATAATGAATGCGATGAATCTGGAAATTTGTTTAAAGTACAATGAAAATGGCCCCAGAAATTTGAAATTTGAAAGACCTAAATTCCTTAATTCTAGGTCTTACATACATAATTAGAAGGATAATTTTGGCATACATGTAAAAAACAAATGCCTTTAGTATAAGATAATTACCTCATGTATGGATCAAGGAGAAAATATAAATATACGCTTCTCTGAAACGGTTGAGGAGGAACTTTACCCATCGATGGACTCTAGAGCCTTAAATGATTTGGAGGATATGAGAGATATGGTGCACAATCAAGGACTTAGAGCAAATACCGTTGTGAACAACGATTATAGATGAAGATAATGTCTCTCAACATCAGGGGACTGGAATCACCTCTTTTGTGGTGTTCCCTTTAGTACATAATTACTTCAAAACATTTGACAATGATTCTTTTTTAGAAGATGATGATAGACCGTGATAAATCCCTATGCATATTGACATAAATTTTTCCACATTAGGTAGTGTGTGCAACGAACACGATTGGAACTTCAAGTGGCTTAGCAGCTATATGGAACCAACAACTCTTCTCTCTGATTGCATACAAGGTTTTTGCAGGTGTTATACTAACAGGCTTTTATAGGGGTTCCCCTCATAGGGTGCACATCATGAATATCTATGCACCATATAGTAATAGGAAACAATTTTGGCAGAAATTGGATGACTATGGTATCCTGGACCTGAATCAACATATTTTTGCAGGAGACATAAAATTTACCTAAAGTTCACATGGTATGTTGGATCATCTAGTAACATATTTTAATACACTCTTCACGACATTGCACCTACCCCAGTTTATCCTATGTGGCAGAATGTTAGATCGAGGGATGATGTCATTGAAAAGAGGCTGGACCGCTTCTTCGTTCACTCCTATTTGTATGAAATACTACAAACCCTTAGCACCTAGACTTTATGTTTGGGTGTATCAGACCATGAAGCCATTTTCTTGGAATGGCTGGGAGAATAGGACCCTACACTCCTACAATCCAAATTCAGTCATTTGTGGTTGAAATAAGATGAGTTTGTGGATCTAGTCAACCAATATTGATCGAAGCCCATGGAGATAGCATCAGATAGTAGAATGTATTGGGTCATTACTAGACTGAGAGATTGAAATCTTCTCAAATCACTTGTAAAATATTGGACTTGAAATAGGAAAAAGGAGCACTTGGCAAAACTTATGGAAATTAAAGTTGATATAGTCTCTCTTATGAATCCAACAAAGCCAGATAATTTGTAAGAAACAAATAAGAAAATCATCACTGATCTGGTCTATAGACGAAATAAAATCCTTGAAATGAACAAAGACGAATGGAGGCTGAAGAGAAAAATGTAATGGACACAAATTGGGGACAAGAACATTATGTTCTTTCATAAAGTTTCTTCAAAAAGTACGAGTTATAATTCAATTTAGTATATCAGGAATTAGCATAATGATATACTTGTCTCCATGAAGGATATCCAGTAGGAGGCTGTAAACTATTACAATAACCAATATTATTAGTCTAATGTATCTAGTTCTGAAGAACAAATGGAGTTGGCCTCATTATTTCTACAAATGGTCTTTGCTATAGATATTGACCACCTGTATGAGCATATTACATCTCAGGAATTCAAAGGAGAATTACGAAAACTTTCTAAAGATAGAAGCCTTGGGCCAAATGGTTGGACTATTGACTTATACCTCTTTTTCTTCGACCTGATGAGCCCAACATTAATAACAATGGTGGAGGAATCTCGGATCAGAGCGAAACACCTAGTGCAATGAACACAACTTTCTTAACACTCATTCCTAAAGCTTATAATTCTTGTAAGTTTTCTGATTATAGACCAATATCATTATGTAATGTGGTTTACAAGATGATTTTCGAGATTATAGCAGATACAATGAAACAATTGTTGTCTACATACATCTATTTGGAGAAATTTGACTTTCTTGCAGGAAGGAGAATCCAAGAGCAGTGGGGATTACCCAGCATTGTATCAACTTTATTAGAACAAGAAATCTGAAGGCCTATTTGATGTAAATAGATGTCATCAAAGCCTATGACATGGTGGATTGAGAATTCTTAAGGCTTATACTTCACAGGATTGGTCTACTTCGAAGACATATTAACTGGATTATGGCTTGTGTCACTACAACCAACTTTGCAATACTGAATAATGGGACTCCCACTGATTTCTTCAGCATTTACCGTGGTCTTCGACAAGGACGTGCCTTTTTCCCCACTATTATTCATATTAGTGATGGATGGGCTAAGTAGAGCTATCAATGCTACAAGGGTGGATGGTTAAATTATGGGATGTAAGGTATCAAACAATTTGCATCTTTTCCACATCATGTTTGTAGATGATGTGTTGGGGATGGGAGAGACAAAGGTAGATGAATGGAAAAAATTCTATTTAATATATCCTAAATTTGATAGAGTGTCTAGAATCTTCTTGATTTGGATTTAAATAGGAACACAACAAATTACAGAGATAACCATAAACACAGAGATACAGCGGAAATAATACTTCATTTCATTAATGTAAAATACTGAAATATGCTTACAAACAGAAATGGAAATAAACCAGCTAGGGTGATGGTAGCTTATCTCTAAGAAGAGATGTGGTGGCTACATGCCTCTGAACTACCTTACAATGAGGCTCAAGGGCCTTTTTATTATTGAACAATAGGAGCAAACCCTAAACAGCCAAAACCCTAACTCGAGGAGATGTAACACCAAGAGATTATGGGCTCCGTTGGGGTGAGTTGGACAACCAACTTCCGGGGGTTGCGACTTGGTCATTTTATCTCCGTTTGACGTGCATGATAGCCCATTCGAAAGATCTCTCTGAGGACTACGATGGAAAAGATGATATCAAATTTTTTTTTGTTGGTGGTAGATTTCTCAAAAACTGTCGTTTAGGGCCTCAAAACGGCTTCGGAAGTTTAGGACCCGAAAAAATGCTAAAAATAGTAAACTGTGCTACAATTAAGGAAACTGAAAAACTGAAAGAAGCAATGGTGGGGGTCCAAGTGTAATTGGCAGGTGGCCACCACTATCCACCTGGATCATTCCTCCCCCCTTAGGAAGCAATGGTCCCCATTGTGTTGAGATCGTCCATGAGATGAAGGAACTTCTACTGAACTTGGTCCCTGGTGAGCCACTTGCCCTGGTGAAGGAGTTGGCCTGCTTTGACAACTCGATAGAGTTGGATATTCTGTTGGCAAGTGTGCTTGATTTGTGTCTATGATCTAATCAGTGGCAGCTTGTTCCATGCTATCTAGATTTAACTCTATGGGTGTGAGCTGCTATGCAATGTCGGATGTGTCTAGTAATGGTGGAAAGTATGGCCAAAGGTGGTCCACATTGAACACTGGGTGTAGACCAAGGAATGGGGGAATGATGAGCTCAAATGCATTATCTCCCACAACCTTGTTATTGGTGTAAGGACCATATCAGAGTGGTTTGAGTTTCCGATAGGCTCCAGTAAGGCGTTCCTTTTGCAAATGCAACCAGACTTTGTCACCCACCTGAAACTTGTGTGGCACCCGATGTTGATCATTTCGCTACTTGTAATTACCATTTGATTTCTCCAAAATGTCATGTACCTACTGGCGAATATGTTGGATGTGCTTAATGAAGTTGTTTACCTTATCTGTTTCGGACTGGACATGAGCCGAAACTGCGTGAGTAGCTACAAATGCCATGGCCATATCAATGGGACATAGTGGCTGGAATCCCAAGCCCACCTAAAAGGGCTACGGCCAGTCGAGCTGTGAAGAGTCCAATTGTAGCTATGCTAAACATAGGGGAGGCTCTTGTTCCATGTGTGTGGATGCTTTGAGTTGTACATGCGCAAAATGTGTACGATCATCCTGTTGACAACCTTTGTCTAGCCATCATTTTGAGGATGGAAGGTTGTAGACTTAGTGAGTTTGGCGTCTAGCATCGACTAGATACTAGACCAAAATGTACTAAGGAACCTGTTATCCCAATTTGAGATGATACACTGTGGGATCCCAAAGTGTACCCACACTCATTCAAAGAAGAGTTTAGCAGTGGCTTTTGCTGTGATATTCTTCTTGCAGGCTACCATAATGGCCATCTTCGAGAACTTGTCGACGACCACAAAAAAAAAGTCATTTCCATGCTTAGTGGAAGGAAGGCCTGACATGTAATCCATGGAGATGGATTCCCAAGGTCGACTAGGGGTAGGTAGTGAGGTATAGAGGCCTTGCTTCTTAATGGCCGGTTTGGCAATGGCGCAGGTAGTGCATGTTCTGATGTACTTCGCAACATCTTGTCGAAGATTTGGCCAATAGAAATACTTCTACAGTACTGCCACTGTTTTCTCGACCTAGAAATTCCTAGCAGCCCGACTATAGGGTGCTTCCCAAATCATCTTGGCACGCTCGCTTGAAGGAACACAAAGGTGACCCAGGTGGCATAACAGGGCATCTTGGAGGTGAAAATATGGAACATGCTGGCCCTCCAAGAGTGTCTGGTATGTGTAGCCGAATTTTGGGTCGCTTTTGTAGAGAAGTGGCCAATTAGAAGTGTCGTGCCCACAAGAGTTGAGCACGATGGTTAATGCCATGATTGGTGGTCGACTAAGGCAATCTGCAACATTATTGGTGCTGCCCTTCTTATACTTGATATTCAAATGGAACTGTTGCAGGTATGTGGACCACTTTTGATGGTAATCATTGTGCAATTTCCCTTGGGTCTCTATGAATTGTAGGGGTCGGTGGTCTGTGTGGATGACCATTTCCTTCCCCAAAATGTAATGCTTCCATTGTCGACAGGCCTGCACAATGGAATACATCTCTTTGTCATAAGTGGGATACTTCCAGACTGTGTCTGAAAGTGTCTCACTATGATATGCCACTGGATGCCCGTGTTGAGTAAGGACTACCCCAATAACATAGTCAGAGGCATTTGTCTCGACCTTAAATGGTTGTTGCAAGTCTGGTAATGCAAGCACTAGTGCCGAGCATAGGATATCTTTCAACTCTGTGAATGCCTTCTGTTGAGATTCAAACCAAAACAATTTTGCTTTCTCTCCTCCCTTGGTGACTTGACTCAAGGGCCAAGTGATATGAGAAAATCCCAACATGAACCTGTGGTAGAAGTTGGCAAGACCTAGAAAGCTACGAAGCTCTGTCAGAGTGGTTGGAGATGGACAATCTCAAATGACTTGGATCTTGGCTAGATCCACATGCACCTCCTTTTCATTAATAATGTATCCCAGACAATGAACTTGGGTCATGCCAAAAGTGCATTTCTCTAAATTGGCACATAACTTGTGTTGCCACAGTGTTTCGAGAACATGTCAGATGTGGTGGAGGTGCTCTTCCCAACTCTGGTTGAAGATCAGGATGTCATCCAAGTATACCACTACAAATGAGTTGGTGAATGGCTGCAAGATGTCATCCATTAGCCTCATGAAGGTTGTAGGAGCATTCGTCAATCCAAAAAGCATAGCCAACCATTCAAAAAGGCCCTCCTTGGCTTTGAAGGTAGTCTTCCACACATCAGAGGGTTCGATAGGTACCTGGTGATATCTTGACCCCAAATCGATCTTGTTGAAATATTTTGCCCCCTTCAGTTGGTCTAGGAGGTCATCAATCCGTGGGATCAAGTACCTATTACAGACAGTGATCTTGTTCAGCGCCCGATAGTCAATATAGAGTCTCCAAGTCCCATCCTTCTTCTGTACCAACACAATCGGGCTCCCACAAGGTGATGAACTTGGATGGATGTGACCTTTCTGTAGCATCTCCTGAATCTGCCTCTTGATTTCATTGTTCTCCAAAATGGAGCACCGATAGATTGGTCCATTGTGTTATCAGGAAATCTAGTGTCTATGCAGAACTACTAGTCCCACTAAGACGGGTGGCTATCTTAGAAACAAACAGATTAAAGCTACTTTCGTTTTCCTTTACGAGAAGTAGGTAGAGGAGGATCAAAGAATACCAACCTCGATCTTTCGCTCGGTTCCTTGCTTGTTCCTTCTCCTCTCTGACAGGTCTTTGCCACTCCTTCCTTGACCACTCCACTTCAATGAGTACCTATAAAGTCAAAGTGGCAGAATACCTCCAAAGTGCAGAGATCTACAATCATAAACAATATAGGACCAGATATATATTGACCACACAGATGCATATATTATCAAACATACAAGAATGTGGAGGAAAACTTGAATAGCTTTATTGATGTAAAGATTAGAAGAGAGGATTACAACCAATTGATCTGACGCAGCGTCATCCTCCCAGCATGAAAGCCCTTTTTCACCTCATGAAAAGCTTAGATCACCCAACACTATGAAATTCCACCAGGAAACCAACAACACTTCCTTACAAGATACAAGATTCCAGCTTCTGGATCTCTAGGATGAGGGATCCATATATAGATGATTGCAAGGGGGTGAGTCAGCTTCTGGGATTTTGATTAGTGTCTTCTCTCTGATAGTTCTTGATTCCACTTGGAGATTGATGATCTCTTAGTCATCCCTGGGCGAATTCAAAGAGGAAAGTGTCATAAGAGAAGTTTCTGGAAGATTCCATGATCATCCACCTTACAAACTATCTCTGCCATTTGTCTACTCTCGCCCATCGCACCCTACAAAAGGGCTTTCCAGTATGCATCACACTTTTTGAACTGAGTAGGTGAGATGCATCGCACCCTTAGCACTGGGTAGTTTGTGTGGTCCAGTCTTGACTAGTTCTGAGAATTTTTCTGTGGAGAACTTCTGGGAGATGCTGTAATCTGCTGACCTTGTTCCTTTAGGGCATGAAACAACACTTTTAGGGACTTAGAAGCCCTTGGTTTATGGACATATGTGATTGGGGTTGCAGTGCCCAAATATGTCTATAACACATTGGGCAGCAGCGCACCTAGGGTTAGATCGATGGAGTGCTTAACCTGAAGGTGTAGAGGAACCCCTGTGGGGGAGGTGAAGATGTCCTTGTACTCCTCCATGACCTTGTACATATGTAGTTGTTGTGCGGAGGGGCCCTGTTTGTAGGTCGTGGCCACCATCTTCTTCTTTCCTTGAGGGTGTATCATCAAGAAAACAAATTTCCC
Organism: Pinus tabuliformis; assembly: GCA_031772625.1. Taxonomy (NCBI): domain Eukaryota; kingdom Viridiplantae; phylum Streptophyta; class Pinopsida; order Pinales; family Pinaceae; genus Pinus; species Pinus tabuliformis. Next base: position 559,306,952 of record CM062819.1, on the reverse strand, counting down.
GATTTTGGAAATGAGCTTACTGCATTGTTTTGTAGTAACCAAAGAGATGGCAGTAGGCGGTGCTACCTCTGGTATCCTATACAACTTATTTCCCAAAGTAACAATAACAGCACGGGGCCTTGATTCATACACAACATGTCGCTTCCACAAGTATGGTTGTCCTAATAATACATCACAAACTTTAATGGGAGAAATGTCACACAATACCTCATCCGTGAAGGGCTTGATGTCGTATGGAAGGCGACACTGCTGGCTCACGTGAAGATCCTGTTCTTGGTGAAGCCACCTGATGGTGTACAGTTATGGATGTGTTGTGGTTGGTAAGCCCAGTCGCTTCATGACCTCTGCCAAAATGAGATTCTTTTGACTCCCGCTGTCGACAATGAATTGTAGTAGGGAGCCCTTTACCCACATTTGGGAGTGGAAGAGATGCTCCTCCTCCTCTGAATCTTCGGGTTCCTCCTTCTAGATCTTCGTGGTGGCAATAGTGGAGTTGGGCTCCACATCGATAATCTGCTTCCCTTTGTCATTTCCCTTGTCGGGTTCTGACTCAGAGTTGGAACATGCATCTGATTCTGAAACCTTTAGCTCGACCACTAGTGACTGCTTGGCCCGACACTCACTTGTGTTGTGAGTGGAGCTCTTATGGAACTCACACCACTTTCCCGTGTCCTTTTTTGGCTTCACGATGTTGTTATTTGCTTGTAGCTTTGGAGGGTTGTCTTGGGCCACCCTGCTTTGGCTTGGTCCTTTGCTCTGCGGTTTGGGGGTACCTTTCCCTTGCTTCAAATTCACAGATCCAGTCTCACTTTTTCTGTTTAAAATTTTGCTCGACCTTGACGGCATATCGGTATGCCGTGCCAAGCGAGGAGATGTTCAAAAATTCTATTTCTTTCTAGATGCATTTATGTAGGCAACCGCGGTATTTGAGTACCAAATGCTGCTCTGTATCCTTGATACCCAACTTTGTGCGAAGGGTATAGAAAATATTGGTAAACTTCGGCATGTCTTGGTCCCTTCCCTGCTGTAGCATGGTCCACTTTATGTATTGATCCTCATAGTGTTTGACAGGGTAGTACTACTCCTTGATGGCATCTCGAAATGAATTCCAAGTGGGTGTGGCTGAAAATAGTGAGCCTATACTTTCATCCTTCTGCTCGCAGTAGGTTTCCCACCAGTCCTTGACATGGGGGTTTGCTTTGAGAAGAGTGAAAATAATATTTTCTTGACTGGAAAAATCGTGAACAGAAAAATAACCCTCTAGTAGATTTAACCATTTATCGATGGCATCTGCATCTATCTGACCCTCGAATATGGGGATTTCAAAATTAACTTGTACCTTAAACAGTGTGGCGTTTCCAGAGTAGCTGTTGGAAGCCGACGTGTCGCCCCTGGGTAGCCACTGAAGGATCTGGTCAAAGTTGTGCATCATCACATTCCTTTGTCGCTCAAGGGCTTCTTCGAGCAAGATTTTGATAGGATCTCCTACCCCCTTGTCTTTCTTTTCATCCACCATGGGAGGCCGTCGGGATTTGCAAGGCTGTTCTTGCAAAGGTTTGACCAGTTCAAGCCCTAACTCCTTATTTCCGACCTCATTGGGGACATGCAATAAAAAACAGAGAAAATAAAGCAGACCACTCTGATACCACTAATCCAGATTTAAACAAGAACGCAACAAATTACAAAGATAACCATAAACACAGAGATGCAGTGGAAATAATACTTCATTTCATTAATGTAAAATACTAAAATATGCTTACAAACAGAGATGGAAATAAACCAGCTAGGGCGATGGTAGTGTTGGGTTGTGTTATATTCTTTCCACGTAGTTAACAGGGGGTTTGAAGGGCACCTGTAACCCCACTTTATGGGGCCCGAGGCAGCACCCCAGAAAATTTGGTTTTGGACCCTACGTTAGGTTGGGTAGACCCACCTATGGTTTTGGGCATGATTTTCACACATATTTTTTGGACGCGATGGTTTTCGGTCCATGGTATTGGATGCGATGGTTTTCGATCCATGGTATTGGACGTGATGGTTTTTGGTCCATGGTATTGGATGCTTCGGCATGTATAAATATGTATTGTAACACTGAAAAGAATATAATGAAAAATCAAGCTGGTAGTCCCGGTTTTGGATCCAGGGGAAAATCTCTGTGTATATGTGTTTTATGTGTTATGATATCACATTGTTTATTTTTTGTGTTTTAGAATTCATATGCAGGTAATTTCTGTATGGGGTTAAAACCTACATTTGGTATCATAGTTGTTTTGGCTTCAAGGGGATGCCTTTGTTGCTGAGGGGTTTCACTCAGGCCTGTGGTAGACCCTGTTCAGTGGGAGATCTGCGAGATCGATTCTGGTGGTGAAAGAAGATGGTGAGCAGTGGAAAGATAGAGATCGAGAAATTTAATGGTCAGAATTTTGAGTTGTGGAAACTCAAGATGGAGGATCTGTTGGTGGATAAAGACCAGTGGATCGCGGTAGATCTGGGTACTAAACCAACGAGAGTGTCCGATGAAGAATGGAAGAAGTTGGATCGGAAGGCAAAGAGCACAATACGATTGTGTGTCTCAGATTTAGTATTGCTGAATGTATCAGGGGAAGCTATGGCGAAGGCTTTGTGGGACAAGTTAGGGACTTTGTACCAATCTAAGTCTCTGGTGAATAAACTATTCCTACAGAAAAAGCTGTATAACCTGAGGATGAAAGATGGAGACTCGGTGACAGAGCATCTGAATGCATTTAATACTGTGGTAAATCAGTTAGCATCCATTGATATTAAAATTTTAGATGAAGATAAGTGCATCAGTTTGTTGTGTTCTCTACCAGATTCATGGGATAGTCTGGTTATTGCAATAGGTAGCAATGCAACTGCCTTGCATTTTGATGAAATAATCTCATCCTTGCTGACGGAGGAGATGAGACGGAAAAATATGGAGAGCCAAAATGGTGATGCCTTGTCTGTACGAGGGCGGACCCAGAACAGAAACAAAAATAAGTCATCGAGTGGGAGATCTAAATCTAAAGGGAGATCTAAATTTCCAAGAAAACCTATAAAGGTGGTGTGCTGGAAATGTGGAAAGGAAGGGCACTACAAAAGGGAATGTAAATCTAAAGCTCCTGACAAAGGAAAGGGATCTGATGAGGCTCCTTCTACAGAGGCGAAAACCACCTCAGATGAAGGTGGGGATGTGTACTTGGCTTCTTCAAGTACACATGTAGATCATGAGGCATGGTTGATTGACTCAGGTGCATCCTTTCACTGCGCTCCCCATAAAGAGTGGTTCTGCAAGTATGAGAAATATGATGGTGGTGATGTCTTCTTGGGGGATGATAGGAAGGCTAGAATCATTGGTCGTGAAAAAGTAAAGTTGAAGTTGCAAGGTGGAAGGGTTAGAATGCTTCCAAGTGTTCTACATATTCCTGCATTAGCCAGAAATCTGATTTCTGTTAGCAAGCTAGATGATGCACGTGTAAAAATAGTGTTCGAGAAGGATACCTACAAGATGGTTCGGGGAGCATTGGTATTGATGTGGGGAGTTCGGATTGGAACTCTGTACAAGCTACAAGGTAGCACTGTTATTGACGGGTGCAATAGTTCTATGGTTCCTAAAAGTGGAGCAGAAAATCTAGTGGTCTCTGGAGAGAAGACCATGCTGTGGCATCAAAGGCTTGGACATATTGGAGAAAAGGGCATTCAGATACTTCATGGTAAAGGTATGGTAGAAGGTATGAGTAATAGCTCTCTGGATTTTGATTTTTGTGAAAATTGTGTATATGGGAAGCAGAATCGGGTGAGTTTCCCCTCTGGTAGTAAGAGGGCGAAACAGATATTAGAACTTGTGCACAATGATGTGTTTGGACCTATGAAGGTTCCATCACTGGGTAAGTCTATGTACTATGTATCATTTATAGATGACTTCTCAAGGAATACATGGATATATTTCCTTAAGAATAAATCTGAAGTCTTTGATAGGTTTAAAGAATTTAAGGCTCTGGTGGAAAACCAGACATAGAAGAAGATAAAGGTGCTGAGGATAGATAACGGTGGAGAGTTTTGCAGTAAGGAATTTGAAGAATTCTGTAAGAAGTGTGGTATAGCACGGTAGAAGACTACTCCATATACACCTCAGCAAAATGGAGTTGCAGAAAGAATGAATAAGACGTTGATGGAAAGGGCAAGAAGCATGCTCAGTGGTGCCAAGATAGGACAAGAATTCTGGGCAGAGGTGGTGGATATTGCATGTTACCTGGTCAACAGGTCACCTTCATTAGCGTTGGAGGATAAGACTCCACAAGAGGTATGGACTAGTAAGAAACCCTCTCTTTCACATCTGAGGCTATTTGGATGTGATGCATATGTACATGTTCCAAAGGAGAAACAAACCAAGTTGGATAGTAAATCTGAAAAGTGCATCTTTATTGGGTATAAGGATGGTTTAAAGAGTTATAAGCTTTGGAACCCAATCACATAGAAGGTTGTGTATAGCCGAGATGTGGTGTTCAGAGAGGTGAAATATGTTATTAAACACGAAGTCCAATGAAAGGAACCTGAGAAGATAGAGTTTGAGCTAATGGAGGAAGAATTAGACTCTACATCGGAGGAGGAATCAGAAGATGAAGAGCCACAAACTCCGGATGTGAGAAGATCAGTTCGAGAAAGAAGGCAGCCTGAAAGGTATAGTCCATTCGCTTTCTGTTCAAATTTTGCTTTATCTATCACTAACGATGATCCCAGAACTGTGAAGGAAGAAGTAGATTCAGAGGATGGAAAACTCTGGAAAGAGGCCATGGTTGATGAAATGGCATCTTTGCACAAAAATGAGGCTTGGGATCTGGTGGAGTTGCCAGCTGGAAGGAAACCCATTGGCAACAAATGGGTGTTCAAAAAGAAGACAAATTCAAAAGGAAAAGTGGAGAAATACAAAGCTCGGTTGGTAGCAAAAGGTTATTCCCAGGTGTAGGGAATTGATTTTGGTGATATTTTTTCTCCTGTTGCCAAGGTAACTTCTATTAGATTACTTTTATCTATTGCTGCTGCTTTTGATTTTGAGGTAGAATAGATGGATGTGAAGACAACATTTCTTCACGGGGATCTGGAAGAGGAAATCTACATGAAGCAACCTGAAGGCTTTGCAGCGAAGGGTAAGAAAGAACTGGTATGAAAGTTAAAGAAGTCTCTGTATGGGTTAAAACAGTCACCAAGGATGTGGTATCAGAAATTTGATACATTTATACAGAGACTTGGCTTCACCAGAAGCAAAGCAGATCACTGTGTGTATTTTAAATTAATTGGTGACCATGTTATTTATCTAGTCTTGTATGTGGATGATATGTTGCTGGTTGGAAATGACAAAGAAATTATCTAGTATTTGAAGACCCAATTGTCCTCCAAATTCGACATGAAAGATCTTGGTGCTGTAAACTATATTTTGGGCATGGAAATTAAAAGAGATTGGGCAAAGAGGAAGCTTTGGTTAAACCAGAGGAAGTATGTCGAGACAATACTGCAAAGGTTTAATATGCAGGATAGTAAACCAATGAAGGTTCCTATTCCTGTAGGTGTGAGGTTATCTACTGAACAATGTCCCAAGACATGAGAAGAGGAAGAGGACATGTCCCGTGTTCAATATGCAAGTGTAGTCGGTAGCCTGATGTATGCAATGGTCTGTACTAGACCAGACATTGCACATGCAGTGGGAGTATTGAGCAGTTTTATGTCAAACCATGAAAGGAGCATTAGACAGCAGTGAAGCGGGTTTTCAGGTATTTGTGTGGCACCAGTGATTATGGTCTGTGCTACCAAGGAAGACCAGGATTGGATATAGTGTTGGATATTTGTGGCTTTGTTGATGCAGACTGGGCTCGAGATCTGGATCAGAGAAGATCTACAAGTGGGTATGTGTTTAACCTATTTGGAGGTGCAGTCAGTTGGATGAGTAAGAAACAATCTGTAGTAGCATTATCAACTACAGAGGCAGAATACATGGCAGCCACTCATGCAAGCAAGGAAGCAGTTTGGTTGTAGAGATTGTGTTCAAGTATGGGGTTAGTACAGGAAGCTATAGGGATAGTCTGTGACAGCCAAAGTGTAATTTTCTTGGCAAAGAACCCTACATATCATTCAAAGACAAAGCACATTGATGTTCAGTATCACTTTTTGAGGGATATGATAGAAGAAAAAAAGGTGTTGCTGGTAAAGGCAGACACTTTGAAGAATAATGCAGATGCATTGACAAAATCTGTGAGCTCTAAGAAGTTCTCTTGGTGTAGAGAGACAATGGGCATTTCAGGGCTGGGAAAATGATTAAGCTCTCTTGTGGCCCCCTGTGGAAAGAAAACAACAAGTGCGAGAATGTTGGGTTGTGTTATATTTTTTCCACGTAGTTAATAGGGGGTTTGGGGGGCACACGTAACCTCCCTATTGTTTTGTGCATGATTTTCGCACATGTTTTTTGGACGCGATGGTTTTCGGTCCATGGTATTGGACGCGATGGTTTTCGGTCCATGGTATTGGACGTGATGGTTTTCGGTCCATGGTATTGGATGCTTCGGCATGTATAAATATGTATTGTAACATTGAAAAGAATATAATGAAAAATCAAGCTGGTCGTCCCGGTTTTGGGATCCAAGGGAAAATCTCTATGTATATGTGTTTTATGTGTTATGATCTTGCATTGTTTATTTTCTGTGTTTTAGAATTCGTATGCAGGTAATTTCTGTACAGGGTTAAAACCTATAGGTAGCTTATCTCTGAGAAGAGATGTGGCAGCTACATGCCTCTGAACTACCTTACAATGAGGTTCAAGGGCCTTTTTATTATTGAACAATAGGAGCAAACCCTAAACAACCAAAACCCTAACCTGAGGAGATGTAACACTAAGAGTTTATGGGCCCCATTGGGGTGAGTTTGACAGCCAACTTCCTGGGGATGCGACTTGGTCATATTATCTTCGTTTGATGCACACGATAGCGTATTGGAAAAATCTCTCCGAGGACTATGAAAAAAAGGATGTTTTCAAAAAAAAAATCGCTGGCAGTATATTTCCCAAAAAACGTCGTTTAGGGCCTCAAAACGGCTTCGAAAGTTTAGGACCCGAAAAACTGCTAAAAATAGTAAATTGTGCTACAATTAAGGAAATTGAAAAACTAAAAGAAGCAATGGTGGGGGTCCAAGTGGAATTGGTGGGTGGCCACCAATATCCACTTGGATCACTTCTTGAACAAGGAGAAGACCAAATTCATTACAGATTGTGTGGACGATATTGAGATAAAAGGGATTGCACATTTGTTTTGTATCAAAGTTAAATCACTGGAAAAAGGTTTTAAATACTTGGGTTTCCACTTGAAGGCATGCAATTATAGGAGGAACGAGTGGGATTGGATTCTTGACAAACTTAAGAGGAAATTATTTCACTGGGAGAATAAGTGGCTATCCTTGGGTAGTAGGATGATTTTGGAAAAGGTTGCGCTTCAGGAAATTCATTTCTACTCGATGCACTTATTTAATCTTTCAACGGAAGTTATTCATAAAATAAATTCAATTATAGAAAATTTTATTTGGTGAGACATAGGGGATAAGGTAAAATATAATCTATTAGCTTTGGAAAATATATGTAAGCCATTTGACTATGGAGGTTGGGGCATCAATGAAAACAAATTCTTTAATGGTGCACTGCTCACACTAAATCTTTGGTGAACTTTGGTGGGGGGTGGAATTTGGTCGTAGATTATAAGAGAAAAATATCTTGGCTTGAATACCTTGGAGGAGTAGATAAGGGAAGGAGCACCAGTTATGAGAAGGGCATCCTTTGTGTAGCGTAGTTTGATGAAAGCTAAGTCATGGTTGTGCAACAATATTCATTGGGTTGTGGGCAGGGGAAGCAACATCTTAATTAGTATTGATTCCTTGGTGGGTATGGAGGGGTGGCATACCCTATCGGTGCCAATTATCCACCACCTCCACAATCAGGGTCTCCATAAACTATCTCATATCCTGAATGTGTGATTCCCCTTTACACACTACAAATAGGCATATGATTCGGTGTTGTGTCCGGAGCTACACTTTGAATGGGATACCTTCCATTCCCACCTTATTTAGGTTGGAATTATGCTTACTAATAATGGTGATAGGTTGAATTGATGTGGCATTTCATAGGGTAATGAAATTTATGCTAAGGATGCTTCTTTATACATCTTTACTCGTCCCCATCTTGATCCCCTTTGTACTTGGTTGGCTTGGATGTGGAAGTAGGAGGTGCCACTGAAACTAAATTGTGTCACTTGGTTGGATGTGCATAAGTGCGTCTTGACTTGGAATAACCAATTAAGAGAGGTTTCAAGGGCCGTAAATTTTGTTTCCCTCAAAAAATTGACTCTTAGGATGGGCTCCACTTATTCATGAATTACCCTTTTTCCATTGTTGTCTCATAGGATGTCTCCTCTGCCCTCCAAATCATTTGTGACATGAATCCATGGAAAATTTTAGGGGCTAATATTCACAGGTGGGCTAATTTTCCATGATTTTTCCACAAAATATATTCACAAATTTCCATTTTTTATAAAAATGATTCTCCCAAATTTTACAATATAAAATTATTTTACCTTAAAAATTGCCAACATTATATAGAGACTATATATAAAACCATTATCAATTTGAATAAATTTACAAATATATCAATAAACATTTTATAGTTTGCATATTAGGGACTAGTGATATTTTCCAATGTTTTTAAACTTCAAGATATTTTTCCATCTTTAAAATTTTCCTTAAAAGTGAATCACACTTAATTATTATCCTCCCTTAACAGCTGGTGTACTTGTCATGCAGTTTTTGTGCTATCCCACTTTATATCCTCTAGGGGTTATGGTGCTATCAGAATGCCTACATTTTTTATAATGTTGCACCTGATCTAAGAGCTACACTCTCAAAATAGTTGCATCCTTATCAGAGATAAGGCCTATTAAATCTAAGAATCATAGACGTTTTTTGTCATATAAACACTTTGAGAAGATCTTTACTATTGGTTCCTTCCACGGGGCTTCAATGGATGGGATGTGTGGTTGTGGTGTAGTTATTTCTCTCTCCCTCCCTCCCTCTAGGAGATACAACTTTACTGGTCTGCTGGTTTGGGCAGGAATACAAGGGCTGAAGTGTTGGCCTTTTCATATACCCTCATATGTGCATTGTGCCTCATGGTGGAGGAAATAATGGTCACTAGAGATTCGAAGGTGACTATTAACTGGGCCTTGGGAAAGCGGTCTGCTAGTTTGAGCACGAATATGAGGACTGAAATGTTGACCTTTTGGTATACCCTCATATGTGCATTGTGCCTCATGGCGGAGGAAATAATGGTCACTAGAGATTCGAAGTGAAGGAAAACTGGGCCTTGGGGAAGTCCTTTCTTACTGTTCCATCTCTATGCCACTAGTTTGACCTGAATGCCTCTATGAAGTCATGTTTCCACTCAATTTCCTTCTATCATATTTTCATGCACTAGAATTATCAAGATAGCAGGCTCTCCAATTGCGGAATTTTTGCTCTGCATGGACAAATTCATTTTGGATGCTTGGAACAGGATACCATTATCAACTCTGGAGCCTTCCCCTTCGCTTGAGTCACATTTTTATTTTTTGGAAAGTGTTGCTAGAAAGCAGTTAAATTATGATTATGTAAGCATTTGACGTTATTCTGAGACCTGTGTTTAGAGTGAAAATCCATTGTTAATCTAGTGACACCCTATTCACTCTAATACCACATTATTGTTTGATGTGGTAACAAATATTTGTTTTCCTTTTTGGAAATGTAGCTATTCCACCATTTTTTTCCACATTTGTGTGCATCTATGTCTGTAGGAGTCTCTTTTAATAAACTTAAATGTTGAGTTTGGTGACATCTTAGTCACTGGTTATTTTGTTTTTTAAATGATGTTAAAAGTTATTATATTAAAAATATTTGTAGAAGAGCATGACTCAAGATTGCCATTATAACCTTTTTAAACAAATTTACCTAAAATATAAAAAGTGAAAAAACCAATCACCTCTATTCCATTCTCCGAACAATAATATTTATTGTTTTCACATAAGTGGGAGAAAGGTATTATGAAGATATTATATTTTTTTAATTATAATTTTCTATTCAGTAAAAATATTTTAACCTAATTAATGGAATTAGTTAATTTAATAAAATATATTTGGGTAAAATTTGATATGACTGATACTCTTTAACTTACTTAATACAATTATATAATTTATAATCATTGTTCTATGTTTATTTTTTTATGGTAAATATTATGTTTAATTTATTACATTTTTAATGTAGAGTTGATATATAACATTTAACCAATATTCATAATAAAAAAGTTTAATAAGGATTATATATATATGTATATAATATTTTAAAAAATAATGTTATATATAGAGAGTCCTATGGATATATGTTCTCTACTTCCAAATATGATCAGGAAATGTATTAATATCTTAATGTCTAGAATGTAAATCATAAATAAAATAATTCAATGTCAATTTTATATATATATCCTTGAGGGTTAGTTAAATTGATTGAGTCTTTGTAGTTAAGTACCTTTACTATTGAGAGGTTACGGGTTCAAATTATCTTGACACTCTCGAGGCTAGGCTAGTGTTTGAGCGATTAAGAAAAATGTGAATTATATATATATAAGTTCGTTGCTAAAAATGAAGTAGATTCATGTTAACTATGAATGTACCAAGAGTCAAGAGGAATCAAATATTTGGAAGCAAATCTTTACATAAGCTTTGCAATAAAAAAAAAAAAAAAAATCAAGATGAGAGATTTAATCCCTTTGCACTTGGTAGATCCAAGTTAAGTATTTTCTAGATTGGTCTTTAATAATGAGAGTTGGAAATATTTCAATGGTTTATTTGAAGTGAATTTAAATTGTTTTTTTATATTTTAATAATATCTTATAAATAAGCTCATTGGGTGTAGAATAGACAATGACAAGGTCTTCTATTAAGGCACTCAATGGTGAAAAGGTTCGCATTTTAAAATATAGTGGGCAAAAATCAACCATGTTAAGCGCTAGTGTAGTCGAGGTTGGGTGCCATGTCAGGGTGATTCACATTCTTCTTACTGGATCAAACACGAGCCTAGCCCTGAGAGTCAAGATAATTTGAACCTGTATCCTCTCAATAGTAGAGGTACTTAACTACAAAGACTCAATATATACATAGTTTTGAAATATTTTATTTACGATTTACATTCTAGACATTAAAATATTAATACATTTCCTAATGGAAGTAGAGAACATATATCCATAGGACTCTCTCTATATATAACATTCTTTTTTAAAATAATATACATATAATATGTATTAAACTTTTTTATTTTCAATATTGGTTAAATGTTATATATCAACTCTACATTCAAAATGAAATAAATTAAACATATTACAATAAAAAATAAAAGTATAAGAAATTTATTAATTTAAATAATTTTATTTTTCTTTATATAAACTTGATATAAATCTATGTTATTAATCCCTACCAAGACAACACTCTAGCAATCAACTTTTTTTTAATCTATTAGTTGAGATTTGACCAATATACTCTCTCTCTCTCTCTCTCTCTCTCTATATATATATATATATATATATATATATATATAAACATTATTATAAAAGCTGATTTATAATCATCTGATTGGTTCATTAATTGAAGGTCTTATTTCCACCCTCATGACACATCCATTGGAGCATAATGAAATAATCATTCTTTCAATCAAATTTCATGCCACTGCCAATGTTTGTGCAACTTCCATCACTATCATTACTCCAAGTCGTTATTTCCACCTAGTTTTTCACAATCGTCATATGGATTCATATCCATACACCTTATCTTTTCTCGCAATGTTGAAGAAACGTTTGCTCACATTTTTGGTTATTGTGAGCATAATGACACACGTTTTCCACAGGTCAATGTTCTTTAAAATTTTGGTGTGTGTGGATCTTGAGATGATTGGTACGCTTAACATGTGCATGGATCTTGAGATGATTGGTACACCTAACATGTGTTTTGAGTGAGCACTACTCAAGGGCATCTTGAGTTATTAAAATCACCCTGACATGGCATCCAGCCTGGGCTACACCAGCCCTTAACATCGTTGATTTTTTCCCACTATATTTTAAACTGCTAACATTTTCACCACTAAGTGCCTTAATAGAAGACCTTGTCAGTGTTTATTCAACACCCATTGAGCTTATTTATAAGACATTATTAATATATATATATATATATATATATATATATATATATATATATATATATATATATATATATATATATATATATATATATATATATATATATATATATATATATATATATATATATATATATATATATATATATATATCACTTCGAATAAACCATTAAAATTTTCCAAATCTCATTATTAAATACCAATCTAGAAAAAAACTTAAGTAAATATTTTCTTCCAAATATTTGATCCTCTTGACTAGCCTAGCCCTGAGAGTATCAAGATAATTTGAACCCGTAACCTCTCAATAGTAGATGTACTTAACTACAAAGACTCAATCAATTTAAATAACCCTCAAGGATATATATATATATATACACACACACACTTTTGTTTTATATAATATATACATAGTTGACATTGAAATATTTTATTTATGATTTACATTCTAGACATTAAAATATTAATATATTTCCTAATCATATTTGGAAGTAGAGAACATATATCCATAGGACTCTCTCTACAAATAACATTATTTTTTAAAATATTACATATATAATCTGTATTAAACTTTTTATTATCAATATTGGTTAAATGTTATATATAAACTTTACATTAAAAATGCAATAAATTAAACATATCATTTACAATAAAAATAAAAGTATAAGAAATTTATTAATTTAAATAATTTTATTTTTCTTTATGTAAACTTGATATAAATCTATGTTATTAATCCCTAGAGACAACACTCTAGCAATTGATTTTTTTTAATTTCTATTAGTTGAGATTTGACCAATACTCTCTCTCTCTCTCTCTGTGTGTGTCTCTGTGTCTCTCTCTCTCTCTCTCTATATATATATGTATGTATGTATGTATAAACATTATTATAAAATCTGATTTATAATCATCTGATTGGTTCATTAATTGAAGGTCTTATTTCCACCCTCACAACACATGCATTGGAGCATAATTAAATAATCATTTTTTCAATCAAATTTCATGCCACTGCAAAGGTTTGTGCAACTTCCATCACTATCATTACTCCAAGTTGTTATTTCCACCTAGTTTTACACAATAGTCATATGGATTCATATCCATACACCCTATTTTTCCTCGTAATATTGAAGAAACATTTGCTTACATTTCTGGTTATTGTGAGCATAATGACATACATTCTCTATAGGTCATTAACATTTGCTCACATTTCTGGTTATTGTGAGCATAAGGACATACATTCTCCATAGGTCATTGTTCTTTAAAAAAAATTATGTGTGTGGATCTTGAGATTATTGGTATGGTTAACATGTTCTTAGATCTTGAGATGATTGGTACACCTAACATGTGTTTTGAGTGAGCACTACTCAATGACATCTTGAGTTATTCAAGTCACCCTGACATGGCACCCAACCTAGGCTACACTAGCCCTTAATATGGTTGATTGTTTCACCACTGAGTGCCTTAATAGAAGACTTTGTCAGTGTTTATTCTACACCCAATGAGCTTATTTATAAGATATTATTAAAATATAAAAAACAATTTAAATTCACTTCGAATAAACCATTAAAATTTTTCCAACTCTCATTATTAAAGACCAATATAGAAAAAACTTAACTTGGATATACCAAGTGCAAAGGGATTAAATCTCTCATGGTGATTTTTCTTTTAATGCAAAACTTAAGTGAAGATTTGCTTCCAAATATTTGATCATCTTGACTCTTGGTACATTCATAGTTAAAATGAATCTACGTTCATTTTTAGCAACACACTTATATATATATATATATATATATATATATATATATATATATATATATATATATATATATATATATATCCCATCCTTCTTAATGGCTCAAACACGAGCCTAACCCTGAGGGTGTCAAGATAATTTGAACCCATAACCTCTCAATAGTAGAGGTACTTAACTACAAAGACTCCATCAATTTAAATAACCCTCAAGGATATGGATATATATATATATATGCTTTTGTTTTATATAACATATACATAGTTGACATTGAAATATTTTTTTATGATTTACATTCTAGACATTAAAATATTAATATATTTCCTAATCATATTCTACTTATTGGCTCAAACACGAGCCTAGCCCCGAGATTGTCAAGATAATTTGTGATGAAAATAGCAACAAGAAATGCTAAAAATAGAATATTCCAATTTTAATTTGTCCTCGAATTAAAATGGAGAATTAAAATTTGAATTTAGTCTCACCAGCTGCTTGAAAAAAAATCAATTAATTCATCTTGAGTTAATTAGTTGGAGAAATTCAAGCTAGAAGTCTTTGTGAAGTCATTCAACAGTTATCCCTTAAATTAATGAGATTATATCTTAATTAAGGAGATAAGGATGAGTTGTATTTGAGTTGTAATTAGTTAGCTCAGTTAACTGAGTTAAGTCCAGTTAAATTAGTTCCAAACAGTTTCAGGAACTACTTGTGAGTTTAGTCAGTTAATGCATGCATGCATGCAACTAATGTACTCCAGATAAATGAGGATTCTCTCATAAATAACTCATGCATGTCAGTTCAAATAAAGACCCAGTTGAGATTAAAGACAAAGACATTGTACTATCAGTTGGAGGAATTTTCCTATAAAGGAAACTCATCCATGCAGAAGGAACAAGGTTCCTTGAGTATTGTGTAGTTTTACAGGGTGTGAGATCAGTGTTACACTTGGTAACAGTAGGATCACCCATGAGAAACAACGCAAGGAAATAGGAGTCTTGGAGGGTAGAGGAGAAGGTTTGTGAGAAGCCTTATTTACCTGTGAGCATCCAGGAGGATTTTACTGAGATTTGGGTAGCTATGAGAGCTAAAGCTTTGCATAATCCTCATGTATTTCTACCTTCTATCATAATACAGATAGTGGATTTTTTAACTAAGGCTTTCCCCAAGTATTCTTCTGTGTTTCATGTGTATTGATTCTTCTCTGTTATATGTGTTCTCTTTGATCTTGCTCAGATCGATTAAGCTTCTGCAAGTTTGATTGTAGAAGTAGATTAAGTATTTTGCTTTAGTTACATTGCGTAATCAGGTTAATCTACAGTGAGAATTTCTACAATTTGAACCGGTAACCTCTCAATAGTAGAGGTACTTAACTACAAAGACTCAATCAATTTGAATAACCATCAAGGATATATATATATTCTTTTGTTTTATATAATATATACAAAGTTGACATTGAAATATTTTATTTATGATTTACATTCTAGACATTAAAATATTAATACATTTCCTAATCATATTTGGAAGTAGAGAGCATATATCCATAGGAATCTCTCTTTATATATATATATATATATATATATATATATATATATATATATATATATATATATATATATATATATATATATAATCCATTTGTTTTATATAATATATACATAGTTGACATTGAAATATTTTATTTACGATTTACATTCTAGACATTAAAATATTAATACATTTCCTAATCATATTTGGAGGTAGAGAACACATAACCATAGGACTCACTCTCTGTGTATAACATTATTTTTCAAAATATTATATATATATAATCCGTATTAAACTTTTTTATTATCAATATTGGTTAAATGTTATATATCAACTCTACATGAAAAATGCAATAAATTAAACATATCATTTACAATAAAAAATAAAACTATAAGAAATTTATTAATTTAAATAATTTTATTTTTCTTTATATAAACTTGATATAAATCTATGTTATTATCCATACCAAGACAACACTCTAGCAATCGATTTTTATTTTCAATTTCTATTAGTTGAGATTTGACCAATATACTCTCTTTCTCTATCTATACATACATATGTATGTGTAAACATGATTATAAAAGCCGATTTATAATCATCTGATTGGTTCATTAATTGAAGGTCTTATTTCCACCCTCACGACACATGCATTGGAGCATAATGAAATAATCATTCTTTCAATTAGATTTCAATTCACTGCCAAGGTTTGTGCAACTTCCATCACTATCATTACTCCAAGTCATTATTTCGACCTAGTTTTGCACAACCAGCATAGATTCATATCCATACACCTTATATTTTCTCGTAATATTGAAGAAATGTTTTCTCACATTTCTCGTTATTGTGAGCATAATGACATACATTCTCCACAGGTCATTGTTCTGGAATGAATGTTATGTTTAGAATTTATTTGTCTATTGAAGGATGCTAAAAAAGAAACCAAAGTTGTAAGTCTTTAAAGCTAATCAATGTTGCTAAATTTTCATGTTACTGACTTGAAAAAAATTCCAATTCGCAGGTTTTTGTAGATGAGCTCATGAAACTTGTCGAGTTAGATAATTTAAGGGATGCATTTGTAAGCCTACCTAGTGTGACTGAATTATCAACTGAACAAAGGAAAAACCTAATAATAGTTGTTGAGCTTGATACAAATACTTCTATAATTTTTATGGACAAGATCATTTTGGTTTGGATGCCAGAGAAATTGCAATTGTTATGCGAATATTTCATAATATAGTAGATATTGGGAGTACATTTATGTGTACCATTCTTAGCCCAACATTGACATCTTTGAAGCTTTTGATGTGCTAAACTAATGACTAGATTCTATGATAACTTATATTGTTTATTTTAGAGTGGTCATGATTTTTGATTTACCATAACGAGTTCAACTATTGTTGATGAAAAAGAGGATGGAAAGTCACTTACTTGAGGTTGTTGGGACAAAATTCTCACAAGATTTTTTAATAGTTTGAGGTAACCACTTGGAAAAGTATTGTAGTTAGAAAAATAACAATTTGAATAGAGTAATGCCAATTTAGCATCTAAATGTGAGGTAAATTTGTTACTTCACCATAAAAAATTGTAAGTTATTCTAGGAATAACCAATACCAAATTTTTTTTTGACCTAGCTACATGGGTGTTGGAAGTTTACTCTATTTCTATCGAACATCATTTGGGGATAGATTTTAAATAGCATTAGAAAATATCTTCCTTCCACAAGTAAGAATTCAAGTTATCAAGATTTTGGCAATAGAATCTCTTATAATAGCTAGCATTACAAAAAGTCTACAAGATACAAAAATATCCACTTGAAACTCACATTCTAACATTTCATATTTTTCCTTGGAAATAAAGGTGGAATAAAGCCTTGGTTAAAGAGATCAACAATCTATCTTCAAGAGAAAAGCATATATATTTTGGTACCCAATACTCATGTTATTTCTTTGGACAATTCACATCTTGTCTGTGGAAGCAATGGTGGAATTGTTGGTGGAGTCTTGATTATAATGTTGCTATATGATTCTTTACACTTGTATGTGATTTTCTATTTGGAAGGATCTTTTAGAAGGTGGATATAGAACATTATGTATTTAATTCTTTTGTTGGATATGTGTTATATTATTTCCGTGACTACCTTCACGCATTATACGTTGCACCGGGTGCAGCGGGGGGGTCACATGGGCGAAGGCAACCCCCCCATCAGGGGTTTTGTAGGGGGTGGTAGCCCCCCTGCACCGGGTCCAGGGAAGTGCCCCGAATTTTTGTTTTATGCGGATCCAAGGATGGGGGGAGGATCCAAATATAGAGAGCATACCTAATCGTGATTTTATGCAATGTTTTTGCACATGTTTTTGGGCATGATGGTTTTCTGCCCATGGTATTTTGTAGATCTAGTCAAGGGAACTATGGTTATGTTATAATCCAAGGTAAATGGATTGGGGTTTATGAATGCTTCGACATGTATATATATATGTATTGTAACTTGAAAGGTATATAATGAAAAATCAAACTAGTAGTCCTGATTTTGAGATCCATGGGAAAATCTCTATGTATATTTGTTTTTTGTTCTCACCATTATTTATTTTTCTCTTTGAAGATTTTGTTTTCAGGTAATTTTTGTACAGAGTTAAATCTTACATTGGGTATCAGATTTGTTTTTTCTTCAAGGGGACACCTTTGTTGCTAAGGGGTTTTTCTTAGGCTTATGGTAGACCCTGTTTAATGGTAGATCTGTTGGATTGATTCTCGCAGTGAAAGAAGATGGTGAATAGTGGAAAGATAGAGATCAAGAAATTCAATGGACAAAGTTTTGAGTTGTGGAAGCTCAATATGGATGATTTGTTGATGGATAAAGATTAGTGGATTGTGGTAGATCCAGGCACTAAACCAACTACAATGTCAGCAAAAGGGTGGGAAAAGTTGGATCAGAAGGAAAAGAGAACAATACGGTTGCATATCTTAGATTAAGTATTTTTGAATGTATTAGGGTAAGCTATGACAAAGACTTTGTGGGACAAGTTATAGACTTTTTACCAATCTAAGTCTTTGTTGAACAAATTGTTCCTGTTGAAAAAGATGTATAACTTGAGGATGAAGGATGGAGACTTGGTAACAAAGCATCTGAATATCTTTAATACCGTGGTAAGCCATTTGTTATCCGTTAATATAAAAATTTTAGATGAAGATAAGTACATTTCTCTACCAGATTCATGGGATAGTCTGGTTGTTGCTATAGGTAGCAATACAACTACCTTGAACTTTGATGAAATAGTCTCATCCTAGTTTTCAAGGGAGATGATATGGAAAAATATGGAGAGCCAACATGGATATGCCTTGTCTATACCAGGAAGGTCCCAGGACAGAAACAAAAATAAGTCCTCAAGTGGGAGATTTAAATGTAGATGGAGATCAAAATCTCCAGGAAAACCTGTAAAGGTGTGCTGGAAATGCGAAAATAAAGGGCACTACAAAAAAGAATATAGATATAAACCTCCTAAGAAAGGAAAGGGATCTTATGATGCTCCTTCTGCAAAGGAAAAAACCAACTTAGATGAAGGTGGGAATGTGTACTTAGCTACTTCTCTAAGTACACATGTAGATCATCAGGCATGATTGATTGACTTAGATGCATACTTTCACTTCATGCCCCATAGGGAATGGTTCTGCAAGTACAAGAAATATGATGGTGGTGATTTCTTCTTAGTGGATGACGGGAACACTAGAATTATTGGATGCAGAAAAGTCAAGATGAAGTTGCAAGGTGGAAGGATTAAATTACTTCCTAGCATTCTTCATATTCCTTCATTGGCCAGAAATCTGATTTTTGTAAGCAAGATGGATGGTGTAGGTGTAAATAAAATGTTACTAGAAATATATATGCATTATGGTTTGGGGAGCACTAGTATTGATGCTGGGAGTTCAAATTGGAACTATGTACAATATTATGGGTAGCATTATTATTACTGGGTGCAATAGTTCTGTGGTTCTTGAAAGTGGAGCATAAAATCTGGTGGTATCTAGAGAAAAGACCATGTTATGGCATCAAAGTCTTGGACATATTGGAGAAAAGGGCATTCAAATACTACATGGTAACGGTATGATAGAAGGTATTTCTAATTTCTCTTTGGACTTTTATTTCTGTGAACATTCTGTATATGGGAAGAAACATCGGGTGAGTTATCCCTCGGTTGGTAAGAGGGTGAAAATGATATTAGAGCTTGTGCACAGTGATGTGTTTGGACCTATGTCTATTCCATGACTGGGTAATTTTGTGTACTATATCTTGTTTATAGATGAATTCTCGAGGAATACATGGATATATTTCCTTAGGAAGAAATCTGAACTCTTTGATAGGGTGAAAGAATTTAAGGCTCTGGTGGAAAATCAGACAGTGCATAAGATTAAGGTGTTGAGGGTAGATAATGGTGGAGAGCATTTCAAGAAGAAATTTGAAGAGTTTTGTAAGAAGTGTGGTATAGAATGACATAATACTACTCCATACACACCACAATAAAATGGTGTTGTAGAAAGAATGAACAAGACATTGATGGAAAAGGAAAGAAGCATGACCAGCGGTGTTGGATTAGGGAAGGAATTTTGGGAAAAGGTAGTGGATACTGCATGTTACATATTTAATAGATCACCTTCATCAGCGTTGGAGGATAAGACTCCACATGAGGTATGGATTGGTAAGAAACCCTCTCTTTCACATATGAGGGTATTTGGTTTTGATGCATATGTACATGTTCTAAAGGAGAAAAGAACCAAGTTGGATAGTAAATATGAATGGTGCATCTTTATTGGGTATATGGACGATTTAAAAATTTATAAGCTTTGGAACCTAGGAACAAGGAAGGTTGTGTACAACCGAGCTGTGGTGTTTAAAGAGGTGAAAGATGTTATTAAACATGAAATCCTACCAAAGGAACCTGAGAAGAAATAGTTTGAACTAAAGGAGGAATAGGAAGAATCATACTCTACAATAGAAAAATAATTAGAAGAGGAAGAGCCACAAAATCCATTTTTGAAAAGATCAGTTCGAGAGATAAGGCAGCCAGAAAGGTATAGTCCATCTACTTTCTATTCAAATTTTGATTTATCTATTAGTGATCATGATCCAAGAACTATCAGGGAGGTAGTATATTTTGAGGATGCCAAACTATGGAAAGAGGCCATGGTTAATGAAATGGCATATTTGTGTAATAGCCCTGGTCAAAAATATGTATAATAAAGTTAATAAAGGAAAAATAATAACCATGGTCATGGGGCACGTATTCTAAATTGAATGTTGGGAAAAAACATAGTGATGGGGATCACTTGTGATTAATTAACGACTATGGAAATTTGCAACGGTAATGGGAAAGGTTTTGGAAAGGCATGAGACATTTATTGGCATTTCATTTGTGAAAATAATGGAAATTAGGAGAAAAGGAAGGTGAAAGGTCACATGTTGCATGTGAGGAGGAAAACGAAGGAAAATAGTTGGAAATTGAAGAAACTAGAGACCTTATTAATAATAAGGATTCTGAGGATCAATTTGTAGCTTTTTGTCAACTTAATTTTGGAGCTCTAATTTTCTACTCTCTCTCTCTCATACTCTTGGACACAATGTTTCCTTGGAGCACTCTTGGAGGAGTGTGGCATACTTGGGATTTGGAGCAAGAAGGAAATGGAAGAGTAGGAAAGCACAAGTGGAAATTGGGATCAACAACTACAATAGGTCTTTCTTGCAGGTACTGAGTTGCATGTATGATTTTGTTGTAGCGGCTACAAGCACCCTCCAAAATTTTTCCTTAGGTTCATTTTGGAGGCTCCCTACCAACCATCCTCAATAGCATGTCTTACACTATCAAGTACATGAGCTTCAATGGTTTTCAAGCAACTTAATAGCCTATGCATGATAGCATGTTGCATTCCCCTCGCATGATGCTTCCCTAGATTTGGTCCAGCTACTGGATGGGAAGCTCCCTCAAGAAATTACGCAATTATGGAGGGGAACCAGTCTTCCCTCAAGATATTGTGCAAATCTGACTCGCAACCTGCTGGGCTTAGAAATTGTGCAAACGTATTAGTCAAACTTCCCTGATAAAACTGCACAATCTGTCCCAGCAGGATTGCTCAGCCTAGAAATTGCATAATTCTGGGCAGTAGTCAGCTGCTTAGCCTAGAAATTGCACGATCCCTCTGGGTAGCCATCCTAGCTCGCTCCCAGAAATGCAAAAGTTTATCCCTCAGGAATGCAAGTTGTTGCATGTGCCATCAAGTTGAGCAGTTCCACCTGGGACCGAGAAAACTTGACTTGCATGCATGGGCTCCTTTTCCTAAAATAGAAAAAAGAAACATGAAAAGAGCATCCCTAGATCTTAGGGAACTATTAATAGCAGCTGGAGGTTACATGCAAAGATCATTTTAGAACCTTTCCTCCAAGTGTCGCTTTGTCCTAGATTTGTGGTATGCGCGTCATTAGCCTCAAACTTATTTATTCGATGCTTCAAATCTCACTTCTTCACATCGATATTGGAGCTTTGACATCCCACAACACATCTAGGAGTCTTCGACACATCTAGCTCAACTATTTCCTAGTCAGTCCGTGTAACTTGTGTTTTGCATCATTTCTGTCGCTTTTTGTGTTTTGGCATGTATGAGTGCTATCTGCTTGATTTATGTGAACACTTGCTATCGTTTGCATGCATATAATCTTGTACTAGCATCGTTTCAGTTTTCGTTGGCATCTCACTATTGTCGCATGCATGACATTGTTTGCACGAATGGTTGCCGATTCGACGACTTGCTTCACACACATGCATGTTGTTCTGTGTCTTGAATCTTGCATTCATTCTTTGCATGCACAATCATTCACTCCTACTTACACTCAACATCACCATGCATTCACATGCCCATTTTTTTAGTTGCCCATCGGCAGGTCTGGGCAACCCTGGCCTGGACACTGCCTCACCAACATAGCATTACGTAATCCTGAGAGGGAAGGATCTGCCCTCCTCCCATAAAATGTAAATTTCTTCCTAGTGACTTTCCTTCAGTCTTGCATTGCGTAATTCTGAGAGGCAATGACTGTTGGCCTGGAGAATTGCTCAATGTAGTCACTGGGCCTACAACCCTTGCTAGCTGAAATTGCACATTCCACAATCCCAACACCCAACAAGATAGTATGGATTAGGAACTACGCAATTGTAGCATTCAACCGGCCTCTCAGCAATCCGAACTACATTTTGCATAGTTCTGGCAGCCAGTCTCCCAACCTCCCAGGAAAAATTACGCAATCCTTGCCAGTCAATCCTCGGGTGTGTTGTATGTCATTCCTCAAGTTTGCTTTGGTTTTACCTGACAGATTTCTTGCCATGCATGTCGCCATGTCTCTAGATCTAGCAGGTGTTCGTCTGCCTCTCAACATTTCAGGATTAGTGGCCTCCAAGAGAGCAGGATCAAAGGACACTAACAAAAGTGCAACTGGAGCAACAGTTGAGCGAGTGTCTACAATTTTGCCGATCTATGAAGACACCAAGCTGATTGTAGAAAATAAAATCAAGTTGAAATTGAAAGAGGTCAATGATGCATTTGGAAGCACATTTGGGGAAGACCTTGAAGACCGCCAAGTCTATGTGAACATTCACAAGTCCGGCTTGTACCAAATTGCATGTAGGTATCTTGTGTTCCCATGCAAGGACATGATACATTGGATCGTCTCGCACACTAATCGTGAGACGATGACATTGAGTAGCGTTAGCGGGACGAATATTGTTACCTTTAGGGCACAGGATTATGAACATATGTACCATATGTCGAAGCTAGTGATCATGATGGAGACACCCTTCAACATACCCAACAAAAATGACAACTCCAAGGATATCTTGAAGAGATGGATGATCGTGTTGGACCAACTAGAGCTCGACAACTGCTAAAAGGTCAACAAGAAGAAATCTACATGTCCACTTACATCTTGAATGAAATCTGTGCCCGTCAGGAGTTCCCAAGCTTGAAGTGGGCATGGACATCAGTGGCAATCTCTGTCAACACTTATTGTAAAATGTTGTCCTAATGCAGCTTCAAAGGAGTTATCACACAACTGTCAGATCATTTTGTCACCCCAGTGTACAAGATGATATTTGAGCAGGATCCACGTTGCATGTTGAAGGCAACAATGGAGGCACTGCTCGACACAACAGATTGGTATGGCTCACTATCTGACACCTTCATATGGATGTAGAGCACAGAGAAGTCTCCACATGTTTTGCAAAAGTTTTCCTTGGATAAGCTCATCATGCAGGAAGTATCATACCACATCATGGCCAGACTATTAGCTAGGATGCAAAGGAAGAAGAAGGCACCTTGGCCCACTCTTTCATTGAGGATTGGGTTATACGAGATACATAATTTCAAGCATGTGGATGTCGAAGCAGAAGAGATAAAGAAATATACTTTCGACATCCGAAGCTACAATCCATATGACCTGCATTGTTTTGTAAAATATCACTGCGCGAGAGTACAGTTTCAGTGTATCCAAGGGGCATGTCATTGGGTGGAGGAGGACCCATGGAGATATTGTTACAGCTTCTTGAAGCCCAATCAACCAATTGGCATTGCTGTGGAATGGTTAGCGAAGCAGCATGAAATAACATCCATGAGAGCACCAACAACAGCAACATCAACAAAGGTAAACATAACGGTGTGCGATAAAGTCAAGAGGAAGATTGCCAATAGCATGGAGGAGGAACAAAACTGTAAATTCCAAGAAGACCCACTTGTGAAGAAACCAAATTTGGCAATAGAGTCGAAGAGGCAATAACGTGATAAGAGGAATGCACAAAGGGAGAGAGAAAAACGAAGAATGGAGGAAACAGATAAGGAGTTGCATGAGTTGAAGGACCAAATACGGAAGGAACAGGAGCTGCGCAGAGAGGAGAAGGAAGCACAGAAAGAACAAGTACAACACGGGGTGCAACATGTACAAACAGATGAAACTGTGCTTGTACAGGTAGTAGAATCATCCGAATAGCTGGCACCAAGCAGGCAGTGTGAGGAGTCGCTTGAGCATGACCTTTCTCAAGAGATTGAACAAGTACTTGAGTACATGGATACGGATATGGAGAAACAAGAGTTAGAGCAAGACATTAACTTCATGCCTTACCACCAGGAGGTCGACTTACTAGCTTCACCGGATGCGGAAGTGGAGCAAGTCCCAAGCGACCAAGGAGACACTGAGATCCTTGGAAACAATCCGGAAGGATATATGCACAACATCTCATTTTACGAGTCGCAACATAGAGTTGTGAAATCTCACAGAGTTTCTACTCCAGATGACAACACATCTCCTACGTAGTTTGAGGAACGAGTGATCATATCTAACATGCGCAAACATCTTGCAACATTGGTCGATGCTACCAGAGCATATGCCGAAGCCACTAGCTTGAGTGTTCGGTTCCTAAGAGTAGAGAATGAGTGAATGGTTAAGGAGTTACAGACGACCAAGCAAGGAGGAGAACTGGTTACAACATCTTCCCGAATAGAGTTGAAGGAGGTAATACTGGATGAATTATTGTCCCTTGAGTCAGTCATGCGGGCATTGTATTCCAAGTTTTGCACTATGCATAAAGTTGTTGTCCATCTCAACAGTTGGCAACAATGATGTGCTAGGAGAGCATGTATCTTGTCAAACATGCATACTATTGTTGACTACATGCAACCATGGACAATGAGATACAAGGGATCCCCGTTACACTTGCCCAAGATGATGAAGCCCAGAGCGATTGAGCTGAAGACACATATCCGAAGTCAGATCTGGAACTATGAAGACCTCCTGCAACTCATCACTAGTCTACAGCCTTCCCGTGCATGGGTATTTAGCAGGATGGATGTTGTTATGCACTCACACATGAACCCATCTATTGGGACACTCACCTAGGCAAAGACAAAGGCATAGGTCTGACTAGAGCTTGACTCGTACTTTGAATCTTTGATGCGCATAGCCACCAAATGCAGTCTTGGTGATCAGTGCAAACACCATGCATAAGTATGTCGCTGGTTTGGCTGCCCACAAGACAATGATGTGCATGTTATCAAACGAGTTGGAAAGAGGAGCTCGAGCAGTGTACCCGTATGCTATGGAGGCAAGAGTTCATTTCCACAAATATGTCACCACAGAGTACACAGACACCATCGCAGACTACCAAGGTTGGCATCAGTTCGCCACTATTGACCATCGTGAGGATGTCAAAGACTTGGTCTTCCCACAGTTGTCTGAGTCATAATAATGTCTTGCATGGCTTTCTCAAGCCTATTTTGTCTCACATGGGTACATGTGAATGTTGTATGTAATGTCTTGTCAAGTGAAAGTTCAAGTGTCGATAGTTGGATATAACAGTCATAGAGTAAATGAAGAGTCATGAGGATAAGTGAATAGTCACAAAGGGGAATATCAAGGCCCACTGCTATAGGGATTAATGCACGGGTGTTTGGTGATGTAGAAACCCTCAAGGATCTTCCGAGGATCCTTAGAAGATAGTCAGATTAGCTACAACTATCACAAAGATGTATCCATATCTATGTTTAACAAATTAATATCAAAGCGAGAAGGACTTATTACCTCGAGTCTTAGTGTGGTGTTGCTGGAGAGCACAATGTAGCTAGGTGGAAGACCCCTGAGCTAGCTCCAGATCAAAACCTGCACATAGAAAAGACAAGCGTAATATCACAATATAAAACCTTGATAAACAATGCATGAACATATAAAGATATCTAGCTGGATATATCTAAGCCACTCATGCTAACAATGTTGCATAGACATATAAACAAGCTATACTACCAACATCATGGAGTGGACAACACAATTGCAGTTCTATATTGATGTAGAAAGAGTGACTACAACCATTGGTTGTATCAGCCTTCCCTTACCCCTATAGCTCCTCTCTCTCTCTCTCCCTTCTTAACCTCTTCTGATGTCTTAGTCTGAGACTCTGCTCAACAGTTAAATAGGAAATCATTTCAAATGTTTCAACATCTTTCACAATGGCCCTAGCCTTGCATATATAGCAGGTGAGGATAGGTTTGTCAAGTCCTTCATGAGTTCCATTAGGCAAAAGTAGTGATGTTTACATGCCTTTGTGTTCTTTCCTGTTTATATACTCCATTAGGAATTAGTAATCTCTCCAAACAGGTCAAGTTCTGATGTTTCCCTGCTTTTTTGAGCTAACATAGGAGAGAATCTTGGGATATTTCTTGGTCAACTTGTTCGCTTGACCCATAGAAACTCATTAAGGTTCATTAACTCTCTTCTTAAGGTAACAGACAGAGTTACCCTAGGCACTAACACACCCTTAGCCTTGCTACGAAGCTTTATAAAGTAGGTTGCTAGTGTTTAGACAATGTTAGCTTGACAACTCGGCCTGTGAACTTGGTAAATCCTTCAGTAATAATGTATTTCTCCTCTGAGTTTGTGAGGAGGTCATTTTCTTGTATAACAGATTCCCCCTAAAGTGTGAGATCAGACGCTGCGATGATGGCCAAAATACTTTATATTTAACTGTCCTTTTCGTAGGAAGAAAGAGAGAGAGGATCGAAGCTTCGAGCGGTATGAGAAACCTGATACAACACACACAAACATATATATATATATATATATATATATATATATATATATATATATATAAACTAAAATCATGTCATGAGTTAGACATTCCCACTCTCAATAGATATGTCAGAGTGATTTTCTCAATAAAGAGATATGACGATGTTGGCCGCCGAGAAGCACAATGTAGAACCCGTGTCATAATAGGATCATTCTGATGAGATGTCTCCAAAAAACAATAAACGCAACTTGGGAGAGGAAACAAGGCTGAGTGATGCAAGCCTCTACCCAAGATCTTGATTTCCGCTTCACTGCAACATCATAGATTGATACATGTGAATATAGGCGTTGAGGTTGAACATGTATGAAATCATCTAATTACTAGTCAATAATGGAGATCCTTAACAGATGCAAGGATGGCCACCGATAATGGTGATGGTCTCCAAGATGCACAGTACAATATAGCGAGTGTGAATAATGTTTTTGTTGTCGAACACTCGTAGAATCGTTTAACCAGGAGCCAATAATGAAAACCCCTAACCAAACACAAGGTGACCTGCCATTGATGTTTGCAAGTACCAAGGCACTGAAGTGTTTCTAGGTCTTCTTCCTAGATAGAGTGTTGAATTCGATAGGAAGAGACCTGTCGAAAGGTAGGCAATAAGGTGCCCTACATCAGTCGACACAAAATGGGATAAGAATGATTGTTTTTGAGGAATATTTTGAGCATTGGGTCAAAGCGACAGAGGGCATGATGATAGGATATGCTTGATGATTTGATGGAGGAAACAGAAGATAAAGGTTTTGGATGGTAAGATTCATATTGAGAGGTTGTCACAAGGAAGGTTTATCTGAGGGAGTGCCATGTTCAAGGGAGCAACTGCTGCCGAAAAACTCCTTTCACAATACAAAACACAAAGCAATTGTATTGTCCACTTTCCCCATCTAATTAGTTTAGTGAGTCCAGATGGGTAAACTCATCGATATTTTCATGTTTTAAGAGTTTGAAAAGGATCGTAAAAAGTGCAACTTTGTGCCCTATCTGATTAGTTTAATGAGTCTAGAGAGGCAAACTCAGTGGTCTTTTCATGTTTCAAGAGTCTGAAATGATCATAAAGAGAAACTCCATTCCTCATCAATTTAATTTAATGAGTCCATATGGGAAAACTCAATGGTCTTTTCATATTTCTAGAGTCTGAACATATCATAAAGAATGACTCCAGAGTGGTCCCTTTGTCATAGTTGTTAACCGGGTGCGACAAAGGTTTAATAGTATACTCAAAAAGGTTCCTTTCACGTAAGTTAATAGACTGAGTCCAGAAAAAGAGAAACCTATGCTCAATATATGTTTGCCTCATTTTTTTACGAGTACGAGGAGACGGAGTAAACTTGATATTCTTCATGAAACTTTAATGAGTCACGCAACAACAAATTCAATATACCTTCATCGAATTTTAACGAGTCAAATGAAGAAAACTCGAGGTATCTTTTTCAGTTTAGTGAGCGAGGAAAAAGAGTTAAAATAACTTCTCATTCATTCTTCGTAGATTTAACGAGCCTGAAGAAGGGAAAAACTCTGGAATTTTTAGATTTAAGAGCAAGAAATAGTCCCAAAAAAGAAAGCACTCATATTGTTGTCGTAGCTTTTTAACGAGCCTAATGATGAAAACTCAGGGTTTTTTCGATTTAAAGAGTGAGAAAAGTTCCTAAAAAGAATTCTCAAAGCTTCTACATAAGTTCTTAACAAGCTTGAAGAAGAAACTCGGGGCTTTTTCCATTTTTTGAGTGAGAAAAAAGTCCCAAAAAAGAATGTTCAATCGATCATTTTCAATTTAGTGAGCCTGAAAAAGAGAGAAAAAGAGTTGCTCAGACTGTCATCATAAGTGTTTAACAACCGTCGATGAAAAAATCATGGATTTTTCAGTTCAAGAGCAAGAAAAAGTCCCAAAAAATAACATGCTCATATCTTCTTTGTAGTAGTTGACGAGCCCAAAGAAGGAGACTCGAGGTTTTTTCAGATTAACCAGCAAGAAAAATACCATAAAAAGAATGCTCAATTCTTCTTGATCTCATGCTTGACCATAGAAGGGTCTGTGCCATGCATTTCCTTATAATACCAAAGGAAAACATCGTGAAAGTCCTTAAAAGGGTAGGTGAAGCTCACAACCTCCTTGGGATTGGGATTGGCTCCATTCTAGATGTTTTCCATGATTCCTGTCTTGACTGAAATATCAATAAGCAATGTCTTTGAAAGATTTCCCATGTTCCCTTCAAAATGCAAAGTTTGGATAGTCATATAAGGTGAGGGAATGATTTCAGGTGCATCAAATGACTAGATTTGAATGGGCATCATGTCCGAATCATATATCGAAACCCGATGGTGAGATTCCTCCCAAGGTCGCTCTTCAACACACATGATCTCTCTAATAACTTCATCTGAAAGTAGGACTTGATTGAGGAGATTGTAAGAAGGATAATTTATGGTAGGGGAGGTAGTATCGTTGGTCATGACCAAAGTGACCGAAGATTCGGATGTAGATTGAATGGTTTGGTAGGACAATTCATCTGGTGACAGCAGCATTTGTTTTTTGTAAGTGTCAATGTCTGAAGGGGTGGGAGGATCCAAGGATTGGTTAGTTCATGAGGAATGGATGAAACCATAGAGACTTTCTGTGGAACTGTGGGTGGCGAGAGAGGAAAACAACCCATCATGGAAGAGCCCTTCAATAGACCGGTACCAATACTGACATGAGAGTCAGCTATGGCATCCACTAAAGGTACAATGTTGCTAGGAAACGAGGAGTAATCTAGGGTGCAAAAGGACAGTTGGTCCACTGTGACAATTCTCCCAACCAATAGAAAGAGGATGAGGCGAAAGAAAAAATACACAATGGCATTCATGGCATAAGTACAACTGCGGCCCAAAAATAGATTATAGTTGAGTTTACGATCTATGAATTCAATGTCCACCGTTACATTTTCACACTCAGAATGATGGGGTAGTCAACAAGGTAACCTTTTGGGATGGATTTATGGCCATCAAATGCCTCAAGGGAATTTGACGGTGGAGAGATGGTTGGATAACCCAAGGCGAGCCAACATGAAGAAGATATGACACTGGTTGAAGCACCTTCGTCAATGACAGTTCGATGTATTCCTCGCCCTTTCGAAAATATTTTCACTTGAAATGCAATCTGGTGTGAAAGGGGAGGTTTACATTTTTCCATGTCGAAAATTGCAAGCATGGAATCCTGAGGGTTGATACCACCAATTTCTGAAAGCAGAGCTTTCCTTTGTGCTAGACAGGTGTTTAATGCTTCGAGTGCCAACCTAGCTAATGGTGCTTGCACCAAATATTCTACAATACTATAGTTATGGGCAGCACATATAGATGTTGTTGGTATCCTAAATTTCCCTATTTTCTAACCCATTTCCATCAATATCAACCTCTGTTTTACCTTAATACAAGACCCTTCTTTCCTGCACTAGTACAAGATGGTTACCCTTTTCCTGCACATGCTCATAGTTTACATTAAGATTTGCTACAACAATTTATTAATATTTTTATGTATATTTCATGTTATTTACATATTCTTGCAACTCATTGATTTCCTAGAAGTAATCATGGAACGTAGTGTTAATAATGTATGAGTTGACTAGTGCGGGAATATTCTTGCACCACCAGTGTCTGAGATTCCGAGAACTACCTTCCACGAGGACGGATCTCAATCTTCCACTCTGAATTTAACTGCTAATAAGCTGAAGTAGGTGGCATGCATCTAGGGATTTTTCTCCAAAGATATATCATTTCCCAACGAAGCTCGTGTTGTTATAACCATTGGTCAAGTTTGTAATTCGGTTTCTAAGTCTGTTCGGCTGAGAGGCCTGAACGACAATTATCTATAATTAGTGTAAACAACTTAGTGCTGAAGGATATGTATGATGTAAATAGTAGATAGAAATGGGAGTGATCCATCGATTATTATTTTGGTTTTATGTAATTTGGTTATTGCCTCGTTCTAGGGCTAGACTACTTCCTCATGTAATTTTCCAAATCAAGTAAATACAAGAGGATCATTATGGTTTGCACACACAATGTGTAATTTCATCTTTGATGTGTTATTTGAAGTGTTGATCTCTTATGTTCCTTAGAAGGGGAACGAGCTGGTTGGCCAAGGCCCGGCCAACCTAGCTTGTTGATCCCTCTTGCTTTCGTGATTTGGGAAGACAGTGTGTTTATTTCATAGCAACTGTGTGATGAAATAGTTTAATCGTTAATCTTTGAGTTCTAAATTAAATTATCTTTTGTAGCCTATGTGTGGAACAGATCTGTATTTTGCAAAGTATTTGTGTTCATTTCTATTTATAAGATATCTTTTATGAATTTACTTTATTCTTGCTTTCTATTTTAATTCATTTTCGAAGAAGATCGTGTGAGGAACTCTTTCCTTCACCAGTGTGTGTTGTTGCTTGCACCACACTCAGTCATTCATTGCAGCAAACATTAAATCACTCACCTGCATTTTATTTCCCATTATTTCGCAAGTGAATGAATCAATAAATCAAGTAACTATTTTTGGTATTAAAAGTTCATCTCTAAAAAGATCTAGAAGCAGTTATATTAACTACCAAATTATACTTGCAAAGAATATCATTATTGTGGGTGAAGTACCAAAACTGGTTGACACATGCAAAGTACTTAGGCTATTGATTGATTCTTTTGTAAGTGTTTTATCTCATGAAGTTTATTTCCCTTATGAAGTTTAATGAGTTGAAGCATTTTATTTCTTGCGGCTAATTAATTCAAAATTTCATTACAGTTGCAATTCCTTTTTAGCATATCTTTTTAGCTTTCGAAAGTAAACCAGAAACTGAGTAAAGGGAACCCTGCTTTGGGGCAAGAGCAAGTCTCTTGACACTAGAACAAAGTGCTCCAAGCCATGAGGCTTAGAGAACCTTCATTCAGACATAAGTCTTCAGTAAGGAAGATTAAATATACTCTTACACAAAAATACTGTACCTGCACTAGTGCAAGCAAGATTGAAACTGTGCAAGGATAGGTTGTTTGTGTGGGAGAAATATCAGAAGATAGGTAGAACTCTGCAAGGGCCCACTTATTAGACTACTTGTCATCCATCTAGAGATTAACATAGCGTTTCATTCAGAATTTAAGATTGTTTCTGTTGTGTGGAATTTATTTACTTGATTTGCTTGCAAATTGTCTTTTACATTCGAGCACTAGATTTGCTTTGGTGTAAATTGCCTTTCCAATTGTTTTCTATCTGATTCTGCAAAACATTCCCTTCAAGAAGTAGGATTAGAAATAGGAAAAGTTCATACCATTTCTGGCATTGCCTATGCTTCGTCTCTAAGTTTACAAAACCCTCGGGTTGATAATTAAGTGTTGAGGAGTTTGCTCAAGCGCAATTCCTGCACCCAACATTTTGGTGCCATTGTCAGGGAGGCGATTTGAATTGGTAAGAATTTTCCATTTTTTGCAATAGGGGTAAGTCTACTATTATTTTTTCTATAGTGTGCTTCTATTGTTTGAAGGAGTTCATAGGTGCCGATTTATTTCTAAAACTTGCAGCTTTTACTTTTTGATTTTCGTTTGTCATTTTTTTGAAATGAATGCCTAAAAGTGGTAGGGGTCTGAAGCCCACTAGGGGCCAATGAAACACTGACAAATATGAAACGAAAACTCATATTGGGCTTCTTGTGCAGGCAGAAAGTCCAAACAAACTCAGACTCATCATGCAGGAATAATCCACCTAGGGTCTGGTAGCAGTAGTTCAGGTGTGACTGTTTTGGGCAAATTTAGTGTTTCTTTAAACGCCTAACCCTCTAGACCTAGTAGCTAGCCTAGAAACAACAGAAAAAGTAATTCGTCACTTTTCCTATAATTAACAAATAAGAGAAAGAGGAAAAAAGGTACCAACCTACAACTTTCACTCGATCCCTCTCTCCTTTGACTGGTTTCGCCGCTCCTTTCTGTACTTAACTCGCTTGGAAAGTACCTGCACAAGCCGAGACAGAAAACCATCAAAGCATACAATAATGACAATTTGTTAATTAAACATATCATAGAATCCAGAATATGATACACATCATATAAACACATGAATGGAAAAGGCTGATAATTGTTTATTAATAGAAGGAAATATTACAACCCATGTAGATGCATGCTCGATTTAGTGTCATCCTTCCAGCTTCAAACCCTTCTCTCCTCATGAAACAACAATTCGACATCATCACCATACTCTTACAAATCTCACTCAAACAACATTTCCTTAGCTCCAGAAGTTCCAACCTAGACCATCCTTTGAATGCATGGTCAATTTATAGCTGAATGGAGGAGGTTAAGCCATTAATGGCCCTCATGAATGCTTTGCCAAAAATGGAAAGTGGTTCCATGGAGGAAGGGATAATGGATTAAGGTTCATTCATCCTCTGCCTCATCCAAAAGTGAGCTCAATCCATCTGGAAACTTCCAGGAGCATTCATTGGATGAGGAATCCAATGGATTCATTTCAAAAATTCGATGAATCTCTCTCAGCGTAGGTGAAATAAAGGCCAACTGTGCTGCAGTGCACCCAGACAGTGCATTTCCTGCATTGCAATGCATCCTGATAAAGGGCCACCTGCATTGATCTTCTTCGGGGCATTTTTTGGATGAATGGTGACATTGAAACTCTTAGGAGGCAAGCATGATGTAGGTTGACCTCATTAGGGAATGAAAACAATTGAATTAGGGATCGATGGACCCTAATAATATGGATCTAGAAGCTGGGGTTAATGTGCCCAAATTGACCTGTAACAGTTGCCCCCTAAAGCATGAAGTCGAAAATAAACATGTCAAGTGAGATGCTTTACCACTTGGAGAGAAGGTTTCGAAACAGAAGGAGACCTGCATCAGCTACAATACATATATCATGATACTTTGATTTTTTCTCATGAACTAGCTAAGGGAAGGCATACCCATGCTCAGCTTATAAACTTTCATTACATGTACAAATATAGTCGCCTACAGATATAGACCCATGAATGGATGACCATGAATGTAAGGCCATTTGTACATTTGATATAGTACTTCTGAAAAATATATCGCAACCCGGATGGATGAAACTAGATCCGAGGTCTTCAATATCGTCCAATCTTTCACTCAAGTACAAGTCTAACCATGTGAATAGATGATCTGAGGTTGAACATGGAGAAACATTGTCTAATTACCAGCCAGTGATGCAAGCTGTTAACAGACACGAGAGGAATCACCAATAATGATAATGACCCTCAAGGTACTGTAGTACATTTCAGAAGGTGTGAATAAATGATTTGATGTTGAACACCATACGAAGTCTTTTACTTGAAGGCCACTGATGTCAACCTATCGCTAGAAGCGAGAACCCTGCAATTGATGTATGCAAGCCTCAAGGTACTGAAGGGGTGTTTCTAAGTCAACCTCTTGGATGATGTGCTAATGTCGAAAAGAAGTGACTCATTGCAGGAGGGCCTTGATGTATCCCAAATCAACGACATGAAACGAGGT
Source organism: Pinus tabuliformis (assembly GCA_031772625.1). Classification (NCBI taxonomy): domain Eukaryota; kingdom Viridiplantae; phylum Streptophyta; class Pinopsida; order Pinales; family Pinaceae; genus Pinus; species Pinus tabuliformis. The sequence goes on along the minus strand of CM062819.1, from coordinate 559,272,311 downwards.
AAATGATTTTGGAGATGAAACATCGACTGACGACACAAGGTTTAGGAATGGCGGGCATGAAAATGAAGGTTTATTGTATTGTAAAGGATGAAGGTTTTAACTGAATGACTTCTCTTGAACATATCGGCGACACTGAAGTGAATTGGTAGCATTGACCCAAAACAAAGTGATGGACGGTATGATAAACCAACGGTGTGATAACCATCAAGCTGAATGACCGAACCCACATAATCACACTGATGAGATGAAAGTGTCATGTTCAAGAGTGACCTGATACCATAACGTTTTCTCGGATTTTCCCATTTTCCCCAGTCATTTCTTACCCGTACCTCTTTAGTTTTATCAAGCTTGAGGAGGATAACATATGCTTGTTGTATAATTCCACCCTTCGGGTGAATCCATCGCTATTTGATGTTTTAACGAGTCTAGCGAAGGTGAAACTCGGTCCTGTCTAGATGGACAAGGTTGTCGCTATTTAATGTTTTTAACGAGTTTAACGACAAAGATAACTCAATCCTTTTCACATTTTCACATTTAGAGAGTCTAAAAAGGGACTAAAAGGAAACTCCAAAAGTTATTTTTCATAAATTTGTCTCTCAAGTCCAAAAAAGCATAAAACAATACAAGAGAGAACCTATTGATATTGTTTGACCAACGAGTACCTTTTTTGTAATTAATCTATCTCAACCTGAAAAAGGGGTAAAACTACACTGAGTATATATCGATTCTAATCCATTAACAAGCTAGAAATGATAAATGCTCGGCAACCTTTTCATGTTTAGAGAGTCTGAAAAGAGCTTAAAGAGAACTCCAAGGGGTGTCTTTCTCATTTTTAATAAATCTCAAAAAAGCAATAATGTCATAACTGCTTTCCAGTTGTTAATCCTATTCAAGATACCATCAAAATATTAAACAATACATGTTCATGGATTAAATAAATGAAAACCAATGTTTACTTGATTAATGTGCAAGAAATAAACATAAAAACTGGTTCTTACCATTCATTTTCACCATCTCGTTTTTACCTTCTGATCTTTGGAGCAGTTTTTCTCGAATTTTACCAGTTGATTGTGGAGGATTGAGGGGATCATTCCTTGTGCTAGTTGAACTAGGTAGGAACTAACTCTGTTCTCTTTCATTTCATTTATATCCTATTTTAGTCAAGAGCATTTTAAGGTTTTGAGGTCCCTAGGGTTTCTTTTTCAAATTAGGAATTTAAAATGGTAATCATATGGAGAGAACGAGAGCATGAAGAGCAAGATATCATAGCCTTGAGTAATCAGGGAACAGTTGAGGCCCTAATAAATTGTGGATTACTCAAGTATTTTAAGTTATCCAACATGTGACAGTAGATGGATCTTCTACAGTTTCTTGTTCAATCATGGGATCCGATCGATCAACTTTTCACATTCGAGACAAAGAAATCCCTTTTACCATCGATGATATATACTTCCTAACTGGTCTCTCAAGGTAGGGTGCCCCCATTTCACTAACAGGTCCTGTCCACAAAGGTAGATCGGTGAAATATTATGTGCGACAGTTCTATAGGCAAGGTGCCCAGCCTAGCAGAGACGTAAAGATACTTATCAAGGATGTTAGTGATTTACTGCTAAGTACGATCCTTTTTACCATTGCCAAATTGGCTGTCACTTCTGCGCTTCATTTGGCCAACAAATCATACATGCAGTATGCCTTAGAATGTTTAGAGCCAAAAGTATTCAACTGGTGCGGAGCTGTCCTTTCATCTGTGAAAGAGAAATTGAACAAGGTAAAAAAAGGAAAGATCAAAAATTTCGGCTATGGATCAATTGTGATTTCGTTTGCCTTGGAGAGAATACCCAAGAGCCACAACTCATTTCACTGGCTGTATCTAGACCAAGAAACCCATAGATGTAGAGGTGGACAGATCTAATGGCTAGGCATGGTGCCCACTCTTCGATTGTATTTACCCCTACATTCTTTGAATGGTTCAATTGACAGGAGATGACCTTCGCAGAATATCCATATTCAGGAATGGATTTCCGTGGCGATCCAAATTTACCACTACCAGCTGGAGCAATGTGGGGTGCTATTGGTAAATTGTTTGACCAAGTGTTTTTAATTTTTTAAAGTTTTTGCATTTTTTGTGTTTTTGATTAACTCCAAGACTAAACAAAATCAATTTTTTATGTATATAGATATTAGACCTGTTCAACCTGTGGGAGACCCATGAGATGTAGCTAGACTAGCACAGAGACCTGTAGGGAGATAGGTTCTCCGAGACTTGGAGTTGGCCGAGACTCTAGGTGAATTGCAAGATCACATAGAGGGTTTAACCCTGGGTATTCTGGATATCCAGATTGAGGAGCTAACTATGCAATTGCAACGCCACACCATCGGTGTGCTGGGTCGTTGGATGAGACTTTTGTGCATGATAGCACAGGCAGTGACCTACTATCATGAGCACCACTAGTTTACTAAGATACCTTTTCTGCATACATTTTAGTTTTTGGGTCAGATGACCAATTTTTGTCTTGGACACAAACTATTTGTAAAAACTTTTACAATTTACTTTCAGGGTTTTATTATGGTTGAGTGATGCAATCCTATTCAACTGATGATGCTAATAGATTTTTTTTTTTACTTTACATGTGTTGCGAATGTCTATTTAACACATAATTTGCTAGAGAGTCGGTTAATGTGTTTAGACTTCTGGAAATATGTTGATATTTGATAAACTCAAAATACCTTTCCAAAATACAAACTCTAAGGAACATACGATGAATTGCTGGGTTTCAGACAGTATAAATGCCAGTAACTTGTAGCACAACGAGCTGTGAGTCTAGCCTAATGATGATTCGGCGAATGCCAAGTGAAATGGCATCAGAGAGAAGTTCAATCAATGTGCTATACTCAATGATATTATTTGTTGATAGACCAATAAAAGTCCCTCTAAAACTCATTAACTTGTCGTTCGGAGGGAAAATGGCCCATGATGTAGAAGATAGGTTCTACATACTACGACTAGCACCGTTGGTGTAACCAAAAAATGGTCTCGAAAAGTTTAACATCTACAACAAATGTGAAGTGGATTACTTAACCAAATAGAAACCCTGAAAGAAGCACACTCACACATGCAATCCAAGCATATTTACATGAGTTTTACCATACTTAATTAAGCATAGTAACGTTTTAAGTAAAACCCATTTCTAGGCTTAGACAATGGAATTCCTTCATAATCTACTAACTCATAGGCACGTTTCTTCAAAACGCGCTTAACAATATAAGGGCCCATCCAAAGTGGTTCGAATTTCCCTACACCAATTTTATCTGATTCTTGATCATAAAGCAAGACTAGGTCACCTTCTGAGAAGACTCGAGGCTTGACATTTTGATCATATTGTGCCTTTACCCATTTCTTGTGTGCCTCGTTAGCTAATGCAGCATCACGACCGGTTTCATCTAGATGGATTAATTCCAAGAAACGTGCTTTTTCCTTAGAAGTGTCAGGTAGCAGGTCAATTGCAAGTTTAAGTGACGAAATTTCACATTGAATCGACAAGACTGCTTCAAAACCATACACCAACTAAAAGGATGTGAATTCGATAGCATTTCTCACCGAGGTTTGATATGCCCACAAGGCAGAGTACAAGATTAAATGCCAATTTCTTTTGTGAACTCTAATCATTCATTGTAACATGTTCTTAAGGACCTTGTTGATAGCCTCAACTTGTCCATTAGCTTGCGGATAATATGGAGTAGAACTATCATGTGAAATTCCTAACTTAGCAGCTAACTCAACCATCATGTGATTGCCAAAATGCAACCCATGATCTGTAACTATGGCCTGTGGTACACAAAACTTGGCAACCACGTGGTTGAAGAAAAACAATGCAGACATTTCACCGATGTTGTTTAATGTAGGCATCGTCTCGACATATTTGGTAAAATAGTCAACATCGACTATAATACACCCATGCAACCCAGTCGAGGTGGGGTTACATGTCATGAAATCAATGCCCCATTTTGCGAATGGTCTAAAAACAACTACTGGATACAAAGGTGCAGGTGGTAGTCTAGATTTTTGATCTAATATTTGACATGCATGACAACTTCTGACGGAAATTATGCAATCTTTGAATATTGTTGGCCAAAAGTAACCAACACAGAGAATTCTCTGCGCTGTTGCATATCCGGACAAATGTCCACCACAAGCACCTGAATGAAATTCATTCATAGCTTTCTCAGCTTGCTCATGAGTGAGGCACCTACGTAAAATTGTATCAATACCACGGCGATAAAGCGTGTCACCAATAATCAGATAATTTTTGGCTTGGTATCGGATATGTCGCTATTGAGAGCGAGAGGTATCGGGCCTGAAAGCTTGGGTCTGGAAATAGATCAATATATCTCCATACCATGGATCACTTGACAAAATGAGAAACAGAGACTCATCCACGATTGATGTTTCTGATGTTGAATCGTTGGAGGATGAGGGAAGATTGGAAAGTAGTTCAACAAATAAGAGAGATTTCTTTGACTTAGACTTAACAAATTCCAAATCAAATTCCTAGAATATAACTATCCACTTCGATTATTTGCCCCCAAGGAATTGACGTGACAAAATTTATGTCATAGGGTTGCAATCATAGATAATTGTAGTTTTACACAGGAGAATATAGTGATGAAAGCTTTGCACAGCTTGAACGGCAGCCAAAGCTAACTTTTCCACATAAGAATATTTTCTTTATGTATCGTTGAGATTACGACTCAAATAATATATAGGATTTTCTATTCCATCTTCTTCTTGGACTAAAACCATTCGGATGGTTGTATCTGCAGCGACAAGATACAGGTAATAGTCTTGTTTTAAGAGCCCTATCCTAGGGTCTTCTAACAGATCTATTTTTCTAGAATTTACATGCAACTAGATGCAATAACTTACTTTCTTACAAGACTTTTAAATAATGAAAATTTTACCCTTTACATCCTAATCCTTATAACTTATAGTAAACATTCCATTTTAATAAATTTACATGAACAATCTATAGAGGAATACCTATACCGGTGGCTGGTGGAGATCCCTGTGAGCTGCTACTCCTGCTGAATGCTCCTCTTGACTAAGCCAACTAGATTTACCTCCCAGCCAGCTATGGAATAATTCCTAGCCCAGGAAACCTCCACAGGTTTCTTAGCCCTCTGAGCCCAAGTCCAACCAGATGTAGTGTGTGTGTCCAAGATGAATGATCTAAACCAAGATGAACAATATTTCCCTCCTCCCAACAACCCAAGAAATCTCCACAGGTTCCTAAGGTCTCCAAAAATCACAGCCAACCCCAAAATCATAAGCAATACCCAACATCCCCCTGCGTTTCTCCCTTCCCCCTTCCGTTTTTATACCCTCCCTCTCTTCTCCATCTCAACCACCTCTCATTAATGTCATTAACTGCTCATCCATCCTTACAGTTGACTTCTCCTCTCCCAAGTAAAGTTGGGAGCACATTTGGAAATGTGACATGAATATAAAATTGGGAAATTAATGGGAGAGGACCATGTCTTCTCCCAAGTAAATATGAAAGTACATTTGGGAATGTGATATATATATATATATATATATATATAATTAAATGGAGAGGACTATGTCTTCTCCCAAGTAAATGTGAGGGTGCATTGGGGAATGTGAGATGAATATATATATTGATAATTGGTTGGAGGGGACCATGTCTTCTCCCAAGTAAATGTGAGGGTACATTGGGGATGTGAGATGTAATTAAATGGAGAGGACCATGTCTTCTCCCTAATAAATGTGAGGGTACATTAGGGAATGTGAGATGAATATATATATTATTTGAAATAATGGAAGGAGACCATATCCTACCTAAGATTCAATTTGATAAGGTAAGTTGGGAATTTGAATCATAGAAATCATGAATTTTATGTTAGACCAATATTTCTCGATATTTTTAGATGATGTAAACATTAATAAAATTTGCAGGATATTATTTAAGTGGGGCATTACATACATGCCTCCTTCAGAAAACTTCGTCCCAAAGTTAGAATGAAAAGATACAAGGAGTTCGAAAGCATAACAAACCAGAGAGAGTCATAGCAGTAAAATTTAATAAGTTAGGCAATGACATTACTTCCCATCAAGAGTCTCCAACTGATCTATATCCCCCTATCTATCCTGATCTACTTCCATTCCCACCCTATCCATCCTCTACTACTTTATCAGTGGCAACAGCCATACTAACCACTGATAAAACTGACATGGTGGAAGCATCGACTATGTCGACCTAACTTCCCCAGCAGGTAACTGGCAATCGTCATCACATGTCTAGGGGAGCGTGTCCACCACTGTCGTCCCACGCTTCCAGGTTTTGGAGGATACATGGTGGGAAATGCCTCCACCCCTCCTTCAAAACTAGGGTTAACGCCCTAACACAGACTACACTACAGAGTTGGTTGGACTTGTCATCGAATAATCCAGTCAGGTAGTCTTTGCCACTTGTCATTTTCCTTTTACTCATGTCATAAGAGTGCATATCAAGTAGATACAAAATGTATTAGAACAATGTGCATTATACCTTCCCCATGAGATGTCTTGACCTTCCCTCAATGGAAGAGTAGCTCTCGGCTATAATATAGTTCTTTCCCCCTGCAGGTTAGCTCTCATTCATGCATTTATATAACAACAAGACCTATAATAATCACACTATTAAGTCTAGTATCCACGTGTCAATTTTGTAGTTCATACCGGAAACAATCATAATTTCACTACGTCATTAATTAGATAGATCATATCCACTTAAGCCATACATGAAACAACAATAGCTCTGATAAGTCATGTACTAAATAAATCATCACTAAGTAAGTCATACATCAAATATTTCCATCATCAAAATCCAACCTAAGTAGTTTGACATGTTCAACCAACTGCATCAATATTACACAATGTTCATAAATAAATAACATGGAACTGCAAAATAAAACCTTAACATAGGTAGCTGTCTATGTCAAAATGGGCATCATAAATTCTCATGTGACATCCTTGTGGAACTCCTCAAATCGATTAGAGTTGAAATAGATTCAACTTTCTGTCATGGAAAATAGCATTTGAACCTAGATATGCTATAAGATGGTACCAAAACCAAAATAATGGCAAGCAACGGATTAGTGCACTATCAATTCCACTAGAAGTTGCTAGTATAAGTCTCATGCATATAGTTTCTTGAAAACCTTAGTGAATATAAAATTCCCACTCTTCCAATTTGATGGTTTTTCATCTTCCAAACCAATTAGTTAATCTTGAAAATGAAAGACTCAAAACTTCAGAACTATTTCCAGCATGATTTTCATATATTTTTTTTTAATTGAGAGAAATGTCCTCTAAATGTCAAAGGTTTAAATTTATTATATATTTAATCATTGTTTACTAGTACTAAAACAATTTCATGATATATAATGTAGCTCACAATATGACCAGACAAATGAGAAATAATTAAACGAATGGAATAATTGCCTTTGCCCTACTGCTATTAGTATTTCCCTTCTAAATGGCACCACATTTTTAAAGATTCCTACTCCTTTCACAAGTGGCCAGTGACCACAAAAGTTGTGAAGAAAGTTGAGGGTCCTTTTATCCAAAACTAGAGACACATTACTTTTCACGGCATTTTATTCAACACTAGAATAAGGGTAAAAGTGTATTCTGATATTTTCATTGGTTTTTCATTAACTAAATAAGCTTTCATTCTAAAATCTCAATTTCTCTACAAATTTATCTTCTCATTTAATTTAAGATCATTAAAAACAATTATCACAATAAGCCTTACACAAGTCCATGGTATTCAATCTATGTTTCCACTAGAAGATTCCACCACCCATAGAATAATCATTAACATGACATATAAGGTATTTCAACACATCCTAATCTGAATTCTCATGCTTCATAGTCATTTACTTCTCAAATTCAACATTTGTTATTCTGACTTCCTCTATGAAGAATGACAAATATACTATCTGAAGGATAATCCTACTATCCGAATGGAAAATCTAATATATCTTAAATAAGAATAATGATAATCTACTATTGCCGAAATAAAAAACCACCCTCATATGTAAACTAGAACTGACTACATTCTTTAGATTGGGACACATTTTGGGTATAAATTACTGGCTCAAAAACTGCAAATTTTTAGTGCAATTATTGTTCACACCATCCATATATTTAATGGACACTGAGGTTGGCATCACAACAAAAACCTCAGGTACATAATAGTGGGAACAAAACTGCAAATTTCAAATGTAAAATATAGTTCACCTCATTCTTCAATTAGAATTCTGAGACCATTACAGAGTTTGTTCAAAATGCTCAAGTGACACATCCTTCGGCCAAATTTAATCATTGTGATGTGGCAGACTTAACTATACAATTAATGAACTTGGGTTGCATGTCCAAGCAATGGAAGATTGTTGGTCTCATTACCACATTATAAAGATGGGATATTCATACATTGTCATTTGTAATAGCATGGTTATTGTCTTATTCACTTGGATTGGCAAACATTGGTCTCTCAACCTCTTCTTTGTACATCTTGAAGAGATCCGCATATTCATAAAAATGGGGAAGGTTATCTTGTTGGAAGTACTAGAGTATATAATGGCAGTGCCTTCCTTTACTTTGGATTAAGTAATTGAAGTTGTTTCTTTCATTTTCACCTTATTTGGGATCATTGAGACAACCCTACCAATCATGCATTTCAAAACAACACAATGTATTAGTATTGTTATTCAATGAAATAATTAAGAGGTTTTTATTGTTATTCATTGTGTGAGACATAGAATTCAAAGTTGTGTAACCCCATTGAACAAGAGGTAGAATTAAGTGGCCTAGAGTACATTAACAAAGGTGCCATAATAGCTCTTTATGTGCTATCCAATTGAAGGATACACTCAAACAAATAAGACCAAAAAAAAAAGTACAAATTCAAAAGCAAGCACAAGCTTGGCCTAATTATCTCTAACTCTACCAAGTTTGATGGCTTAATCAAAATGCCTAGAAACCTGAGATCAAAAGTACATGTCCTAAGACTATCAAAGTTTTAGGTTGAGTTCAAAATGCTTATAAATCAAGATGGAGGGGAAGTGCAATATTTGTCAAAGTTTTCTTGGACCAAATAATTACAGTCTTTTCAAATAGAACGATATAACCAGTTTCAGGGCCTTGCCTCAAACTACTAATTTTTGCAAAATTTGTACCAAAATCATTATAAATATTTTAGTTTTTAAATACCAAAATAATTTAATTATGTGGATGGGTAAGATGCCAATTACAATTACAAATATAAACATCGATAGATTAAGGAACGAGAAAATTTATACAAAAAAAAAAAAACTATGCAGTAATCAAATAAACCTCTCCAAGAATGTGGGAAGTTGGAATCTATTGTTTGTGTGCAAGCTATTGGCCTCATTGATAGAAAATAATTATTACTTCTACATGTTCTGAGAGATGCCACATTCCAAGTTACTTTGCTTATCTTAAAAAAAAAAGAACAGTTAAAAAGAAAAGAGAAAGGTAAACAAAACTTGATGATTGGTGTGCTAGCAATTTCGTTTAAATTTAGAAGAAATGATGAGGTCGTTGATATAAAAAACAAGCTACATCAATCTTAGAAGGTGCCCCTCGCTTGGACACCTGAGCTTTTATTGCCTCATACAATAAGCCAACAACTCTTAAGCATTCATGACTCATATTCTAATTGGGCCTTGACAATACAATATCTTGCATATGTGACACGCTGCCAGAAGATGGCATGAATTCTATGCCAACAAAGTGTAACGACCCTCAAATACTGAAATATGCTCGCTTATTCCCATCTCCATTGGAAATTTACCATAAGCATATATATAATCAAAGGAATGGCTTCACAACCAAAGTGCTTGCAATATCTTTATAGCCCTAATCAAAAACATTTTGTCAAGCAAGATAACAGCCACAGGAGAGCATATTCTTATGTCTTGAATATCCAAGAGTCTACTATTAGTCCCAAGTGGATATTATTAGTCTATTAATGAAGACTAACCAGTTAGAACAATGGAGAATGTAACAAATATATATATATATATATATATATATATATATATATCCCATTATAATGGACAACAATAGAAAGCAGGTTCTCAATAGTATTGACCACCTCCACATTCAATGCAACCCAAATAATAAAAAGTGTTTTGAACTTCACATTGAAGAAGGGAAATTTCACTAGTTTAATCCAAAACTTAATAAAAAGTTAAAACAACACAGCTTAGAGATAGTATTTAGAGTGCACCCGTATATGATCTCTAAACAGGAGGAACTTGATTCCTTCCTTTCCAAGAAGGTAAATTCGTTTTACCTTCGATTCCTTCCAACAAGACAGTAAATTCTACCAAGTGTTAAAATGAAATAATGATAGTTTTATTTAAGAAAGTAATGCTTGCAGCTGCCCAACTCTTTGCAAAGAACTTGTTTACAAAAACACCACCATCTGTTTGCATTTCTCATATGAAAGAAAACCAACAATACATAGGGAAAGTAAAATAAGGATGTCTCTTGTATGTTTAGACGCCAAAATTACAGCTTTTGGGGATGGGGGAGATATAATTCTAAATAGACCTCTTAGAATTGGAACATATTAGAAGCAATGCTCAGCCCAGGACTCGGAACAATCACAGAACAACCTCCTATTGATGTTGCATGATTACTCGTAGCAACTCCAGATTGACATCAGTGGACAGTTGCCATCCCCATAAGATGCTTAATTTGATATTTTCCAAGCACATCAACTGGGTCAGAGCAATTTGAGAAGTTATGTCATAATATACATATTCTGTAGCCATGGGCATTCTTTAGGCTATATTGCAGTATGATAACTTGCAATATGTAGCAGCACAGCTTTGATCTCCACCAGATCAAAAATGATGGTTCAGTTCAACCTTGAAAGGTTTTTCACTTTTATAAAAATTGCAAGCGCATTGTTGCAAATGAATATTTTACTAAACTGAAAATATTTCCAAGATCATAATCCCTTATGTATATATATATTTCCAGGATCATAATCCCTTGTTTATATATATATATAACCGATACCACAACATCAGTATTAATAAGAATGTAGTTAATCCTTTTTATTAGTGATCTGAAGATCTGATGAACATAAACTATAGAATCTTGACATGATTACAAATGTATCAAATTTCTAATATACTTACATTTTAATTCAATAATTCTTATAAAGTTACACTATTTTTTTCAAGATCTACAACATAATCATGAACTAGATCATGTCCCATGGAAAAACCCTTTGCTTCAAAATTGATGCATCCAACACTAGAAATTAGAGATTAACAAATATCATCAGGTCATTCAAATGATGTTGATCCTTTTGTTGTAAGTAGACAAGAATTAGTTGTAAATATTTCCATTCCATGAGGACAACAATCAATCTTCATAAGCATTGCCAAGGCAATAAGCAGAACTCTGAAATTTTTAAGAGATATTTTAAGAAGAAACTCATAGAAAGGGGAAATAATATCCATAGAATAGAAACCCCAACAAAGGATAAATTATAACCTGGACACATTCCATTGAATTGAATTCCCAGTCTGTATCTCAGAAGGCTAGGAAAAACAACTTCCAGAGTTGAAATGGTATAGAGGCAAGTGTCACCACCATAGCCAAAACCTAATCACTACAGAAGCTGTGAATTGTGATTAAAAAGTAAGCAACTAAGCCTAAACACATAGCATGGCTAATGAAGTCTGGGTAAAACACTGGATAAACGTCCAGCAAAGCAAACCAGGACCTCTAAAAAAACCAGAAAGTGAAAAAAAACATGCAAGAAGAACCTAGCCACCATGCACCAGAGTTTGACAGTTCTCTTGAGTACTTTAACTGGGGGTGTGACCATCGGGGACTATAAACAGGGTCATCAAAGAGGACACCCACAAAAAAAACCTAGTTCCAATCCTTGAGGAATGAGTAATTTAAATACTAAAGCCCATGTTACACTGCTATGGGCCCAAAATCTCAGACGAAGCAAACCATCTGGAAATTGTTGACTTGTTCTTGTAAACTTCCATGAGAACCAGGAAATCATCGTCGATGCATTGGTTCCAATGTCCTATCTGAATCAAAATAACTTTAAGATTTCATGTCAATACTTATAAATCCTGCAATATTTGAAGAAAAATTCCTTAGTCAAACTGTAGCATTTGTTGTATCTCATATTCCCAAGTGTTTTCTAAGAGACAAGTAGACCACACTGCCATAAATGTGCCCCGACTGAATCAAGTGCCCTCTGACTCAATCCACTGGAGTGTTGCAAGTTCAAACCAAGCAATGTTTCACCCATATTTTCTATAAAAGGCAAGCATTTATCCATTATTTGCGTACAACCTGATAAAGAAAGAATCTGTATAGCTTGTTGTCTTGCAAAATCTAAGTCCTGTAAAGCTGGACAAAGGTCAGCAATAATCTTCAGACTTTGATCTGTCACCTTTCTACAACCATCTAGAATTAATGTCTGAAGGTTTTCTCCACATAGGTTGGCTATACCAAATATAGCCCAATCTGTAACTTGTACACACCCACTCAAGTTGACTTTCACCAAACTTGTTTTACTATTCTCCAAGAGAGCAAGAAGACCATCATCAGATATTCCTAACAGCCCACTAAGATCAAGTTGCTACAGTTGAGGGAAAGCTCTCCCTAACATGGCCAGGCATCCATTTCCAAAACCTGGATAGTACCGAATATTGAGAGATTTCAATGATTCACAGACTGGTATTGATGTTGTGACCAATGAAGATTCCTTAATTCCCTCACATTTAATCAATGACAACACTTTTAACTTTCCACTGCAATTAGAAAGCACATCTATGAGACCACAGCAAGATATCAACTTGCACTCCTCTATTTGAAAATTTTCAAGTGATATGGCAACATGTGTAAATGCTCTCAAGCCATCATCAGTCAATGACTCACACTTTCAACTTTGTCCAACTACCTCAATACTCACATCTGTCAATCCTCGACAAGCGGTAACTGAAAGATGCTTCAGCTTCTACAAACCCATTGTATTCCCCATACTCAAGAAGCCCTTCTCTATGACATTAAATAGGTTCTCAAGCGACAGATCAGTTAAAAATTTACCATAATGCCCAACTGTAGCAAGAGTAATATTAGTCAATCTTAAAGCCTACACTTTAACTTTATCACATTTTGGTATTGGACAAAATTGTAATAACCTTTTCATCACTGACAAGGAAGCAGTCATTGATACTCAATGATTGAAGTCGGACACAGTTCTGTCCAATTTCTTTTAGGGACTTATTTCCCACCTGGGGGCATGATTCTAGATTAAGGGTCAATAAGTTTGGACAGTTCACAGCAACAGATTCCAAACCTTTGTCTCCTATCCATGGGCACTTGCACAAATCAAGTTTCTCCAATAACTTACAGCCCTTCGCTATTGCAGCTAGCCCTGCATCACCAACTGATGGGCAGTTCCAAAGACTCAAAACTCTCAGAGCTAGGTAGCCAAGGCCAATAGCACAGAGGCCTATATTGGTAATCCCTCGACACAGGATGGAACCATGAACTAGAAGTTTGCCCAAGCCTCCATGGCCGCCTGCACAGACAGCAATTGTAGCAAGCCTAATATCAGTAGGCTGAGCACAAAGTAGGCTGAGCACCCACTGGGGCACAAATCTCAAGGGGTCTAAGCATCTTCGGGCTGCTAAAATTTAATGGCATAGGGAGTCGAGGGCTAACAAGGCTACTCAAACCCAGAATATTGCTCAGATTATTATTGTTGTTGTTGGTGTTGTGATTATTGCTAGCAAACAATCCGGTGTCCGAGAGATTCAGGTTGCTCGCGGGCATCATTCTAGGGCTCAGATTGGAGGTACCACTACCACCCATCTGGCTGTGTGGGCTGCTGAGATTAGGCGTCGGGGTAGCAGCGTTCGTGTGGGGACTCAAACCCACGAAGCTGGGACTTAGCTGCCTGAAAATTCCTCCCGACAGCCTCCCATACAAGTAGCTCTTGCTGCTACTATTGCTACTGGCATTGTTGCTACTCACCAACCCCTCGCAGGCTAACTCCTGGAAGGGACTCGAACTCACAACGTCCGGGAGCTGGGGAGCATGGTGATGATGAAGATGATGCTGATGATGGTGGCTCCCCCCAGCTAGAAAAGACTGGACCTGTGAAGGGTCGAGGCTGAAAATCAATGTGGGCGACGATGAACAGTAATTCATGGCATGTTGTAACATCATATTGGGAGGCTTGGGATTCGGATTGACTAGAGATGAAGAACATAAAAAATCCTTCATATCTATATTGAAACAGGGGCCCTTAGTATGGCTGTTAGCATTTATTCATACTGGCAGTAGTTATATTGTTATTGTTAGTATTGATGTGAGAAGTAAACCATTCTTCCGCGTCCAGCATTGCCTTGAATGTTGGCAAATTCAAATTCTCATCATTGTTGCAGTGGAGGTTTGTGGCATCTTCTAGACCCCACATGCCACCATTCACATTCATTCTTGACAACATTTTTATCCCCAATCAATCCTCAATGTTGTTAATCTATATCTATATATATAACTTACTAGTGTTTTATATATCGATTAATTATGGTGACAGCTACCATATATGATTTATCTTTTATATGCAATAGCCGATTAGTATGAAGCTTTTGGATGGATATTCCAGCGAAATCTAACAACTCTCAGCCATTTCTAGTCCCTAGGATTTGATCCTGCGCCATCTAAAGAGCTGGAAAGCCCATTTATTCTACTCAGAACTTGCTCGGCTCAATCTGTATATGAGGGAATATTGGCCTCGATACAACTAGCAGGAAAAATAGAATAAGAGGATAGGGAATACCCATGCTACCCATGGTTTCTGACACCGAAGAGACAATAGCGAAGTCCTCATTTCCTGGCTTTATAAGAGCACCATTTCCTGGAGACACCTTTTGGGCCTCTGAATCCAACCATCCTCTTTCGGTCTTCAAGACAAACCTGTAGCAAGCATTGGGTCTGTAACTTCCAGAAATGCCAATATTAGTTACAGAATTGCTTAAGCTAAAATGTTGTATCAAGTTATCAAAAATTGTTATGAACATACTTACATGGTGAGAGATTGGTAGTATTAATGTATGACTCATTTAAAATGTTATACTAAAGTAGTTGGTCAAGCTCAACATAGACTTCACATAGTTTAATGGATTGTGTGTAAGCATGGGGCTCAAATCTATATGCAAGGTTGTCATTAGTGGGAAGTATAAATTGTGGTTTTAGTGGGCTTGGGTCCAGATTTTGAACCAAATCTCGGATACCATGTGTAAGAGCCCTATCCTAGGGTCTTCTAACAAATCTATTTTTCTAGAATTTACATGCAACCAGAGGCAATAATTTACTTCCTTACAAGGCTTTTAAACAATGAAAATTTTACCCTTTACATCCTAATCCTTATAACTTATAGTGAACAATCCATTTTAATAAATTTACATGAAAAATCTATAGAGGAATACCTGTACCGGTGGTTGGTGGAGACCTCGGTGAGCTGCTGCTCCTGTTGAACGCTCCTCTTGACTGACCCAACTGGATTTACCTCCCAGCCAACTAGGAAATAATTCCTAGCCCAGGAAACCTCCACAGGTTTCCTAGCCCTCCGAGCCCAAGTCCAACCAGATGTAGTGTGTGTGTCCAAGATGAACAATATTTCTCTCCTCCCAACAACCCAAGAAACCTCCACAGGTTCCTAAGGTCTCCAAAAATCACAGCTAATCCTAAAATCATAGCCAACCCCAAAATCATAAGCAAGACCCCACATCCCCCCCATTTTCTCCCTTCCCCCTTCCCTTTTTATACCCTCCCTCTCTTCTCCATCTCAACCACCTCTCATTAATTTCATTAACTTCTCATCCATCCTTACAGTTGACTTCTCTTCTCCCAAGTAAAGCTGGGAGTACATTTGGAAATGTGACATGAATATAAAATTGGGAAATTAATGGGAGAGGACCATGTCTTCTCCCAAGTAAATCTGAAAGTACATTTGGGAATGTGAGATGAATATATATATATATATATGGAGAGGACTATGTCTTCTCCCAAGTAAATGTGAGGGTACATTGGGGAATGTGAGATGAATATATATATTGATAATTGGTTGGAGGGGACCATGTCTTCTCCCAAGTAAATGTGAGGGTACATTGGGGAATGTGAGATGTAATTAAATGGAGAGGACCATGTCTTCTCCCTAATAAATGTGAGGATACATTGGGGAATGTGAGATGAATATATATATTATTTGAAATAATGGAAGGAGACCATATCCTACCTAAGATTCAATTTGAGAAGGTAACTTGGGAATTTGAATAATAGAAATCATGAATTTTATATTAGACCAATATTTCTTAATATTTTTAGATAATGTAAACATTAATAAAATTTGCAGGATAATATTTAAGTGGGGCATTACACTTGTTGATAGTTTGGCACATACATTAATGATGCTCTAATCAGGGAATCTTTAAGAGCACTAAAGGAAGCTTGTGCAACCTGATCCCAATGGAAGGGTACCTCTTTCTTCAACAGACGAGTAAAACCTTTAGCCAACTTAGCATAGTTTGGAATAAACCTCCTCAGAAGGTTTTCCTTCCCTTGAAGTTTTTGTAACTATAATAAATTTGAAGGTGGAGGAAAGTCAAGTATTACTTGAACCTTTGTTGGATCGAGTCGAATTCCATCTTTTGAGACCACAAATCCAAGCAGTTGACCAGAGCCAACACAAAACACACACTTGTGCGGATTGAGTCTTATTTTGTAGTGTCAGCACCGTAAGAATATTGCTCTAAGATGCTGCAGGTGATCAGTCCACTTTCTTGAATGAGCGGGCAAGTCATCAAGATATGGTTGTACAATGTTCTTAATGTCATGGAAGGCATAATTCATTGCCCTCTGAAATGTAGCCCCTGCATTCTTCAAACCAAATGGTAACTTTCTATACGCGAATGTGCCCCAAGGACAAATAAATGCAGTTTTTGACTGATCCTCTTAGAGGATATTTATTTGATTGTGCCAGAAAATCCATCCATAAATGAAAATATTTCACATCCGGCACATTCGTTAATAATCCGGTCGATGAAGGGTGTAGGATAATTATCTCTTGGACATGCTTTATTTACATCCTGGTAATCAACACACACTCAGATTGTTCCTTGTTTTTTCATCACAGGAACAATATTTGATACCCAATCGGTAAGAGGTATAGGGTAAATGAAGCCAACACGCAAAAGTTTTTCAACCTCTATCTTAATGGTAGCAGCTTTCTTTGGATGTACAGGTTGAAGCCACTGTCGTACTGGTTTGACATCAGGGTACATTTTGATTTGATGTTCAACAATGCTTGAATCAATGCCTGGCATCTCCTCGTAAGACCATGCAAATACATCTCTAAATTCATGAAACAGAGCACGGTAAATATCGAGTTCCAAAGGAGAACAAGATTTTCCGACATGAATGTTTTCTACAACGTTGGGCTTGGTCGAAATGTCTATAGAAATGGTTTCTTCTATGTTAGACAAATTACGCTCAGAATCTACTGAATCTATTCTAATAGAATTCGAAAAGAAATCTACAATTGAAGGGTGTACTAGCTCATCTGAATAATCTTTACTGGAATCTGGAAGAAGGGAATGATGATGATAATCTTCCTAAGGCTCTTCTCCTATCATCATTGATTGGATGATTTCCTCATCTGTAGAAGATATACGAGAAAAAGGATCGGAAGAAGTACCATATTCGAGTGAACAATCTACCCATACAATTGGTGATTGTGGATCTGGGAATGCCGTACAAGCAAGACAAATTGATTTCTATGCGAGTTCAATGGGACTTAGTTGCATAACCTCAGTAAAACTCTCATCTTCAATACTATCGGTGATCCTCTTTAAATCAGATGAAGTAGAGGATAACATATTACATGTCTCGACTCTCGCGACTTCCAAAGTTCCAGATGGTGGAGGAAGTGTGAAAGTACCCATTAAGGAGGGATCTTTGAAAAGACCTACACCAACATATTGAAGTGAAAGCGGGGGTCTGTTAACAAATGGAATGCTTCCCATAATTTGAGAACTAGAGGCAAAAAATGAGGTTTGATCGATAAATGTTATTCCACCTTTATGAGGAAATGCAATCATACTAAAGTACATGGAAACAATAGTAGCCATAGCATAAACCCATGGTCAACCAAGTAAAATGTTGTAATCAAGGGGTCCTTCAACCACCTCAATCTCAACAGTTACCGTTTTTCCCCCTAGTTCTACTTGCAAGCTATTCAAAATCCCACATGAAGTATAAGTTATTCCATCAAAAGCCTTCAATGTGGTTGGTGATCTTGACAATGTAGGTGACCCCAGTGTTTTCCAGTAGCTCATTGACATAATACAGGTAGAGGATCCCTCATCTATGATTGTTCGATGAATATTTTTGTTGAGAGCTTTAACTTGAATTAGAAAAGCTAATTGAGCTGGTAACTATGGTGTATATCTTGAGTGATTAAAAACCACAAGATTAGAATCTGGTGGATCTATTCCACCTATTGCCGACAGTAAAGCCTGCTTCTGGGAGGGGCTATTTTGTAATGCCTCAAGCATCGACATAGCAGAAGGAGACTAAGCAAGATCTTCTACTATGTTATAATTTTAAGCAGCTCGAGCTTGAGGGTTAAACGTTGATTTATGCACAACTCCCTTAGGTGGCTTTATTGTTAACTTTGGTGCAATGGGTAGTGGAATATTTTCCGACGTGGCGAAGTCAAAGAGCCAGGTTGATCAGTGGCCTAATTATTTGACGACAATGGCGGATTACCATAATCTTTACTATGTGTCTGAACCAAAAACTCATCTTTAGGTTTTGCGATGGATAACATTAATACCTAGGATGTGGAAGCATTTTCAGTTGCAACCATATTGGTATCCGGGTTTGGAAATAGATCTGTCAACACTGCAGATGTGATAGAAGTTTTTAACAACTTAGAAACTTCTGAGCAGTGAGGAAAATCTCTTGTAAAATGCTTGTCATTACATATCAGACATGGATAACGAGGTTTCTTTCCTTGATTAAAGGAATCAGATGATTTCTCTTGAGGAGGGTTTTCAGTTTTCTTTTTATTTTTCCCTTTCTTCTTGCTTCCTGGTTGCTTTTGATTCTTACCTTTGTCAGATGACATGACATTAATCTTGGAAGCAAGAACCTTAGATGCATTTACAGTTTGATTCGTGGAAAGTGATTGACTAGATGGTCTACTTTCCATTTGCGTGCTCAAGGAAACGATCACATCGTCTCCGGCATGAGAGTCCCTATTCGATGATGGAGGTGGAATGGATTGATTTAGGTGTGGAGCATGTGGAATTTGGTCATAGAGCGTGCCAGATTACATGTAAATTAAATCCAAGTATTGGGCACGAGAAATCACTTGCTTTTCTGTAACAACTCCACCTTTAGCCACATCCTTAGTGATAGATGGCAATAAGGACTTAATGACCCACTCAGCTAAAAGCTGATCAGGAACATAGGTTTTAACCATTTGACGATGACGACACCACTCATGAATATGATCTGATATGTGAGTAGAATTCGTTTGTTTAAAGTTGGTCAAAATTTCCGTTCCAGTTTCATATCTGATGGGTAACTGGAATTGGGTCAAAAAGGTAGTGGCTAAATGGGTGAAATTATTAAAAGAAGCTCTCGGCAATTCAATATACCACTTAGCAGTCAAACCAGTGAGCGTTCTTTGGAAAAGATGGAGTCTTACCGAATCATCATTCAAGGAGTTCGAAGAACACCATAAATGATAAGTCATAACGTGATTTGACGGGTCTTCTCTAGGATTTCCATTAAACTTTGGAATATCGGATGGAAACTTATGAGGAATTACCAGCCACTAAGGTGCATACAAAATTGGATCATTAGTAAGCCGGTTTAATCTGGTAATTCTAAAGTTGCCACAAATGGCAACTGTTGATTCAAATCAGGTTGTGCATATCCGGGATAAGATGGAATTGCATGTGCCATAGGCCTTTGCATACCTGCATAAGGTGGATATCCTTGTAAATGGCAGTGGGACATATTCGGTATATGGATTAAAACCAGGTTGACCTTGCATTTGTCTGTAACTGGGTTGGGCTTGACACACAGGACCCTAATATGCTTGATATTGTCCTTGCCCAGGTTGAGCTTGGAAAGCAGGCCCATACTGAGGTTGGACATTCTAAAAAGGAGGCTGTGGATATTGTGGCTGCCAAGGTTGTTGGGGTATCAGTTGTGAAGTTTGATATTGCCCCCCAACGCCAATTTGACCAGGCTGAGAATAAACTAAACTTGTAGCAACTTGAGACACCCCAGATAATGGCACACTAACCTGAGGTAATTCTACCCCAGAAACAAGCGGTTATTGCATAACAACCTGAGAAGTTTGGGTTTGCTGACTCGAAACTTGTGGTTGTGAGGTAGTGGAACTAACTTGCATAGGTTGAGATACAACAGGTTGAGCTTGTATCTGTGGTTCCATAGTTACGATAGGTTGGGTCAATATAATCAGCTCAGTTTGCATAGGTTGTGTTGGATACACAAGCCTTGGTTGTGGTGGCATATTTGGCTGCCGCTGAAAGACTCACATTTCAAGTTGACCTGAATATGGCAGGACATAACCATAGGGTTGTCCTCCTTGACAGGGAAAATGTCGTGAATAGGCATATTACTGACCATATGGTGGCAGTCCAGTGTTAAGAGGATATACGGGTCTTTGTTCACCGAATTGCCCAGTTTGATACTGGTAAGCAGGATCAAACTGTTGTCCTTGATAAGAAGAACTAGGTAAAATTCCTGATGACGACATGGGTGATGACCATGGCAAAGAAGAAACCCCTGAGTGGATTCTAGACATAGACTGGTAACCAGCCAGGACGGATGACTGTCCATATAAATGTGACTCAGGTGTGGTAGTAAACATTGAAGAAGTAGTAGCAAAGGATTCTACGACAGTTGCATCAGATGAAATAGTCTAGGATGTTTGCGGTTGCTCAGCCATGGTTAACTGACACAAAAGTTGACTTAATGAATCAAGTGGTATCTCAGAGGCAGTAGCAGAATGAGGAAGAGATTGAGAAAAAAGATACAAACCAGGTCCAAAATGATGTGGAGTCCCAAGGGTAGAATCTTCCTCAGCTTCTTCCTCTACAACAATTAATCCAGGTGGAAGTATTTCACCGTCAGGTCTGAAAAATACTTCTGGTATTAAAGATGGAGTTTCAGGAACTACAGATGACTGAGGTATTTCAGTAACAACTTTGGAATGTTCAAGGTCAAAGTCCAGATGTTTTGGTAAAAGAACTTCAGTTTCAAGGGAAGGTTCGTGAACAACTTCAGGTTCAGGAATGTCTTCGGTTTCAACTGCTATAGGTTCTGGATCAAATTCCAATTGAACAGGTTCAAGTTCTGAAGTAATTTCTAGTTGATTAACTTCAAGTTGTGGATCAACTTCAGTTACTTTTTCACTTGTTTCCGTTATAGTGGCCTCAGGTAGTTGAGTAACTTCTTCTTGTGTAACAGATGTACCAGAAATAGTTGGAGTAACTTGAGGCTCAGTACTAGCCATGATAGGTGACTTTGGTAATTCAGATGAAGTACCAGAAACTCTTGAAGTACCAGACTCAGTTTGACGAGTCTGCCTTGACCGGATGGGAGTCGCTTCCAATGGCAAGGGCGGTTTGCTCGTAACTCTCCTCGAACAATGGAGTGGAGGTTGATCTTCCTCCAGAATTGCTGATTATTCTTATCAACCTAAACTCAA
Source organism: Pinus tabuliformis (assembly GCA_031772625.1). Lineage (NCBI taxonomy): Eukaryota > Viridiplantae > Streptophyta > Pinopsida > Pinales > Pinaceae > Pinus > Pinus tabuliformis. The sequence goes on along the minus strand of CM062819.1, from coordinate 559,250,418 downwards.
CTAAGGAATAAGGATGTTATTCGTAGTCAATTAACTTTTACGACACTAGAACATAACTTTGCTTTTTCATTTTTAAAGAGTCGAGAAAAAACAAAAGATGACTCTAGTCGCTTTCGACGTTTAATGAGTGTTATAGACATATTTGGGCACTGCAACCCCAATCTCATATGTCCATAAACCAAGGTCTTCTAAGCCCCTAAAAGTGTTGTTTCATACCCTAAAGGAACAAGGTCAGTTGATTACATCATCTCCCAGAAGTTCTCCATGAAAAACTACTCAGAACTGGTCAAAACTGGACCATACAGACTGCTTAGTGCTAAGGGTGCGATGCATCTCACCTGCTACATGCAAAAAGTGCGATGCATAATGAAAAGCCCTTCTGTAGGGTGCGATGAGTGGGAGCAGACAAATGGCAGAGGCAGTAGGCTAGGTGGAAACCCAGAGAATCTTTTAGAAACTACCCATTTGACACTTGCCTCTCTAAATTCGCCCAGGGATGAGTAAGAGATCATGAAATCTCCAAGTGGAACCCAGAACTATCAGAGAAATGACACTAATTGAAATCCCAGAAGCTGACTCACCCACCTGCAAATATCTATATATGGATCCCTCATCCTACAGATCTAGATGTTGGAATTTTGTATTTTGTAAGGAAGTGTTGTTGGTTTCTCTGTGCAACATTGTATTGTTGGGTGATCTAGCTTTTCATGAGGTGAATAGGGATTTCATGCTGGGAGGATGGCGCTGGGTCAGACCAATGGGTTGTAATCCTCTCTTCTACTACTTCTATCAATAAAGCTATTTGAGTTTTCCTCCATATTATTGTATATCTCTGAATCTTGTATTGATATATGCATTTGTATGGTTAATATACATCTGATCCTATATTGTTTATGGTTATAGATCTCTATGCTTTGATGGTATTATGCTGCTTTGACTCTACAGGTGTTCTTTGAAGTGGGACAAGTAAGGAAGGAGTGGTGAAGCTCTGTCAAAGGAGGGAGGAAACAAGCAAGGAGCCAAGTGAAAGACTGAGGTTGGTACTCTCTGCTTCTCTCTCATCTATCTCTCATAAAGGAAAACACAAGTAACTTTAGTTTGTTTGTTTCTAAGATAGCTACCCGTCTTAGTGGTACTAGCAGCTCTGAACGGAAACTAGTTTTCTCGATAACAAAATGGTGACTCCGCTGGGGAGTGAATAGTTTCTTTTCTTGTTTCTATTTGTTTGCTTTATAAACTACAGAGGGAGCCTGAAGTTAAGCCAGCTAGCCTACGAATTACATTTGCTATGCAAGTGCAAAGTAGATCAACGCTGCTTTAGTCAATCTCTAGGTTTGTTTATGAACTGAACAACTGACTTGCAAACATCGTAAGTGCCCTGGTGGTAGCTCAAATAAGCTCATTAGATCACCCGTTGTACTTTGTGTTTACTGCCTATCATTAGCTTAGCCTAAATCCCTTAACTATGCTACAAACTGTGAGCAAAAACCAAGCTCAGTCTCATCCCTGGACCATCGCACTATCTCTCATTGGTAGTCTAGATGCATTGCACCTCCCGTGTGCTATAGGTGAGATGCATCCCTATTTCCTTGTGTTACAGGTGTGATGATTAGGTAAGACTATTTCTACCTCCAGATTTTGGTTTTCTCTTCATTGTCTTCAGTTTTATTCAGTAGTTTTGTTGTCTGTGATCAGTATATCACTATTGAAACTCCCTTCCTTTGCATTATTTAGCCTCGGTTGAAAAAGAATTGTGAATGTTTTTATGTATTTTTCATCATTTACAGTTTTCCTTTGCAAACAGTAGCTTAATCGAACTGTCGTCTTTTGATTTGAAAGTGTCGCAAGTGTCGTTTTCAGTCAAAGAAAAGAGTGTCGTAAAGTCTTCCTCTTTTTGATAGTTGATTACACTTTTGCCATTGTATTTGATTTGAATTAATAGTATTTCAAGTGTTGAAAGCAATTTTAAATTCGAAATCGCAAAGTGTTGCTCTTTGTCTTCCTTTCATTTTTCAAATTCGAAATTGCAAAGTGTCGTCTTAACCTTCCTTTCGTTTTTTGAATTCGAAATCAAAAAGTGGTCTTCCTTTCGTATTTTGAATTCAGAATCACAAAGTGTCGTCTTAGTCTTCCTTTTTTTTTTTGAATTCGGAATCGCAAAGTGTCGTCTTAGTCTTTCTTTCATTTTTTGATAAGAAAATTGTTAGTACTATTGCTTTGAAAGAAAAATAGTTCAGATATGTAGTTAGCATTCTTTTTGTCATTCACACATTAAGAAAGTGGAAAACAAATACATGCATGTGCATTTGCATTTAGACTACATGCAGAAATTGATTTAGGACAGTGCATCTTACTGTGTGCTCTCTGCTCTATGTTGAAAGGATCTTACTTCTCTTTCCTTAGTAGCTAGGATTTTCATTGCAAAAAGAAAGTAAACGATTGTTTATCATCTTAGATTGCATATTTAGGAATTGTATATCTACATCATGTAGTGAACCTTAAAGGAAAACTTCTTAAGAAAGATCAACTATAAAATAAATTTCAATGAACATAAAAGTGCTTTGGAACCTAACGCACAACATCTAGAAGTCTAGGCTAGAGACGTATTCTAGCGTTGTAAAGCCTGGTAACTATCGTTTTCATCGTAGGTTGGGTGATTCCTCCTCTTTGATACGTCAAGTGCCAGTATGGACTTGTGCTCCCACATACCGTCAAGTATATATTGGGAGACCACAATAGGCTATATCCTTTATCCTTAGGAAGCTGTGTCTGCCGCCCTATCGAATGCAATGCACTGAACACAGCATTTAAGAAGATTGACTGTCGTACCGTAAAAAGTATTCTACAATTTTGCGATTGGTTTGGTAATCCCACTGTCTAGATTTCCAGAGTAGTCACTTTTGTTCCTTTTCAGACTCCTTAAAAGAAAAGGTCCATCTGAGCACTTGTCACTTCAGGCTCATTGAAAATCAAAGGCAACTAGAGTCATCTTTAACTTTTTCTCGACTCTTAAAAATTTAAAAAGCAAGTTGTGTCAAAGCATCATAAAATTTATTTTAATCTGAATAATGTCACTGTTCCCTCGTTGGTCTTAGGTTGAGAAAATGGAGTCTCCCAATCAAGGATTTCCCCTTGGGGGAAATCCTAGTCGTTTCTCCTCTTGGGGAGATGTTGGTGCTCCACACATGGCTACTTTGTCCCTTCCAAGACTCACAATTGGCCTGCCAGTATGGCTTTTCTCGACCTCTATCATTCAAAACACTGTGATTCCTGAGCAATCAAATCAGCAACCAGATGATACTAGATTTACCCCCCAGCCTTCTACTTTGTTTATTTCTCCCTCTCCTTCTTCCTCTTCGCATGGTGAAGCTAGTAAAACTAAGAACCAGGTAACTGAGAAGAAGAAGAAAGGGAAGGAGAAGAAGAAGAAGAAGCCAACGACGAATGGGGGTAACCATGCATCGTCTGGAAAAAATCCACACACTGCACCATCCAAACCTAAATCTCCATGTGTCATTTGCAAAGGGGACCACTATCATCGAGATTGTCCTTGCATCCCACGGATCTTAAGGGACTGGTCTCCCCACTTGCACAATCGAATGTCGTCAACCTCTGATGATCATGTTGAGAGTACACCGTCAACTAGTGAAAACGAAGTCAATGGATAGAAAGGAAGATCTAAATTTCCTTGTATACTATGTGAAGGCAATCATGCCCTTCACCGTTGTCCCTTCTTGGACGAAGCTAAAAGAGTCTTGGGCAACCGTCCTGCTTCACTGCAACGACTTCCTCTTGGATACAAGAAACTCTTGTCAAACCCATCGCTAGTTGAAAATCTGACTGACACACCTTTGTTGTCGGTCAAAGCACCTATCATTGAAGATAAACCCTCTGAGTCCACACCTGACCAAAGTCAACATGTTGAGACAGCAGTCGACCCAGTCTTGTCTTCAGAAGGTCCACCTTCAGATGATACTGTCACCAAAGAGAATGAAGATGACACCGTTCAAATTCTTTTCACTAACATAGAATCCGATGAACATGGGGGCAATCTACCTGTTCCTTTACCGTAGGAAGGAAATTTTTCAGAGATTTACCTGGCCGCTTATTCGGTCCCTCCTCCAAGCAATCTAGTCATTTCCTTCGATTGGAATCTACTAGGCAGACCCTGCCTACCATCTAATGTACCATTCTGAATCATAGTACAAACTTACAGAATGATCATGGTCAGTACTATCATAGATGAAGGGGCTTCTGTGAGTATCCTTTCCTCAACTACTTGGAAAGCGCTTGGTTCGCCATCGCTTCTACTTGAGATTCGAAATCTGACAGGTTTCAACAAAGGAACCAGTCGACCATTAGGGATCCTTCCAAATTTGCCTATAACTTTGAGAAGGAAAACCATTCATCTGAACGTGATGGTAGTCCAAGGGCCATTAGATTACAATCTACTCCTTGGGCGTGACTACATTTATAGCATGGGAGCTATTGTTTCCTCACTCTTTCGAGTGATGTGTTTCCTGCATGAAGGCAGAGTGGTCCAGCTCGTAGAACAGCTTTCATTCCCCGGTTCAAACACAGCTACTAGTCAAATGCCATCCCTAATTGGTCTTTTTATGCAAGGAATGTCTCATCAATCTCCAGCCCGTCCACCTAATGAGCACGAGTGATTCGGTGATTGTGACTGAAACCCAAGAGGCATGTGCCCTGGTCTGCTTCGATAGGAAAGCCCCAGATATAAGGTAGGTTTCTGCATAGGAATATGACTAGTCTGAATATCCTGTCCGTTTAGGAAAATGGATCAGACTGGAAGAGGATTCCCTCGTCAAAGGTTATGTGATTGGAATTTACAACAGTCACCTTTTTCCATTTCGATGAACATCACCAAGGAAGTGTTTTGTCTGCTACGTGGATGGAACAATCTTTTTAATGCAAGAACTTTTGTATGGTAACCTGGAAACTCTACTTCGTTATACCTGGGGGCATGCAAACATTTTTTCATGCAAGTGAAAAGCGACCATTTATTTTCTTAGTTTGTAGGCTCTCAACCCTTTAGACTCGTAGGTTGGTCGTTCCTAGCTTGCATAACAAAAGGCTTTGGAGAAAAGTTGCGCATGGGGCAAGCTCCCTAAAAAATGAACCTACTGATGAGAGATATCCTTATTATATGACTAGCATGAGCAGTTTTACGCGAAGTTCAATCTCGTTAAAAAATAAACCTAGCAATGAGCATATGTTCCACCAGGGTTTAAGCTCATGAAAAAATGAACCCACCTTCGGTAAATAACCATTGCGGTCACATAATTATCAGCTTTTGAACCTTGATCATGTTCTTACCATCACCTCCACTCTTTTTTAGCCCATCATACGCCTCCATTTGATTGTTTACCCCTTTTGAGGAACAGCTGCGATGAGTGATTCTATTAGCCACATTATTTACACTGCCATGATTGAAAAGTTCCAAACCTTATCTGGAACCGGCTGCTATCCGAAAACATCACTCGTTCCTCAGAAAATGAGTCTCCTTTAAGCTCTTTTCATCTGACTCGTAAAATATGAAAAGATTGCCGAGCAATTGGCCTCTCCAGCTCGTTAAAGTCATTGGAAGTGCCATCCCTCCTCTATATTTTAATCTTTTTGGACCTGAGGGATCATTACAAAAAAAGATCGAGCATTTGTCTTGTTCGGCTCATTAAAACTATCAAAAAGTCATCCCTTTCATATTATTTTATACTTTTTCGGACTTAAGGGATTATATTACGAAAAAGGACTACTGGAGTTGCCTTTCTGTCTCTTTTTAGACTCTCTAAAATTGAAAAGGAATGAGTTATCTTTGTTGTTAAACTCGTTAAAACAATAGCGACAAACTTGTCCACGCAGACAAGAGCGAGTTTCACTGTCGCCAAGCTCGTTAAAACATAGCGACAGGTTTTCCTGAAGGGAAAATTATAGAACAAGCATATGTTATCCTCCTCAAGCTTGACAAAAATAAAGAGGTACTGGTCAGCAATGATTGGGGAAAAATTGGGAAGAAAACTTGAAGAAACTTTATTGGTAGCAGGTCACTCTTGAACATGACACTTTCACTCCATCACTATGATTGAGTCGAGCTGGGTTATTCCGTTCACCGGACATATCACCATTGGTCCTCCGTACCATCCATTTTTTGGGTTAATGCTACCAATCCATTTCAGTGTCTCTGATATGTTCAAGAGAAGTCGTTCAGAGAATTCACCAACCCAGCTTACATCTCATCCACGGCAATAACTTCACGCTTCATTCTTTCATGACTGTCACCCTGAACCTTGTATCATCAGATCGTTTTCACCTCCACAAAATCATTTGCTCCATTTCGTGTCGTAGATGTGGGATTCATTAAGGCCCTCCTACGACGGGTCACTTCTTGTCGACATCAGCTCATTATCCAAGAAGTTGACTTAGGAACAACCCTTTCAGTACTTTGAAGCTTGCATGCCTCAATGGCAAGTTTCTCACTTCTGGCGACAGGTTTACATCAATGGCCTTCGACTGAAAGATTTTGCATGGCATTCGACATCAACTCATGTATTCACACCAAGTGAATTGTACTGTAGTACCTTGAGGGTCATTATCATTATTGGTGATTCCTCTCGTGCCTATTAACAACTTACATCATTGGCTGGTAATCAGGCGATGTCTTTCCATGTTCGACTTCAGAACATCTATTCACATGGATCGACTTGTACTTCGGGCAAAGATTGAATGAGTTTGAAGACCTCGAATCTAGTTTCATCCATCTGGGCTACAATATATTCAGGAAAATAAAGACATCAAATGTACATCATAGTTGCACAGATAATCATCCAAGCCAAAGGATGATGGCTCTACTAGAATCATCAGTCTGCCACACAAACGGTTGTTATTGTATTGTATCTTATTACAGGTCACCTTCCAATTCAAAAAACCTCAGATCCTCATGATAAAGCATTTCACCCGACATCAGAAGATTTACGATTTCATGCTTTAGGGGGCAACTATTATAGACATATTTGGGCACTACAACCCCAATCTCATATGTCCATAAACCAAGGGCTTCTAAGCCCCTAAAAGCATTGTTTCATACCCTAAAGGAACAAGGTCAGCTGATTACATCATCTCGCAGAAGTTCTCCATGAAAAACTACTCAGAACTGGTCAAAACTAGACCATATAGACTGCTCAGTGCTAAGGGTGCGATGCATCTCACCTACTACATGAAAAAAGTTCGATGCATACTGAAAAACCCTTCTATAGGGTGTGATGAGCGGGAGCAGACAAATGGCAGAGATAGTTGGCTAGGTGGAAACCCAGAGAATCTTCTAGAAACTTCCCATTTGACACTTGCCTCTTTGAATTCGCCCAGGGATGGGTAAGAGATCATGAAATCTCCAAGTGGAACCCAAAACTATCAAAGAAATGACACTAATCAAAATCCCAGAAGTTGACTCACCCACCTGCAAATATCTATATATGGATCCCTCATCCTAGAGATCCAGAGGCTGGAATTTTGTATTTTGTAAGGAAGTACTCTTGGTTTCTCTGTGCAACATTGTATTGTTGGGTGATCTAGCTTTTCATGAGGTGAAGAGGGCTTTCATGCTGGGAGGATGGTGCTGGGTCAAACCAATGTGTTGTAATCATCTCTTCTACTACTTATATCAATAAAGCTATTTGAGTTTTCCTCCATATTCTTGTATATCTCTGAATATTGTATTGATATATGCATTTGTATGGTTAATATACATCTGATCCTATATTGTTTATGGTTATAGATCTCTATGGTTTGATGGTATTATGCTGCTTTGACTCTACAGGTGTTCTTTGAAGTGGGACAAGTAAGGAAGGAGTGGCAAAGCTCTGTCAAAGGAGGGAGGAAACAAGCAAGGAGCCAAGTGAAAGACTGAGGTTGGTACTCTCTACTTCTCTCTCATCTATCTCTCATAAAGGAAAACACAAGTAACTTTAGTTTGTTTGTTTCTAAGATAGCTACCCCTCTTAGTGGGACTAGCAGCTCTGAATGGACACTAGTTTTCCCGATAACAATGAGCCTAAATGGAAAAGTGCTCAGATGAACCTTTTCTTTTAAGGAGTCGAAAAGGAATGAAGGTGACTTCTCTGGAGATTCTAGACAAGAGGGTATACCAAACTAATCACAAAAATGCAATATACACCTTGGTGGTAAATGAAAGAGAAATTACCAAGGATTTACCATATGACAGTCAGTTTTCTCGAATGCTATGTTCGATGCATTGTGATTGGTAAGGTGACAAACTCAGCTTCCTAGGGATAAACGATTTCAACCTATTGGGGTCTCCCACTATATACTTATAGAATTAGAGAGGAGGAATCACCCAACTTCAATGAAAACAATAGCCACTAGGTTTTAAGATGCTGGAACACGTATCTAGCCTAGACCTCTAGATGTTTGCGTTAAGTTCCAATGCGTTATTAGGTTAATTGATGTAAATTTTAGGTTGATCTTGCTTAAGATTTTCCTTTGAGGTTTCACCACGAGATGTTTTCCAAAATTCCTAAGAATGCAACTAGAATGAGAAGCACTCTTTCCATTTGTTTTCAACAATGAAAATCCTAGCTATGAGGGATAGAGCATACAAGTACTTTTTGGATCAAACAACAAAGAGCACAAACTAATGCAATTCCCTAAACCATTCCTTTTAAACACACAAACTCAAACTCTAAAATGCAATTGCATGTATTTCTTTTCTTTTCAGTTCCTCTTAATGTGAATGATGCAATAAGAAAAACTAATGCACAAATGATTCAGAAACTCTTTTCACAAAAAATGTTGATTTATGACAGTTTCTCTTAAGGGGAAAGGAATACTAAACGACACTTTCAACTTTAAAGAAACGTAGATTTTCGACACTTTAAACGAAAATATGAATCAAATGCACAGATAGATCAATCGATTATTTACTAAGGAAGACTTTACGACACTTCATTTTCGACAAAACAATCGATTGAAACTATGTTTCGATAATGGACTGCAAATGATAAAAGAAATACATAATAATCACTCAACAATCCAGTCTAAATTGGGTCGAAACAAGGAAACAAAGACTCTTTTCAGAGACAAGACCTCATCTATATCCAACAAGCAATTCAAACAACTGAAAATTGACTAAAGGTTTCAGTTCCTAGATGGGAAAACTGATCCTAAAGGGATCAGCGTAGGCCACAGTTAGAGACAGTGCACTGAATTGGACTGAGTCTTGATAGAAGGTGCACTACAACACATTGTGTTAGTTACAGAGGTGCGCTAATTACAATATGACAATTTTGTTGGGTGTGGAGCCTGATTATCTTCTGTATTCAAAGGTATCACCACATTCGACCCAAGTTCAAAATGGTGCGGCAACGCCGCCCGTAAAATATTTGCTACAGGGGGGGTCCGGGGGGTCGGCTATGACCTTTTGGGAGCCCTCGCTTGGCGGGGGGATCGGGGGTAGTACCCCCGAAGCTAAGAATAGATGTAAAATTGCCTTGTAAAATGTTGTAATTTCATAGTCAATCTAGGCCATTCATTAGGCGGAGATCTAACGGTAGAAGTTATGTTTAAATTAGGGTTTTTTTGCCCTAGAAGGCAACCCCTCACTATATATGAGGGAATTGTATTGTGTCTATGTAGATCTGTATTCTGAGTGAGGAAGAGAGAGGAGATTGAGAGTGAAGAGGGAGTTACAGTGGATCTGCTGTAGGTTGTATCTCTTCAGTTTGCTGGATAATATAAAAAGAAGGACTGGCTATTTCTCCATGGACATAGCCCAAACTGGGTGAACCACGTATATCTGTGTCTCTCTTGTTTTATGCATTTTCTGTGTTTATATTTTTGCAATATTTTATGTGTTCCATTGCTCTGTAATATATAATTTTCTAACAACTGGTATCAAAGCTGAAGGTCTATTTGGCTGATAAACTCAGAGGAGAGAGAAGGGTTCTTGGTTTGAGTGGGAGCAATGGCAGAATATGGTAGTTTTAGGGTCGAAAAATTCAACAGCCAAAACTACCAGCTGTGGAAGATGCAGATGGAAGATTATCTGTATCAGAGAGATCTGTACCTACCATTGAGCAGAAAGACAAAGAAGTCGATGAGTATGACAGACACAAAATGGAATATTCTCGACAAAAAGGCACTTGGAACAATACGGCTGTTCCTAGATGCGTCGGTAGCATTTAATATTTCAAAGGAAATGACAATAGAGGGTTGAATGTCGACATTGGCCAAACTATATGAAAAACCCTCAGCCTCAAATAAGGTATTTCTTATGAAGCGTTTATTTAATATGAAGATGTCAGGAGGTGGATCTATTGTAGACCATTTAAATGATTTTAATACAGTTACAAGTTAGTTAAGTTCCGTAGGGGTAACTTTTGATGATGAAGTTAGGGCTCTATTATTTCTGTGCTCATTGCCAGAAAGTTGGAATGGTTTAGTTATGGCCATTAATAACTCTGTCTCTGGGTCTAGTACTTTAAAGTTTGATGATGTTGTCGGTGCAATCCTTAGTGAGGAAATGCGATGGAAAAGCTTCGGTGAGACATCAGGTAATGCTTTGATTGCAGAGACTAGGGGAAGAAAAATGGAAAGAGGAAAGAGCCGTGGATATCACAGTAACTCAAGAAAAGGCATATCCAAGTCCAGATCGGGGATAGTGTGCTGGAAATGCAAGAAGAAAGGACACCTGAAGAAAGACTGCAAGTCTCGGAAGGGAAAAAAAGGAGATGCACAGCAAGAAACTAATCACGAAGCAAATGTAACAGGTGATTTGTTGCAAGATTATTTGATTCTTTCACTAAAAAATATTATTGATGTCTGGGTGGTAGAATCAGGGGCCTCATTCCATGCCACACCTGATAAGAAGCATTTTTAGGATTATGTCAAGGATATTTTGGACAGGTTCGATTGGGTGATGATAAACCCTATAAAATCGTTGGAATGGGTACAATTTTCATAAAACAGTAGAATGCAAATCAATGGCTATTGAAGGAGGTGTTATCACAAAATCACTACTAAGGGCTGCAACCAAGCAAGATTTCATGTAACTCTTTCAACCAGACTTTAGACCAAAGATTAGCCTCTTTGGTCAGAGAGGGCTCTCTCACAGACTCTTGATAAAAATCCTTCACTACAACAGATGGCTAACTCTTTACTCATTCATGAAAACAAAAGCTGGTTGGATACATATCAAACTGGTCCTCATTGGGCTATGGAGTCTCATACACTAAGTAAACAAGAAAAACATAGTCATTTCATGGAAGTCAAGGCTCTTTGCATTAAATGTTCAAACATACTCCACAAAAACCACAGCTTGCCAAACACACAGGAAGTCAGAGCATAAGATATGAATTCTGAGTGATTGTGCTATAACAAGGCTGTAAAAGAACATATAATATAAAACACCACCACTATATTTGAACAAAATAATCCATCGAGAATCTTGAGAAGAAATCAACACTGTTTTACTATTACTGTAACAAGTCTTACATTGGCCCAAATAACTCTGTTTTTGTATAAAATGTCCAACCTTTTTTACATCAGAGTCATTTCTATATATAGCAAACCAAAATACTACTACCTGAGACTCCTCAACAAGCATGAAGGGAGCTCGGAATTCTATCATTAATTATCTTATCTATATCTTAAACAAACTAATTAATTACAAAGGTATTGTGCTGCGAAAACAGAGGGTTCCATTCCCATTTAAACTTCAAGTCTATCTCCTCATGTGCATTGATGCGTTCTTGAAATTTGACACCTGTAGCACTTCAATAATAGCCAAGCCAAGCTGGAAGAACATTCACTGAATGAGCAGCTTCGGATGCCTGATATATGGATGATTCATCAACTGATAAGAATCTGTGCCCTATGTTCACGGTCTCTGCCTCCCATTAGTGTTCATGCATTTAAGATTATGCTTCAAGCCATTTAATTCTCTAATAGTCACGTATGATGGAAGAGACCTTATGATCTGGCCATCTCATAAACTGAACAGGTGTACCACTCAACACCTCGGCAACCCTACCAGAACCCTAAAAATTCGGATATAAAGTGAAAACTTTAACAAAAGACAAAATTTCACCTTTTCCTTAAATACCTACACCTGGCACCTTTTTAAACATCTGAATGGCTTTATATAATCTCCATGCTAGCCTCGAGTCATCCCTTTAAGATTCGCTGACCTCAGCATCAATCTCAAATTTTTCATATAAACAGTCATCTACAGCAGTTTCGTAGCGCGCTACGAAACTGCTGTAGGTAATCAAAATTAAGCATATGAACCTTAAAGCAACAATGACTTAACTCTGTGATCTCTTCAGCTATTTTACACAGGTGTAAGGACTTCAAAAAGTTTTAAAAAGTTTCAAAATGATGACAGCCAAAATTTACCAAAATTTGGAAGGCAAATTTCCCCTTGGATCAATTAGCTAGTTTGCCTAGCTTCCTCTTCAAGCTGCTAACTTCTTCCTTTAACACCTTGTTTTCTGCTCTTAAGATTGTATTCATTTGTTTCATGATTTTTGCCTGCTTCAGAGCTGGCACTGTCCACACATATGCATCAGATACTGAGTCAGTTTGGCTAATCAAACTTGTTCTGCCTTTCATTACAGCCTTTTTATAATTTGTATATCTTACTGCCCTTTCCTTAGAAACATTTTTAATCTGAGGTATTTCTTCCTTTGTTGCTCCAGATTGTTTCTTGATAGCAATAACATTTCCACTTTGACTGATGATAACCTTATTATCTTTGTTCTTGCTTTTGGCTATTTGAACTATTCCAGTGAAAACCTCAAGTATCTCTGTCCTAGGCACTTCTAAAGGTGCCTTCACTTTCTGTGCTTTTTCCACTTCTTTGATTTGCCTTCTTGTGACTGGTCTGCGTGGCTTAAAAGCATATTCTTTACTAGGCTCTTCAAATTTCAACCTTTTAGAAGCCCTTGATTTTTTAGAACTTTCAGGTGAGGACTGAGTGAGGTCAATATGCATTGGCTGCACCGAGTGATCTTGCTCAAATTCTAGTGGTTCAATTTGTATTGGCTGATCTTGCTCTAGTTCAATGGCTTCAAGTAAGTCATTTAAACTACCTTTTGAAATAGGACTTTCTTCCACAGTAACTGACTTTCCTTTCTCCTTGTTTAGTTGACCTCTGGTTCTCACCCTTGAAATCTTTTCAACTTCACTTGATTTATCTTCATCCTTCTTTTTCTGAATCTTCTACTTTGATGACTGAGGTGTTTCCTTAGATGATGACTTAGGAGTTTCCTTTTCTGATACTCTAGATGGCTTAGGAATTTTCTTCACTGATGCTTCAGGTGTCTCTTTAGCTGCCACAGACTTCTCTGACTTCCTTGATTTAGTTTTAGGCTTCTTATGGTCTGTCACTTCTCTTCTAAGTTCAGCCAAAGTGGGTTCTTCACTCCTTTCTTCCCTTTCTCTCACAGGCAATGGAGTGAGGCCTGTTTTGCTTGGGAAGCCGGCCATAAACACAAATGAATCCCAATCTCTGCCAATTTTTTGTAAACTATCCAACACCAGCAATTTTACTAGACCATGATGAAAAAGGGATGTTTCACAACCATCTTTCTTTAACTGAATTTTATCACACATTTTGCTAATGCTCCTGAACAAATAGAAAGGTATGTCTATTGAAACCTTACCTGTGAAATGTAACAGAAGTTTGAAGTGGTAGGAGTAAACTTTATTGTACCTACCCTCGCATGTCAGGTATTTCTGGATGCATGTGAGGAGCATAGCATAATTCTCTTTTATATAACTCCTTGGCAACGCTTTGGTGAGATCTTCATCTACATAAGGTTCCTTCAAAAACTCTTTACAGGGACTCATGTCGAACTTGAAGTTTTTGAACCATTCTTGGCCACCCCTCGGAATTTCAGTGACAGTGGAAATAACTTCAGGAGACACCGGATACTCTAACATTGCCACCTTCGAATTCAGTCCAGTGAAATTTAATGCGAAAGCCTTCGTCACCTCTGCATGCCCTCCTTTCAATTTTTCGCAAAACCTCCAGCAACCAGCATTTCGAAAGGCTCTTGCTACACCTTCATCCCTGAGAGTAACATCTAACCCCTCCGACTCTGTCCTCACACACTTACCGGATCGGTGTTCCCTCCTTTCCATCCTGCTTTGAATATTTTCACACAGGAAACTAATGGTAGCTTGTAGCATGAAAACAAACTTCGACTTTGGAGTGCAGGCTCGCTTGCAGTGGTCCTTTTAAATAAGAACTTGGGCTTCTCATACAGCAAACATGTTTACATATTATGAAAAACCCATTATGATATAACCATTCCTTGTAAAATCCCTTAAACTAACACTCAAATGCATGACTCTGGACTTTATGGCGGAATAATGGTTTATCATGACATGGAGAGGACGTAAACTGACAATCATGAACGGACCTATGACTCACTTCTCTCGGATTTGACATTCAAAGGAAGAGCGCTACAAAAAACCCTGAAACCCCGATTTCGTAGCGCGGGCAGTTCAAACTTAACAAGATGCGCTACTAAATCGCTGACAAACAGAACGCTGCGAAAAAACGAAAACATCATTTCGCAGCTAAACTGACCAATCAAACCTGCACTGCGAAACTGAGCAAAGTACTAATGACATGACATGCTTTAACTAACAATGATGGAGGGTGTCTAATGATTTTTCCTTTACACGAATTCACATCAATACCTTTTGAAATTCAAATTTCAAATTGACATACACCAATAAACCTATTCACAAGACTTAAAACCTTTATATAAAACTTATGGACAACCTTATATACATGAACTATAGTTCTAAGTGATAACAGGAGGTAAGGCATGTTCCAGATCTAAAGAAAAATCTTATTTCAACAGGGCAGTTGGGAGGTGAAGGTTGCGTAACTACTTTCATAGATAAAACCTGGAAGGTCACTAAAGGATCCTTGGTGATAGCGAAAGGATGAAAGGTTGGTACATCGTATTTATGCAATGGTATTTCTAATTTTGTTAATTCTTTAACCTCTACAGTAGAATATACGGCATTGTGGCATCATGGGCTTGGGCACATGAGTAAGAAGGGGATGCAGATTCTTCACTCAAGAAATTTGTTGCCAGGTTTGAAGAATCTTGATTTAAAATTCTGTGAGAATCATGTTTATGGAAAATAGAAGAGAGTCAGATTCCTTAGAGTTGGGAAAGAAAAGAAGAACGAAAAATTAGAGCTTGTGCATACAGATGTATGGGGACCTGCTCAGGTATCATCTCTTGGTGGCTCTTGTTATTATGTTACTTTTATTGATGATACAACTAGAAAAACCTGGATTTGTTGTATTCGAAATAAATCTGATGTATTTGATACTTTCAAGAAATGGAAAGCTTTGGTTGAAAATGAGATAGGAAAAATGTTGAAGTGTCTCAGATTAGACAATGGAGGTGAATATTGCAGCAAAGAGTTTGATAGGTACTGTTCTGAGAATGGAATTCGCAAAGAGAAGACAATTCCAGGAACGCCAGAAGAAAATGATGTGTCAGAAGGATGAACAGGACAATCATGGAGCGTGCAAGGTGCATGAGATTGCATGCAGGATTGCCTTTACAATTTTGGGCAGATGCTGTAGATATTGTTGTTTATCTAATAAACAGAGGGCCTTCAAGTTCCTTGGATGGTGGTATTCCAGAGGAGGCATGGACAGGTAAAAAGGTAAACTACTCTTTTTTAAAGACTTTTGGTTGTGAAGCCTTTGTCCACATTAATAAAGAAAATAGAACAAAGCTTGAGGCAAAATCAAAGAAATGTACCTTTATTGGATATGGTGTTAATGATTTTGGTTATCGCTTTTATGATTATGAAAAACACAAAATCATTAGGAGTAGAGATGTCATATTCAATGAAAAGGTTTTATATAAGGATTAGATGCAGGAAAAGAAATAGGAAAAAGAAAACAGAGAATACTCAGTGCTTGACGAGATCACAGAAAAAGTGATGGTGCCTAAAAATCATAATGATCAACAGCCAAAACAACAACCGCAATAGAAACAAGCACTTCAAACACCTGAAAGTGGTGTTAGAAGATCTACCAGGATGAGTAGACCCCCTGAACGATACTCTCCTTCATTATATTATGTATTGTTGACAGATTTTGGTGAACCAGAATGTTATGAAGAAGCAGTGTAGGTAGAAACCAAGAAGAAGTGGGAGCAAGCCATGAAATAAGAGATGGACACCTTAGCACATAACTAGACTTGGGACTTAGTCAGGTTGCCTATAGGTAAAACCACATTGCAGAATAAATGGGTTTACAAGTTGAAGGAAGAAGATGGATATAAAAAAAGGTATAAAGGTAGACTTGTGGTGAAAGGGTTTGCACAGAAAAAGGGTATATACTTTGATGAGATATTTTCTCCTGTTGTGAAAATGACTTCAATCAGAACTATTCTAAGTCTAGTAGCAACTGAAGATTTGCATCTTGAGCAGTTAGATGTAAAGACAACCTTTCTCCATGGGAATTTGGAGGAAGAGATATTTATGCAGCAGCCACACGGATATGAGGTGAAAGAGAAGGAGAAACTAGTGTGCAGGTTGAAGAAGAGCTTGTATGTCTTAAAATAGGCTCCAAGGCAGTGGTATCTAAAATTTGACAGGTTTATGTCTGAATAAGGTTATACTAGGTGTCACTCTGATCATTGTGTTTATCTCAAAAGGCAAAATGATGGCAGTTATATTATATTGTTATTGTATGTAGATGATATGCTTGTTTTAGGTTCTAACATGCTGGAGATAAATGTGCTCAAAATAAAATTGGCAAACTCATTTGAAATGAAGGATTTGGGTGCTGCAAAACAAATCCTTGTTATGAGAATAACTAGAGATAGGAAGAATCACAAATTAACATTGTATCAAAGTGAGTACATAAAAAGGGTGTTGAAAAGTTTTATTATGCAAAATGCAAAACCAGTTAGTATACCTTTGGCTAGCCATTTCAAATTAAGTAAGGAGGAGTGTCCCAAGACTCAGGAAGAAATGGCTCATATGTCTAAAGTTCCATATGCATCAGCAGTTGGAAGCTTAATGTAAGCAATGGTCTGCACAAGCCCTGATATTGCACATGCAATGAGAGTTTTAAGTAGGTACATGAACAATCCAGGAAAAGAACATTGGATGGAGGTGAAGTGGATTCTCAGGTATTTGAGAGGTACCACAAATCAAGCATTATGCTTTGGTGGTTCAAACATTTCTCTACAGGGATATGTTGATGCAGATATGGCGGGTGATAGAGATAACAGGAGGAGCACAACAGGGTATGTGTTTACTGTAGGTGGAACAGCTGTCAATTGGGTCTCAAAACTACAAAGTGTTGTTGCACTCTCAACAATAGAAGCAGAGTATGTTGTTGCTACAGAGGCTAGTAAAGAAATGATTTGGTTACAAAGGTTTCTAGATGAATTGGGTAACAAGCAGGAGTTGGGCAGGTTATACAGTGACAGCCAGAGTGCCATACTTCTTGCAAAGAACTCTGCATTTCATTCCAAGACTAAACATATACAGCTCAAGTACCATTTCATATGGTCATTGTTGGAAGATGGACAGTTGAAGCTAGAAAAGATACACACTAGCCAGAATCCTGCAGATATGTTAACAAAAGTTGTAACCAGGGAGAAACTGAGAATTTGCTCAGTTTCAATTGGTCTTCAAGTATGATGAAGAAGATGATAAAAAACCAGGTCCAAAGTGGATTCATTGTCTAGAAAATGAAGCAATGGTGGAGTTGCTATAATCAGTCTCCAAGTGGGAGATTGTTGGGTGTGGAGCCTAATTATCTTCTGTATTCAAAGGTATCGCCGCATTGGACCCCAGTTCAAAATGGGGTGGCAACTCCACCCATAAAATATTTGTTGCAGGGGGGGTCAAGGGGGGGCGGCTGCGACCTTTTGGGAGCCCCCCTTGGCAGGGGGATCGGGGGCAATGCCCCTGAAGCTAAGAGTATATGTAAAATTGCCTTGTAAAATGTTGTAATTTCATAGTCAATCTAGGTCGTTCATTAGGTGGAGATCTGACGGTAGAAGTTATGTTTAATTTAGGGTTTTTTTCCCTATAAGGCAACCCCTCACTATATATGAGGGAATTGTATTGCGTCTATGTAAATCTGTATTCTGAGTGAGGAAGAGAGAGGAGATTGAGAGCGATGAGGGAGTTACAGCGGATCTGTTGTAGGTTGTATCTCTTCAGTTTGATGGATAATATAAAAAGAAGGACTGGTTGTTTCTCCATGGACGTAGCCCAAACTGGGTGAACCACGTATATCTGTGTCTCTCTTGTTTTATGCGTTTTCTGTGTTTATGTTTCTACAATATTTTATGTGTTCCATTTCTCTATAATATATAATTTTCTAACAAATTTTATGCTCAAAATTGACTCAATTTTAAGTGAATTGAACTTGAATTCGATGAATAACAGAAGGTACAGTATGTCAAAGTGTTTTAAGAGATTTATAAGCTACTATAAGGGATAGGATCGCTCCCCAGTGGAGTCACCATTTTGTTTTGGGCAAATTTAGTGTTTCTTCAAACGCCTAACCCTGTAGACCTAGTAGCTAGCCTAGAAACAACAGACAAAGTAAGTCGTCACTTTTCCTATAATTAACAAATAAGAGAAAGAAGAATAAAGGTACCAACCTACAACTTTCACCTGATCCATCTCTACTTTGACCAATTTCGCCACTCCATTCCTTACTTAACTCACTTGGAAAGTACCTGCACACAAGCCGAGACAGAAACCCATCAAAGCATACAATAATGACGATCTGTTAATTAAACATATCATAGAATCCTGAATACGATATACATCATATAAACACATGAATGGAAAAAGCTAAGAATTCTTTATTAATAGAAGGAAAGATTACAACCCATGTAGATGCATGCTCGATTCAGTGTCATCCTTCCAGCTTAAAACCCTTCTCTCCTCATGAAACAACAATTCGACATCATCACCATACTCTTACAAATCTCACTCAAACAACATTTCCTTAGCTCTAGAAGTTCCAACATAGACCAGCCTTTGAATGCATGGTCAATTTATAGTTTAATGGAGTAGGTTAAGCCATTAATGGCCCTCATGAATTCTTTGCAAAAAATGGAAAGTGGTTCCATGGAGGAAGGGATAATGGATTAAGGTTCATTCATCCTCTTCCTCATCCAAAAGCGAGCTCAATCCATCTGGAAACTTCCAGAAGCATTCATTGGATGAGGAATCCAATGGATTCATTTCAAAAATTTGATGAGTCTCGCTTAGTGCAGGTGAAACAAAGGCCAACTGTGCTGCAGTGCACCAGACATTGCAATTCCTGCATTGTAATGCAGCCTGATAAAGGGCCACCTGCGCTGATCTCCTTAGGGTTTTTTTTTGGATGAATGGTGACATGGAAACTCTTGGGAGGAAAGCATGATGTAGGTTGACCTAATTAGGGAATGAAAAAAACTGAATTAGGGATTGATGGACCCTAATAATACGGATCTGGAAGCTGGGGTTAATGTGCCCAAATTGACTTGTAACGGTGACACAACCCATAAAGGGGAAGGGGGGACTATTGGAATCCATAGTCAGCCTTCTCAGCCTGTTAAGATAGGTTTGTGTGGAAGAACAACAATGGCAAATATGGAAGACCACGCAGAAGGAAGTGGTGAAAATCATGTAAATGAGGAACAATCTACTTTTAGATTCCCTATTGTGAATCCTAATATACAAGCATAATTGAAAAAAATTTCACCTTCAACTCTTCCTCATTTCTATGGTAAGGTACACGAAGATCTAGACTCTTTCTTATTTGAGTTTGATATTTTGTGTAGAAGTTATGATTACTTATCTAATGCCCAGAAGCTAAAGTTGTTTCCTGTAACTCTCAAGGATGTAGCACTCCGTTGGTTCATGGGACTAGGAGGAAACACTATAAATTCTTGGGAGAAAATGAAGAAAGTGTTTTTATCAAAATATCAAGAATATTGTAAAACTAGAGATATCCAAGATTAAATCTTTACTATTTTGCAAAATGATGATGAAATGCTAGAGGACTGTTTGGAGAGATTCATGTATATTCTCCAAAGGTCAAAGCACAAATTTGATATAGGTAATAGTAGAACCCTGTTCTTACGTGGACTTACTGATGATTCTATGAATAATCTAAATCTGTTAGGACAAGGGGATATTGCTCAAAAACCTTTTGATCAGATCTGTGACTTGTGTAGGAAATTCTCGAGGAATCAATATAGATTCGGTAAAGGAATTGAGAATAAAAACATGAAAACCAAATCTACTGATCCAAATCAGATCCATAGAAAGACTGTCAAGAAACTTAACTGTATTGAGTTGAACAAATCCTTGAAAATTCCAAAACAACAATCGAAAACACCCTGAAGCAGTGGCCATGGAAATTGGCATGGAACGACGAGGACCTCGGTCAAAGCACGCTGACCGAGGCCCATGGAGACTGCGCAGGAGGTCAAAATAGCCCTTGGGAGCCCCGAATCAGGAAAAGGAACTGATTTTCGATGCGCGATTAGCGCAATAGCTGGGCAAACAGGGCTGAAATGGAGGGGCCTTAAGCACTTGGTCATGTTGGGAGCCAGAGGACCGCGGGCGGAAAAAGGTAAAAGTGCTAAAGTATAGTGGCGGGACCCACGACCTGGAAATCGGCGGTTTTGATTGGGGCACCCTTGAATGGTAAGAGGTTTTGGAGGAGAGCAGAGTGATCTCGCTCAGTGATTGATGCGTGGCAGCGGAGGTGAAAGAAAAACCACCATGATCGCGCGTTATTGGTCAAGCAAGTCAACCGCGCTCGACGTGTGTATGACGTTGGATCTGGAGGAGCCCAGATCGGATGGCTGAGATTACACCCGATAGAAAGAAGTGGAATCGACAGGAAATTAAGCCACGATTTAAGAGGATTTGGAATCCGTTTGACTGCCACGGTGGAGAAAGAATGCCTATATGACGTAACGACAGAAACGAACCGATAATCAAGCTGGTACCAGTTAGATGGAGACATGTGGCCACTTCCTGAGCGTTCATGCTGACGCCGAACAGGGAACTCTAAGCACAGCTGCAAAAGGTGAATCGACGCAGATGGTAGGCAAATTGACGTAGGTGGAAGAGAAATTGAACAGGCATAGAGATCGAATGGCTAAAGCCATGAACAGAGACAGTCAAACCGGGGAGAAAGAGGAATAGAGAGAAGTCCAAGTGACCAAGAGAGACAGTGAACAGTGAACCCTGAGAGGAGGATTGAACACAGAGAGCAGTAAAGCCAAGTAGAGGAGACAGAGGGCCGAGCTGACCATAGGCAGCATCGAGCACCAGAGAGCTTGAAGATTCAAGCCTTCCCATAGAGGAATCTATCCAGACTGAGCATCACATTTAGCTCTTTCCATTGTAGACCGAGGGTCACAGAGCTGGTAGGAAGAGAAAGAGTCTGTGAACTCCAAGTGGCTTGGTGAATCCAAGAACCACCCTACCAAGCAAAATCTGCTTCAGGAGAACTCACATTGAGTCCCTGTATTGTAATTTCTCTACTGTAAGGCACAATAAAACAAGGCCACCACTGAAGCTAGACCGGAGATGTAGCCCTGGAGAATAGGGTGAACTCCTTATTAAAAACTGTTTGTGTCTTTGCGTTGCTTACTGTATTTTTCTACTGTCTTTCCACTTATTTTCTGTGTATTGGCAATCTAATCGATACGTTGCTTAAATAACACAGAACACACACACCATCACATGAGTCTGTAATACCTTTTTGTTTAATAAATCTTCAACTGAGGTCACTCATATGGTGATTATCAGATCAAGTGGTATTAGAGCTCTAGGCTGTAAGTTTAGACAAGCTTGTGTTGGTTTAGCTGTGAGTGCTCACTAGATCAAAGCTAAAATTAGGAGAAGGAGAGTTGGTGGAAACTAATCTTGAAATTGGGAGAGTCTATTTTCAGAAGACAATGTCAGAAGAAGGTTCTATAGGGCCAGACCCTTAATTCATAGAAAGTTTTCTAGCTATAAAGTCTATGGTAGAAGAAATGTATAGGGACTTTAGGAAGCATAAGGATGAAGATTCATCAGGCTCTAAGCAAGATAAAGAAGAAGGTGAATCTCATTCCCATGACCACTCAAAAGGAAAGGGAAAAGAATAAAGCTTCCCTACACCTCCTAATAGCCCCGTGCATAATAAGAAATCATCTTTGATTAAGTTAGATGTTAAATTCGATTTGCCTATATATGATGGAGAGCTAAATGCTGAAAAGTTGGACAATTGGATTAGACAAATTGATGTGTATTGCTGAGTACAAAACATAGACTCATACAAGAGTAAGATTCAATTGGCAAGCCTACGCCTAGGAGGCACTGCCTTGGTTTAGTGGGAAGGCAGAACCCAAGATGATATGAAGAGACATGCTAAGACCATCTCTGTCTGGAGTGAATTTGTTGCTACAATAAAAAAGTAGTTCTATCCATTGGCCTACATGCAACAAGCCATGATGAGTTGGCAAACTCTTCGACAGTTGAAAGGGCAAAGTGTGCAAGGGTATACTCAAGAGTTCAGAAAGAGAGCATTGATGTTGGGTATCTCATTAGACTCACCAGAAACTCTTTTGAAGTACATTGGTGGTCTACACAGCTACATGAGGCATACCATCCTCATGTTTAATCCCACTATTATAGATGAGGTATCTGTACAAGCTACTCATCTAGAAGCTAGAGGAAAGAATGGAAATCAAGAAGTTGGGGGACATCCCAACCCACTGTAAGCAAGAGCAAGGAGAAAAGAAAGCAGAAGTGGAAAGCAAGGAAGGCTAACACTGCACAGAAAAACAAAGCTTCATGCACTCACTGTAAAAAGGATGGGCATGATGATGAGCACTGTTGGATTCTGCATCCAGATCTAAGACCTAAGAAGTCCGAGGGCAAGAAGAAGAAGACTGCTGCAGCTATTAAGAAATATTTGGGGTCAGACTCGGGAGATGAAACAATCATTGCAGCCACAGGTATAAAAGGTAAGAATTCTGAAGCATCTACCAGTAATTCTGCTCAATCTGTTATTGATGAAGAACATGAGAGAAAAAGGCATGAGCTTTTCCATATTCGAGTTGTTTCCAAAAATCAAAAGATTGATACTTTGTTTGATAGTGGCTCACAAGTAAATCTAATTTTTGAAGCAATTGTAAAGAAATTGGGATTAACAACTACACCTCATAGGAAACCATACCCATTAGGATGGTTGAATGATAAAGCACAACTACAAGTGACTGGACTGTGCAAACTCAAAGTTTTCTTTTGGGTCAGCATTTGTAGATGAGGTTGAGTTAGATGTAATTCCTTTGGATATATGTGGAATTATTTTAGGAAGTCCTTACTTGTATGATAGAAAGGCTATTTTCTATAGAGCTAAGAACAAGTATCTACTTGTTAAAGATGGAATCGAATACTTTGTAAGAGCTCATAAGCTGAAGAATAATTATACTCTCATAAACTCAGGACAGATGAAAAGAATGATAAATTCATCCAAACAGTTCTTACTGATGGTTGTAAAGGAAAAGACACCTGAAAAAAACAATGTATTTTAAGGCTGTAATTCTGATCAGCAAGCTGATATAGAAAAGATTGTTTCAGAGTATGATGTCTTATTTCAAGAACCTAAAGGTCTGCCACCCAAAAATGGAATAGCGCATGATATTGTTTTGCAGCAAGATGTGTTGGAAATAATACTGAGAGGTGGGGGGGGGGTGAATCAGTATTATCAAGCCAAATATTTCCTTTTTAAATTCCAGATGATATACGCTACTTCAATTAATACAACCCGCGTATATACGCAACTACAGATAAAGAAAACCGCGTATATAAATCAGACTTAAAATTTGAATTATCTTTCAGATGTCAGTTATTAATCTGTGATTCAGATGCACATAAACAGTACCAAAACAGAGCAGAAGACAGTCACACACAAGAACACAAGATATAAGGAGGAAACCCAATGTGGGTGAAAACCCCCTGCTGCAATTTGTCTCTATCTTCTTTTTAATTATAAACTTCTCTTTACAATGTCTTGTACTGGAGCAGAATTTACCAGTACGTAGGCTGCAACCTGCAGAGAGCTACAACTCTCTCTCTCGTTTTCCAGCTTCCCTGGAAGGGAGCTTCAACCCCCTTAGTTCTTGTACTAGCTTGAGATACTAGTACGCAGGCTCCTACCTGCAGAAGGCTGCAACCTTCTCTTTGCTTTCAGGGACCTCGTTTCATTAATTTTCAGACTGGATCCACAAGAAACATCAATCAAACATCAAGAATTTCTGCATAACCCAAACTCCTTTTCACCAATCAAAAGCTGAAACATCTATGCACTCCTCTGACCACTAAACCCAGAACACAGTAACTGTAATCAAACACCAATTCTGAACCCAGAACACTGTAGCAATAAAATAGAAGCAACTAGAACATAAATCAAGACATATACGCTACTTCACTGTTCATCAACCTGCGAGTATACGCATCTGTACCACAACCAACCTGCGTATACGCGTCTTTCATTCACAGAAAATGCGTATATATGCACCTTCAATTCACTGAACCTGCGTACAGATCTATAAAGGATAATTTATTCTTTTAAGCATTCAGACATTAGTTAACCCAGATTTATAGATCAAGAGTGCGCCACATATAACAGATCAAAATCATACAGAGATACCAATGTTCAAGCCTTGAGATTTAGATCCGTCAATAGTCCTTATCCTTCTTGCGCTGAGGTTCCACCTTCATTCAGATCTAGAGCTGCACCATAACCCAATCGCCCATATTCCAGATCTATCACAATATCAGATATTCAATAATTCAGATCATACCTTGCCACATGATCTACTTCCTCTTTTATAGTTTTAGGCCTTCCTCAATACCACGGTCCAAAACCATAATAAACCAATACCAAGGGCCAAAAACCTGGGTTCAACTCTTCTGTCGAGATACCATGGTCCACAACCAAAGGTTCAAATTCCAAGGACTAACAACCATGGACCAAAAATAAGTTTCCCATCATGTACGCGCTTTTATGTGCATAAAAGTGCGTGTATACGCATACGCGACTTCGGAACGTATAAACCGCGTGTATACGCGTCTTCGGCAGGATGTACCTGCGTATACAAGATTTCCTTCATTCTGAACACTTGAACTGAGATCTGTCACCAAAGTGAGTTGCCATCAAGGACAACACCTATACCATAGCGCCACATCTATGCCAAAATGCCAACAATCTCCCCCTTTGGACTTGATGGCAACCCCAAGATCCTCAAAGTCATTCTCCCCCTTTGTCATCAAGGGCAAAGGGCTGTGCTCCCCCTGAGTACATGCTGATATCTCTGCTCTACTGTGCTGAACATGCTCCCCCTGACTATAGGCAAGATCTGCAAAAAGATGTTCTTCAAGAAGAACCATGGCTTATACATCATAAAAGACCTTCCTATCCAAAAAGACTTGATACATACAACCATCACCCAACCAAGTGGGGATACATCAGAAATTTACATATGACAACAGATCACAACAATCATCCCAGGCATAGTGGGGAAACCAAAATAGGCCGTTACATGACCTTGATAAGCAAATATACATGACATAGAGATGAAATATCAAGACTTATGACCAATAACTACTATCAGCAACATCTGACAATCACTGTACATATCAGAAATCATGTTCACCTTCTGACCTTCTTTCTGCAGCTAATCCACCTGAGCCAAAAACAACTTGAGTACTGGACCCAAGAGCTTCTAAGGTAATGCCAACAATGCATTATTAGAAAATTATCTGCTCCCCCTGAATCTGTGCCGGATGGTCTTTGACAGACCCATCTCAGACTCTCTCCAACCAGAGTCTACCCTTGCTGATTTTCTTCAGAACTCCATATACGCGACTGCACCTGAATAAAACAGCATATGTATGCGGATACCCCTCATCCAACTCGCGTACACCAACTTTTCTTGGAACAGACAAGTTTCAACAGCAGTATGAAGCATCAATGACTCCCAGCTTCTGTCTGAGATATTCAAACGTTTCCCTGGGCAGTGGTTTGGTGAGTATATCAGCAACTTGTTCCTTAGAAGGAACATACTCCAATTTGACCTTTTGTTCCAATACTTGTTCCCGGAGAAAGTGATACTTGATCGGTATGTGCTTGGTTTTTGAATGCATGACTAGGTTCTTTGAAATGCTTATTGCAATTGTATTATCACATAAGATAGAGACAGGTGGATTACAAGTGATTTGAAAGTCCTGCAAGGTTTGCATCATCCAAAGGAGTTGTGTGCAACAAGATGCAGCAGCCACATATTCTGCTTCAGCTGTAGATAAAGCAATCGAATTCTGTTTCTTGCTGAACCAAGATACTAATCTAGAACCCATAAAGAATGCACCGCCACTTGTGCTCTTCCTGTCATCCACGCTTCCGACCCAATCTGCATCTGTGTAAGCATGAAGAGTGAGATCTGTATCTCTAGGATACCATAGGCCATAGTTTTGAGTTCCTTGAAGGTACTTGAAGATTCTTTTGACTGCCTGAAGATGAGTTTCCTTTGGGTTGGCTTGAAACCTTCCAACTATTCCCACTGCATGCATAATATCTAGTCGTGTACCTGTCAAATAAAGTAAGCTCCCAATCATGGATCTATAGGTTGGTTGATGCACTGCTGCTGATTCATCATTTGCACTAAGGCTGCATCCCGTAACCATGGGGGTACATACTGGTTTCGAATATTCCATGCCATACTTCTTCAAGATCTGCTTGAGGTACTTGGTTTGAGACAAGAAAATACCGCCTTCATTTTGTTGGATTTGCAATTCAAGAAAATATGTCAATTCTCCAAGTAATGACATTTCGAATTCTTTCTGCATCACCAAGGCAAAGCTTTGACTCATAGCTTCTTCATTGCTCCCAAAGATAATATCATCTACATACACAACAAGTATTAGCAATTTGTTATTTTCAATTTTTATATATAGATTGCTATCTGCTGATCCTTTTGAAAATCCTTGTTGATGAAGGTATTTGTCCAACCGATAGTACCAAGCCCTTGGAGCTTGTTTAAGCCCATAGAGAGCCTTTTTAAGTTTGCATACAAGATTTGGATCATTTCCAAGGATAAAGCCATCTGGTTGCTCAATGTACACTTCTTCCTCTAAGTCTCCATTCAAAAAGGCTGACTTCACGTCCATTTGAAATACTTTGAATTTTTGAAAGCTAGAGAGGGCAAGGAACATTCTGATGGCCTCAAGTCTAGCAACAGGAGCAAAAGTTTCTTCAAAGTCTATTCCTTCCTGTTGAGCATACCCTTTGCAAACAAGCCTGGCCTTGTTTCTAATAACTTCCCCATTTTCATTCAACTTGTTCTTGAAGATCCATTTTGTTCCTATGACATTCTTGTCTTTTGGTCTAGGAACCAACTCCCAAGTGTTGTTCTTTTCGATCTGCTCAAGCTCTTCATCCATTGCCTTAACCCAACACTCATCCTTGCATGCTTCTTTTACATTTTGCGGTTCAGTGGAAGAGAGCAATGCCAAATAGCTTGAAGCTTCTGCAACTGTTCTTCTTGTTTGTACACCTGCTTCTTTCTGCCCCACAATCTGAGATTCTGGATGATTCTTCTGAACATATCTGGATGGAGTCTTCTCTTCTATTCTTGTCTGCTCCTCTGGTTCTTCTTGAGGTTCTTCTTCTTCATCATTCTGTCTTTGAGGGTAGCCTTCATCTTCTTCGATGTCTTCATGATGTACTTGCCTAGGAATGTATCCCTTCTCATCAACCACTACATCAATGCTGTCAACAATTCTGCCAAGTCTTTTATTGTAGCATTTGTATGCTTTGCTATGTGGAGAATAACCAAGAAGAATGCCTTCATCTGCTCTAGGTTCAAGTTTGCCAAGTTGCTCATCAGTATTCTTAATATAACATTTGCTCCCAAAGATTTTGAAGTGCTTTACCGAAGGAGTCTCACCACACCAGAGCTCATGAGGGGTTTGAGTGCTGTTCACCCGGACATTTGTTTTGTTGAGAATAATAACCGCAGCATGTGCAGCTTCACCCCAGAAAGTTGCGGGAGTTCCTGACTCATCAAGCATAGCACGAGCCATTTGTTGGACTGTTCTGTTCATTCTTTCTACAACTCCATTTTGCTGAGGAGTTCTAGCTGTAGAGAATTCTCTTCTTATCCCATGTTCTTCACAGAAATCGAAAAATTCATTTTGAGGTAAACTCCCCACCTCTGTCGGATCTGAGGCACTTAATTTTGTATCCTGATTCATTTTCAACCAAGGCTTTGAAGGATTTGAATTTTTCGAATGCTTCATCTTTGTGCTTCATAAGTCCTAACTAGACAAACCTAGAGAAATCATCAATGAATAATATCAAGTATTCTTCTCCTCGAGGTGTCCTTTTCCTGAATGGACCACATGTATCTGTATGAACTAGCTCAAGAGGCATGCTAGCTGATCCTTCCTTCTCTGGAAAGTTAGTTCTGGTTTGCTTTCCAAACTGACATGATTTGCATATGGTGTTGTCTGGAATTTTGATATCTGGAAGATCGCGAACTGCCTGATATCTGCATGCTTTCCTTATTTGTGAAAAGCTTAGATGCCCCAACCTCCGATGCCATAACCAGTGTTCATCATCCTTGCTTAGATAGCATTGTTTTTGTCCTTCTTCAAATATGTATAGATTATTTGGAGTTCTTTTACCTTTGATCACCGTTTTACCTGTATCAAGATCACGAACAAGACATCCATTTGTTCTAAATATCACCTCGGTTCCTTGATCACACATCTGGCTGACACTTAGAAGATTATGTTTCAATCCATCAACATACAACACATTTCCAGCCTTGACCTTTTCTTTTAACTGAGCAATGCCTTTTCCTTTTATAGTTGCATGAGTATCATTTCCAAAAGAAACTTTCTTTCCCTTTTCTAGAGCAGAATATGACTCAAGTTTTTCTTTATCACCTGTCATATGCTTCGAACATCCACTGTCAATGTACCATAGATTTTCCTGTCCCTCTGCATAAAATGCTATCCCACATCTTTCTGTTTGTGGTTCCTTTATTCTCCATGTTTTGGTGCTTGAGGCTTGTTCTTTTGTCTGCTGAAACCTGCTCCTGCATTCAGAATCTTCATGACCAAAGTTATTGCAAATAGAACATTCAACTTCATTTTCAAGAGCCGAAAAGTTGTTATAGGTCCTTTTTGTAATCCCGGTCATACTTCTTTGTTTTTGAGCTTCTCTAGTCATGATAGTTTTATATGCAACACATTGCGCTGCTTTGTGACCAAAGTTATGGCAAGAGAAACATTGTCCATTGAAGAAACTTCTGCGGTTATCAAATCTACTGGCCACATGATTGTAATTTCTATTGTCATCCATTCTTGAACCAAATTGAGAAGATTTTACCTGTGGCTGGTTGTGGCTTTTGTTCACCCTTAAGACGGATTGCCCCTGATAGTCTCTGTTTGCAATTTGTCCCTGCTTTACCAGATGGTCTCCATTGTGCTTTTGCTCATTCCTTCTTGCTGCATCAAGATAACTTTTTGAGGTGGATGCTTGAGAAGTTTCTCCATTATAGCCCAGACCTGTCTTGTTTAGAGGAGAACACTGTACATTGATAATCTCATCCAAAGTTTCAGATCCTTTGACAAACTTAAGATTAATAGCTTTTGTTTTCTCAATCTCTTTTCTAAGACCAACAATTTCACCTTCTAATTTTTCAAGATGTTTTTCCTTTTCATCAATTTGAAATTGTAGAGTATCAATGGTCATATTCTTTTCTTCTATACATCTCTTGAGTCTAGTAATTTCTTCATAAAGGCTATCCACATCTATAGCATCCATATAATCATCATCTTCAAATGCCATTAACAGTTTATAGTTATTACCTCGTTCATCTTCATCACTATTTGATAGACCATCACTATCTTCATGAGTGTAGTAGCTTTTCTTATTTGCACTCTGTTTCTTGTTCCATCTAGCAGGTTCCTTTCCTTTATCCTTATAAGGACATTTTGCAGCATAATGACCTACTCTTCCACAAGCAAAGCATTTAAAAGGTAACTTACCTTTGAACCTTCCAGAACCCCTTTGAAGATTTCTGACAAAATTTCATTCTTCTTCTTCTTCTTCTGGCACGTGACTTGCTTCATAATAATCTCCTTTGCCTGAAGCCTTGAAAGTAGCTTCTCTTCTATCTGATGGACCTCCCTTTCTCATTTCATAAGCAGTTAGAATTCCGTGTAGCTGAGACATAGTAAGGATTCGTAGATTTTCATTTTCTTCTATTGCAGATACTTTAGATTAAAACTTGGGGGACAATGATCTTAGAACTTTTTCAACCACAATAGCCTCTTTTATTTCTTTACCCAAGTTTTTCATGCAATTAACAATCTCATCTACCCGAAGAAAATAGTTAGCCACACTTTCATCATTATACATCCTGAGATTCTCATACTGAATCCTGAGAGTTTGAAGTTTAGCACGCTTTACCTATTCATCTCCTTCGTAGCTCAAGACAATCTTGTCCCATATTTCTTTTGCGGATTTATATTGCATAACCTTTACGAATTCTGTTTGAGATAAGCATCCCAGCAAAGTATTGACTGCTTTAGCATTTGTTTCATATTTCTTCTTTTCGGCCGTATCTGTAGGAGTAGCTGAAGGAAAAGTGTAGCCTGTATCTATGATATCCCAAACTTCTGTACCAAGAGATTGAAGATAGGTAGTAACTCTTACCTTCCAATAATTGAAGTTTGTCCCATCAAAGATTGGTGGCCTGATTGATGCTTCCCTCTCGTAGTTGCTCATGATGAATGATCTTCCTTCAAGCGATCAAGCTTCTCCGAAGGACCTGCTCTGATACCAATTGTTGGAAATAATACTGAGAGGGGGGGGGGTGAATCAGTATTATCAAGCCAAATATTTCCTTTTTAAATTCCAGATGATATACGCTACTTCAATTAATACAACCCGCGTATATACGCAACTACAGATAAAGAAAACCGCGTATATAAATCAGACTTATAATTTGAATTATCTTTCAGATGTCAGTTATTAATCTGTGATTCAGATGCACATAAACAGTACCAAAACAGAGCAGAAGACAGTCACACACAAGAACACAAGATATAAGGAGGAAACCCAATGTGGGTGAAAACCCCCTGCTGCAATTTGTCTCTATCTTCTTTTTAATTAGAAACTTCTCTTTACAATGTCTTGTACTGGAGCAGACTTTACCAGTACGCAGGCTGCAACCTGCAGAGAGCTACAACTCTCTCTCTCGTTTTCCAGCTTCCCTGGAAGGGAGCTTCAACCCCCTTAGTTCTTGTACTAGCTTGAGATACTAGTACGCAGGCTCCTACCTGAAGAAGGCTGCAACCTTCTCTTTGCTTTCAGGGACCTCGTTTCATTAATTTTCAGACTGGATCCACAAGAAACATCAATCAAACATCAAGAATTTCTGCATAACCCAAACTCCTTTTCACCAATCAAAAGCTGAAACATCTAAGCACTCCTCTGACCACTGAACCCAGAACATAGTAACTGTAATCAAACACCAATTCTGAACCCAGAACACTGCAGCAATAAAACAGAAGCAGCTAGAACATAAATCAAGACATATACGCTACTTCACTGTTCATCAACCTGCGAGTATACGCATCTGTACCACAACCAACCTGCGTATATGCGTCTTTCATTCACAGAAAACGCGTATATACGCACCTTCAATTCACTGAACCTTCGTACAGATCTATAAAGGATAATTTATTCTTTTAAGCATTCAGACATTAGTTAACCCAGATTTATAGATCAAGAGTGCACCACATATAACAGATCAAAATCATACAGAGATACCAATGTTCAAGCCTTGAGATTTAGATCCGTCAATAGTCCTTATCCTTCTTGCGCTCAGGTTCCACCTTCATTCAGATCTAGATCTGCACCATAACCCAATCGCCCGTATTCCAGACCTATCACAATATCAGATATTCAATAATTCAGATCATACCTTGCCACATGATCTACTTCCTCTTTTATAGTTTTAGGCCTTCCTCAATACCACTGTCCAAAACCATAATAAACCAATACCAAGGGCCAAAAACCTGGGTTCAACTCTTCTGCCGAGATACCATGGTCCACAACCAAAGGTTCAAATTCCAAGGACTAACAACCACAGACCAAAAATAAGTTTCCCATCATGTACGCGCTTTTATGTGCATAAAAGTGCGTGTATACGCATACGCGACTTCAGAACGTATAAACCACGTGTATACGCGTCTTTGGCAGGATGTACCTGCATATACAAGATTTCCTTCATTCTGAGCACTTGAACTGAGATCTGTCACCAAAGTGAGTTGCCATCAAGGACAACACCTGTACCATAGCGCCACATCTGTGCCAAAATGCCAACAAGATGTTCCTTTGCCTAACATTGGGATGTACAGGTTATCTGCTTTAGAGAATGCTGAAATCAAGAAGCAGGTGCAGGAGTTGCTCGAGAAAGGGTTCATCAGGCCTAGCACATCATCATGTGGGTCACCAATTGTTCTGGTGAAAAAGAAATATGGCTCGTGGAGAATGTGCATTGATTATCGAGCACTGAATAGGATAAAAATCAAGAATCATTATCCTCTTCCTCGCATAGATGATCTTTTAGATCAATTGAAGGAAGCTGTTTATTTCACCAAGCTGGATTTGCACAGTGGATACCATCAGGTCAAAGTTGCAGAGCAAGATGGAAGACTGCTTTCAAAACAAGGCAGGGATTGTATGAATGGCTGGTTATGCCTTTTGGCTTGACCAATGCCCCTGCTACTTTCATGAGATTAATGAATGATGTACTCTAACCTTTTCTTGATGATTTTGTTATTGTGTATCTGGATGACATTCTGATTTTTAGTAAAACATGGGAAGAACATTTAAAGCATGTTAAGCAAACATTAGATGTTTTGAAAAGAGAAAAACTTTATGTTAAATTCTCCAAATGTGAATTTGGTAAAACCTCTCTAAATTATTTGGGTCATATAGTAGGGGGAGGTGAATTGAAAATAGATCCCTCTAAAGTGGCAGTCATCATAAACTGGCCTAAACCCAAGTCTGCTACAGAAGTGAGAAGCTTCTTAGGAGCAGCACAGTATTAGAGGAAGTTCATTGCAAATTTTTCCTCAATTGCAGCTCCCTTACATGCTTTGACAAGATTGAACAAGGTGTTTCAGTGGGGAGGCAAACAGCAGAAAGCCTTCGACACCTTGAAAGACAAGATTAGTACAGCACCTGTACTAGCACTGCCAGATCTACAAACACCATTTTAGATCCAAACTGATTCCAGTGACTATGCCATGGGAGTAGTGTTGACACAGCACGGTAAACCCATATGTTATCATTCTAAGACTTTTAATCCTATAGTAGTTAACTATCCTACATATGATAAAGAATTGTATGCATTAGTTCAGAGTGTGAAAAAGTGGAAACATTACTTAATGGGCAAAGAAACAGTAATACATACTGATCATCAGCCACTTCAATACCTACACTCCCAAACAAAATTGCAGCAATCAAGACATTATAGATGGATGGGTTTTCTACAACAGTTTCATTTAGTCATCAGATATAAAAAGGGCTTACATAACAAGGTTGCAGACATGTTATCTAGACCCATTATAAATGCATCTACCATACTTAAGCATAATTCTGTGCTACATGAAAGCTACATAGAACAGTATGCTCAGGACATGGACTTTAAAGATGTATATGCAACTTTGAGTCAAGGAAAAAGAGTAGAAGAATTGGACTATCATGTGAAGGACCGACTCTTATATTGTTGTGGGAAACTCTGCATTCCACAAACTGAGAGAGCGAAGATAATTAGGGAAGCACACACTTCTCTGATATCAGGTCACTTTGGGGTAAGTAAAACAGTTGCACAGCTGCAAAGGTTCTGCTATTGGCCAAGAATGAGTGAGACAGTTTCTAGATATGTACAGGGGTGTGCTATGTGTGCTAAAAGCAAGCCCAGCAACATAAAACTAGGCTTATATACTCCATTACCAGTTCCTTCTCACCCTTGGGAAAGCATTTCCATGGATTTTGTTGGAGGACTGCCCAAATCTAGGAAAGGTCATGATTATCTATATGTTGTTGTGGATAGGTTCAACAAAATGTGTATTTTGATGCCCTGTAGTAAACAGATTACAGCTGAACAAACTGCAAAATTTTTCTTTGAACATGTATGGGTTCATTTTGGATTACCCACTTCTATTTTATTTGATCGAGACACCCGATTTGTGGGAAAGTTTTGGTCTAGTCTGTGGGAACTAATGGACACCAAATTAAAGAAAAGCAGAGCTTTTCATCCACAAACAGATGGCCAGACAGAAGTAGTTAATAGGACAGTGATCCAGCTACTAAGAGGATATTGCAGCAAACATCCTAAGCTTTGGGATGAGCACTTGTGCTATGTGCAGCATGCTTACAATAGAGCCAAACACTCTTCTGCACAGAGATCTCCTTTTGAGACTTGTTTTGGTTTCATACCAAGGTCTCCTTTGGACTTTGTCTTTGGTAAAGATACGATGGTTGATAGACACAGTGATGTGGACAAGGAAACTAGGTTCGTTGAACAGATCCAGGAGATCCACCAGGCAGTACAGGAACAACTGGAAAAGAGCCAGGCCAAGTACAAGGCTAGGCATGATAAGCATCGGATGGAGCATAGTTTTCAATTTGGAGACCATGTATGGCTGTATATCAGCAAGGACAGGATGCAAGGTGAAGGTAAAAAGCTAAAACCTATCAGGTATGAACCCTTCAGGATACTTGAGAAGATTAGTGAAAATGCTTTTCGCCTTGATCTGCCAGCTTACATGCACATCTACTCAGTCGTGAACGCAGATTGCTTGAGGTTGTTTGAACCTTCAATGATTGAGGACCCTGAAGAGCAGAGTCAATTACCTTCTATTGATGACTTGCTACCTGAATATCTTAATGAGTTGCAGGAAGACACAGTGTTGGACAGGAAGGTAAGGACAACGCACAGTGGACAGGTGGAATACCTTATGATTGGGCTTAAAGATTTGAAGCCGAGCAGTGCAAAGTGGATTGAGATTGGACAAGTGAGACAACAGTTTCCTTACTTAGTCGATGCTTGAAGAAGAACAACTTTTGGTGGTCCAAAAGCTTTTTAGTAGGGAGGCCGTGATCCAAATCGGATCCATAGAAATACTGTCAAGAAGCTTGACTGTATCAAGTTGAACAAATCCTTGAAAAATCCAAAACAGCAATCGAAAACACCCTGAACTAGTGGCCATGGCAGCCGGCATGGAACGACGAGGACCTCAGTCAAAGCACGCTAACTGAGGCCCATGGAGGCTGCGCAGGAGGTCAAAATAGCCCCTGGGAGCCCTAGATCAGGAAAATGAGCTGATTTTTGATGCGCGATAGCTGGGCGAATAAGGCTGAAATGGAGGGGCCTTAAGCACTTGGTCACGTTGGGAGCATAGGACCGCGGGCAAAAAGGGTAAAAGCGCTAAAGTATAGTGGTGGGACCCACGACCTGGAAACCGACGGTTTTGATCGGGGTGCCCTTGAATGGTAAGAGGTTTTGGAGGAGAGCAGAGTGATCCCACTCAGCGATCGACGCGTGGCAGCAGAGGTTAGAGAAAAACCACCATGATTGCACGTTATCGGTCGAGCAAGTCAACTGCGCTCGACGTGCGTATGACGTTGGATCTGGAGGAGCCCAGATCAGACAGCTGAGATTGTGCCCAATAGAAAGAAGTGGAATCGACAGGAAATTAAGCCATGATTTAAGAGGATTTGGAATCCGTTTGACCACCATGGTGGAGAAAGAATGCCTATACGACGTAACGGTAAAAACAAACCGACAAGCAGGCTGACACCAGTTAGATGGAGACACGTGGCCACTTCCCGAGTGTTCGTGCTGACACCGAATAGGGAACTTCAGGCGCAGCTACAGAAGGTGAATCGACGCAGGCGGGAGGCGAATCGACGTAGGTGGAAGAGGAACTGAATATGCATAGAGATCGAATGGCTAAAGCCATGAACAGAGATAGTCGAACCAGGGAGAAAGAGGAATAGAGAGGAGTCCAAGCGACCAAGAGAGACAGTGAATAGTGAACCCTGAGAGGAGGATTGAACACAGAGAATAGTAAAGCCAAGAAAAGGAGACAAAGGGCCGAGTTGATCACAGGCAACGTCAAGCAATAGAGAGCTTGAAGATTCAAGCCTTCCCATAGAGGAATCTGTCCAGACTAAGCATCACATTTGGCTCTTTCCACTGTAGACCAAGGGTCATAGAGCTGGTAGGAAGAGAAAGAGTCTGTGAACTCTGAGTGGCTTGGGGAATCCAAGAACCACCCTACCAAGCAAAATCTGCTTCAGGAGAACTCACATTGAGTCCCTGTATTGTAATTTCTCTGCTATAAGGAACAATAAAACAAGGCCACCACTGAAGCTGGACCGGAGATGTAGCCCTGGAGAATAGGGTGAACTCCTTATTAAAAATTGTTTGTGTCTTTGTGTTGCTTACTGTATTTCTCTGCTGTCTTTCCACTTATTTTCTATGTATTGGCAATCTGATCAATCCGTTGTTTAAATAACATAGAACACACACACCATCACATGAGTCTGTAATACCTTTTTGTTTAATAAAGCTTCAACTAAGGTCACTCATAGGGTGATTATCATATCAAAAATGGACAATATGAAAATTGAAATAATTAATATTGTTAGTAAACAAATAGATTCTTTGAAGTTTCAGCAAAAACTTGTAAGAGAAAGAAACATTGTCTATTTTTTGTTCAAGATGTAGAAGAAAGCATCCTCTAATGGAATGTCCTCTAGATATTAAAGACTAATAAATGTGCAATTTGTGCATATAATCATGTGGCCACGGAAAAATGTCCCTCCCTACCAAGGTTGAAAGCTGTATTCAAAGGGGGACGACCTAAAGCTGAATCATTACATGCAATGGGAGCACGAAGAAACTGGCCTCAGGTAAGTGCAGGTATGGTTCCTGAACCTCCACCACATTGGTTTTGGTTATAATGCACACTCATATTCCTATCCTAACACTAGTCGCTCTTAGCATTGGAAACATGGGAATCAATATCAATATGGAGAACCCTCCCAATATTGGCAACAAGGATGGAGAGGGCGAAACCATTCACATCATTCACATAATTCCTATCATGCACCGATGCAATCATATCCTCCTACATATGCACATTACCCAATGCCTCAACCATCATTACCTCAGTTGAGTCAACCTATGCCACCATTACCTTTTTCTCCACCATTTCGACCTTCTAAGCTGCCTGCTCAAACTTTATCCAATCCTAATAATAAAACGGTACAAATGATCCATTCTATGACCCCGCTTTCTTCATCCAGATTTCAAACTAAACTAGTTGGAGTCAATGATCTCCAATTGAGATCAGGGAAAGTGTTAACCTCAGAAAATCAAAAGCAACCCATGGTGATCATCGATGAGAAAGGAGAGGAGGAAACTCCTGACAATTCTAGGAAAGATGACACCATTCAGCCTATCCCTATACATTCTGAGCCCTTTTCATCTTCTTCCAACTGACCTCCCTATCCAAAGAGGTTAGTTGTGGAGAAGAAAGGCCCCATTCCTGAGTCTAGCATGGCTTCTGAGCTTAGGAACCTTTTTATAAAGGTGCCTTTGCTCCAAGCTGTCAAAGATATCCCCATCTGTACAAAAATAATTAGGGAAGTCTTCTTGAAGAAGCTAGGGAGGAGAAGATTGGAACTCCAAACCATTCAATTTGTTGGTAGAGTAGCAGAGTTAATGACAGGATGTATGAACATGGAAAAATATACCGACCCAAAAACCCTATTTTCTCTATTCAGATAGGTTATGTCCTTGTCTCCAATGTACTTATAGACCTAGGGGAATCCATTAGTGTTATGACCAAGAAAACCATGGATCAACTTGGATTTTTCCATATTCGTCCTACTCCCACTATGCTTTAACTCGCAGATAGATCTAAAATCAAGCCAGAAGGAGTATTGGATGATGTGATCATTTCCCTAGATTCTTAGGAATATCCCACAGACTTCATTGTGCTTCAGCCAAATAATCCTGTAGGAGGGCATCTGTTGGGCATCGAATCCCCGTTAGCATGTTTTTGGGGCCCAAAGCCTGGGTTTTGGTCAAAGAAATTGTAAATACTCCGCGAAGTATGGGCACATAGCATGAAACATATGAGTGAGTCATAGGGTAGTTTGCCCTAAGTCATGTAAAATAATAGATTGTAATGTCGGCCTACCTATGGTCTGCGGACCATGTGATTGTATAAATAGAGTGAGGCTCTAAATTGTAAAGTAGCTTTAGTGAATAAGTGAAGAGATGGAATAATGTACGCATAGCTCTGAGTCTATAAGTCTAAGTCTTGGGTCATAGTAGTAGGAAGAGGCTTTGTAGCTGAGTGCACAGTGGCCTAGTAGAGTCCGTAGCTAAGTGTGCGGACCCCTGCAGCTGAGTGTGCAGGGTGGAGTTGGGATTGTAATTGAAGAGAGAATTAATAAAGATAAGTTTGATTCTAAATATTGTGTATCTGTGTTTCCTTTTATGTTCATGCATTTATACTGTTTTATGGTTGCACGCACTTATATGAATGTTGAATGATGAATAAGAATATTTGGCCCACAAAAATAAGCTAAGTACTATAATAATAGCATAGTAAGTATAAAGGATCGGGGTAGAACTTTCTTCGCGTTGCAAACAGAGCTGCGAGAAGGCAGCTTCATGGTGGCGAGGGAGAGACAGCTGTGCGGAGCAGCGTACACGCAGGTTCGGACTGCAAACCTTCCAAACCTTCATCAAGACATCCCTAGGGTGTGGAAACCTGGTTCCAACACCCTCCCATACTACCTCGAGTGAGACCTCAATCCACGCACCGCGGATTGTTGCCGAAAGGGCCGGTAGTTTCGGGATTTGTTTGGCTAAATCACCTCTAAACCTGGGTCAGGCCCCAACAACCAAACAAATGGTTCTGTTGTTGGGACCGAGATTTGCATAAGGGATGTCTGATGTTGGAACACTGGAATCCAACGAAGAAGGAAGTTGAAGATTGTCTGGAGGAAAGAATTCACAAGTTCGCAACACAGGAAAATAGGAACATGCCAATATCTGAAGAACAGTGGTTGGAGCACTATTTATATACAGAGATCCACGAAAATTTCTTTGCTTCATTTCCATCTGAGCTATATGAGTGGATCGCAAGGTTAGCAGACAGTCAAGGAAGGTGCAGGCTTGATAAATTGATTGCGTGGACTTCAGAACTAGTGCACAGATTAGAACCCTGGGAAGATAGGATCATGCGCGCGGTGGACCACTGGCTTGACTGAATTATAGGTGGATTCATCACTGAGTTTGCAGTAGATACGACCGTTAGCTATAGCGAGGTAGAGCGACGCTTCCTCAAAGGACCGCGAGGTAAGTACATCAGGTCTTTGAGCACTTGGATTAAAATTTTATTGTGTGAAAAGCGGGTTATGCGAATAAATTGATGTTTGGGACTACGCGAAGTGAAAGACTCTATAGAAATGAGGGTGGCATAGGGATAGAAAATAGCCCTTTGATTTCACCGTGAAGAGAAAGCGAGGAAGAGCTCATGGAAGTTTCACCCAGAAGTGCGATTAGTCTGATAAGACAACGAATCCCTCGATTACCACCTCTCCCCACACCATTACCTGTCTCACCATTTTCACTTCCATCTCCACCCACCCCACCTCCACCACCTGCACAGTTTAGTACGACGAGCACAATCAAACTTCCAGTGTTCAGAGGGGTAGGAAATGAAGACCCAGACTAGTTTTGGTTCATTGTAAGATCAGTATGGGAAGCACAGGGTGTTGTGGATGACAACATAAAGAAGGAAACATTGGTTAGCGCACTACAAGATCGCGCACTGAAATGGTACATTAAGTACTCAAATGATCATCCGAACACAGTAATCGCTGAGATTCAGATAGTGTTGAACAAGGAATTCAATAGGCCGAAATCAGAAATGCAGTCAATTATTGGGTTTAAATAGATCGCAATGCTCCCGGGCAAGACCCCCTGGGATCTAGATCAGAGACTGAAAGGTATGATTCACAAAGCCAATATGACGTTGACAGATGCACAACACTACGCCTGGTTTGTAGCATCAATGTCACCACATTTAAGGACAGTGTTGTCATAGAAAAAGCTGAACACATAAGTTGAAGCATTGGAAATGACGACGAGATTGCACAAGACCCTGATACAAGATCCTACTTTAGGGGTCCAGCAAATTCACACGCAACTGCAAAACTTGTGTTTGGAAATGTAGAGCCTAAAGCAAGATAGGACACCACGACCAGAGGTGCGCGAGGAAGTCTGGTGCATAAAGTGTAAAGGTTAGGGGCACGATGATCCGAATCGGATCCATCAAAGACTAGCGAAGAACCATGATTGTATTAGGTCGGGACGAATCTCTAAAAATTCCAAAACAATGATCAAAAACACCATGAACCAGTGGTAATGGCAGCCAGCGTAGAACGATGAGGACCTCGGTCAAAGCGTGTTGACTGAGGCCCATGGAGACTGTGCAGGAGGTCAAAGTAGACCCTGGGAGCCCCGGATCGAGAAAAGGAGGTGATTTTTGATGCGCGATTAAGCTGGGCGAACAGGGCCGAAGTGGGGGAAGCCTGAGCACTTAGACGCATGGCAAACCAGAGAACTGTGGGCAGGAAAGGCTAAAAAGTGCTAATTGTACAAGGCAGGACCCGTGCTCTGGAAACCAACGGTATTGATCGGGGCGCCCTTGAATGGTAAACGGCTTTGGAGAAAGCGGAGTGATCCCACTCAACGATCGACATGTGGTGGCGAAGGTGAGAGAAAACCATCGTTGATCACACGTTATCGGTCGGGCAGGTCAACTGTGCGGGATGTGCGTACGACGTTGGATCTGGAGGACCCAATTGGATGGCTGAGATTGCGCCCGATGGAGGAAGTGGAATCGACAAAGGATTAGGCCACGTTTGTAAAGATTTGAGGTCCGTTTGATTGCCACTGTGGAGGAAGAATGCATCCACGACGTAACTGAAGAAATGAACCGACGAGCGGGCTGGTGCTATTTAGAGGAGGACACGTGGCCACTTCCTGAGCATTCATGCTGACACCAAATAGGGAACTCCAAGTGCAATTGCAGAAGGTGAATCGACAGAGGTGGAAGGGGAACCAAATGGGCATGTGTTCGAATGGCTAAAAGCCATGAATAGTGAAACATAATACACAGTTGAACACTGAGAGACGGAAACCAGAGAAGAAGGCAGTAAAGCAACGACAGGAAGAGATAGAGGGCCGAGCTGACCAGTGGCAGCATCGAGCACCAAAGCTTGAAGATTCAAGCCATCCCATAGAGGAATTTGCCTAGATTGAGAATCATATTTGACTTTGTCCATTGTAGACCTGAAGGTCGTTGAGCTGGTAGGGAGAAGAAGAGTCTGTGTACTCCAGTGGCTTGGGGAATCCAAGAACCACCCCGCCAAGCAAACCTGATTCAAGAGAACTCTCATCAAGTCCCTGCATTGTAATTCTCTACTCAAAGACCCAATAAAACAAGGCCACCACTGAGAGCTGGACTGGAGACATAGCCCTGGAGAATAGGGTGAACTCCTTATTAAAATTGCTTGTGTCTTTGTGGTTGCTTACTATATTTCTCTGTTGTCTTTCCATCTAAATGTCTGTGTATTGGCAATCTAATCGATTCGTTGCTTAAATAACATAGAACACACACCAGCACATGAATCTGTAATAGCTTTGTTTAATAAAACTTCAACTGATGTCACTCATAAGGTGATTATTAGATCAAGTGATATCAGAGCAATAGGTTGTAAGGTTAGACAAGCTTGTGTTGGTTTAGCTGTGAATGCTCACTAGATCAAAGCTCAAATTAGGAGAAGGAGAGTTGGTGGAAACTAATCTTGAAATTGGGAGAGTCTATCCTCGGAAGACAATGTCAGAGGAAGGTTCTACGGGGCCAGACCCTCAATTCATAGAAAGTTTCCTAGCTATAAAGTCTATGGTAGAAGAAATGTATAAGGACTTTAGAAAGCATAAGGATGAAGATTCATCAGGGTCTAAACAAGATAAAGAAAAAGATGAGTCTCATTCCCATGACCACTCAAAAGGAAAGGGGAAAGAGGAAAGCTTTCTCACACCTCCTAATAGCCTGTGAATAATAAGAAAGCATCTTTGATTAAGTTAGATGTTAAATTTGATTTTTCTATATATGATGGAGAGCTAAATGCTGAAAAGTTGGACAATTGGATTAGACAAATTGATGTATATTGCAGGGTACAAAACATAGACTCGAACAAGAGTAAGATTCAGCTGGCAAGCCTACGCCTAGGAGGCACTGCCTTGGTTTGGTGGGAAGTTAGAACCCAAGCTGATATGAAGAAGCATGGTAAGACCATCTCTGTCTGGAGTGAATTTGTTGCTACAATAAAAAAGCAGTTCTATCCATTGGCCTACATGTAACAAGCCATGATGAGTTGGCAAACTCTTCGGTAGTTGAAAGGGCAAAGTGTACAAGGGTATACTCAAGAGTTCAGAAAGAGAGCATTGATGTTGGGTATCTCATTAGACTCACCAGAAACTCTTTTGAAGTACATTGGTGGTCTACACAGCTACATGAGGCATACCATCCTCATGTTTAATCCCACTAGTATAGATGAGGTATTTGTACAAGCTACTCATCTAGAAGCTAGAGGAAAGAATGGAAATCCAGAAGTTGGGATACCATCCCAACCCACTGTAAGAAAGAGCAAGGAGAAAAGAAAGCAGAAGTGGAAAGCAAGGAAGGCTAACACTGCACAGAAAAACAAAGCTTCATGCACTCACTGTAAAAAGGATGGGCATGATGATGAGCACTGTTGGATTCTGCATCCAGAGCTGAGACCTAAGAAGTCCGAGGGAAAGAAGAAGAAGACTATTGCAGCTATTAAGAAAGATTTGGGGTCAGACTCGGGAGATGAAACAATCATTGCAGCCATAGGTATAAAAGGTAAGAATTCTGAAGCATCTACTAGTAATTCTGCTCAATCTGTTATTGATGAAGAACATGAGAGAAAAAGGCATGAGCTTTCCCATATTTGAGTTGTTTCCAAAAATCAAAAGATTGATACTTTGTTTGATAGTGGCTCACAAGTAAATCTAATTTTTGAAGCAATTGCAAAGAAATTGGGATTAGCAACTACACCTCATAAGAAACCATAACCATTAGGATGGTTGAATGATAAAGCACAACTACAAGTGACTAGACTATGCAAACTCAATTTTTCTTTTGGGTCAGCATTTGTAGATGAGGTTGAGTTAGATGTAATTCCTTTGGATATATGTGGAATTGTTTTAGGAAGTCCTTACTTGTATGATAGAAAGGCTATTTTCTATAGAGCTGAGAACAAGTATCTACTTGTTAAAGGTGGAATCGAATACTTTGTAAGCGCTCACAAGCTCAAGAATAATTATACTCTCATAAACTTAGGACAGATGAAAAGAATGATAAATTTTTGCAAACAATTCTTACTAATGGTTGTAAAGGAAAAGAAACCTGATAAAACCAATATATTTGAGGGCTAAAATGCTGATCAGCAGGCTGATATAGCAAAGATTGTTTCAGAGTATGATGTCTTGTTCCAAGAACCTAAAGGTCTGCCACCCAAAAAGGGGATAGTACATGATATTATTTTGTAGCAAGATGTTCCATTGCCGAACATTGGGATGCACAGGTTGTCTGCTTTAGAGAATGTTGAGATCAAGAAGCAGGTGCAGGAGTTGCTCAAGAAAGGGTTCATCAGGCCTAGCACATCACCATGTGGGTCACCAATCGTCTTGGTGAGAAAGAAAGATGGCTCTTGGAGAATGTGCATTGACTACCGAGCACTGAATAAGATAACAATCAAAAATCATTATCCCCTTCCTCGCATAGATGATCTTTTAGATCAATTGAAGGAAGCTGTTTATTTCACCAAGCTGGATTTGCACAGTGGATATCATTAGGTCAGAGTTGCAGAGCAAGATGCATGGAAGACTGCTTTCAAAACAAAGCAGGGATTGTATGAATGGCTGGTTATGCCTTTTGGCCTAACTAATGCTCCTGCTACTTTCATGAGATTAATGAATGATGTACTCAGACCTTTTCTTGATGATTTTGTTATTGTGTATCTGGATGACATTCTGATTTTTAGTAAAACGTGGGAAGAACATTTAAGGCATGTTAAGAAGACATTAGATGTTTTGAAAAGAGAAAAACTTTATGTTAAACTCTCCAAATGTGAATTTGGAAAAACCTCTCTAAATTATTTGGGTCACATAGTAGGGGGAGGTGAATTGAAAATAGATCCCTCTAAAGTGGTAGTCATTGTAAACTGGCCTAAACCCAATTTTGCTACAGAAGTGAGAAGCTTCTTAGGAGCAACACAATTTTCGAGGAAGCTCATTTCAAATTTTTCCTCAATTGCAGCTCCCTTACATGCCTTGACAGGATTGAACAAGGTGTTTCAGTGGGGAGGAAAACAACAGAAAGCCTTCGACACCTTGAAGGAAAAGATTAGTACAGCACCGATACTAGCACTGCCAGATCTACAAAGACCATTTGAGATCCAAACTGATCCCAGTGACTATGCCATGGGAGCAGTGTTGACACAACACGGTAAACTCATATGTTATCATTCTGAAACTTTTAATCCTACAGTAGTTAACTATCCTACATATGATAAAGAATTGTATGCATTAGTTCAGAGTGTAAAAAAGTGGAAACATTACTT
Source organism: Pinus tabuliformis (assembly GCA_031772625.1). NCBI lineage: Eukaryota > Viridiplantae > Streptophyta > Pinopsida > Pinales > Pinaceae > Pinus > Pinus tabuliformis. Next base: position 559,205,483 of record CM062819.1, on the reverse strand, counting down.
AATGGGCAAAGAAACAGTAATACATACTAATCATCAGCCACTTCAATACTTACACTCCCAAACTAAGTTGTAGCAATCAATACATTACAGATGGATGGGTTTTCTACAACAGTTTCATTTAGTCATCAGATATAGAAAGGGCATACATAACAAGGTTGCAGACATGTTATCTAGACCCATTATAAATTCATCTACCATACTTGAGCATAATTCTATGCTGCATGAAAGCTACATAGAATAGTATGCTCAGGACATGGACTTTAAAGATGCATATGCAACTTTGAGTCAAGGCAAAAGAATAGGAGAATTGGACTATCACATGAAGGATCAACTCTTATATCATTGTGGGAAACTTTGCATTCCACAAACTGAGAGAGTAAAGATAATTAGGGAAGCACACACTTCTCTGATATCAAGTCACTTTGGGGTAAGTAAAATAGTTGCACAGCTGCAAAGGTTCTACTATTGGCCGAGAATGAGTGAGACAGTTTCTAGATATGTAAAAGGATGTGCTATGTGTGCTAAATGCAAGCCCAACAACAGAAAACTAGGCTTATACACTCCATTGCCAGTTCCTTCTCACCCTTGGGAAAGCATTTCCATGGATTTTGTTGGAGGACTACCCAAATCTAGGAAAGGTCATGATTATCTATGTGTTGTTGTGGATAGGTTCAGAAAAATGTGTATCTTGATACCCTGTAGTAAATAGATTATAGCTGAACAAACTGCAAAATTGTTCTTTGAACATGTATGGGTTCATTTTGGATTACCCACTTCTATTGTATCTGATCAAGACCCCCGATTTGTGGGGAAGTTTTGGTCAAATCTGTGGGAACTAATGGAGACCAAATTAAAGAAAAGCATAGCTTTTCATCCACAAACAGGTGGCCAAACAAAAGTAGTTAACAGGATGGTGATCCAGTTACTGAGAGGATATTGCAGCAAACACCCTACGTTTTGGGATGAACACTTGTGTTATGTGCAGCATGCTTACAATAGAGCCAAACACTCTTCTACACAGAGATCTCCTTTTGATACCTGTTTTGGTTTCATACCAAGATCTCCTTTGGATTTTGTCTTTGGTAAAGATACCATGGTTGATAGACACAGTGATGTGGACAAGGCAACTAGATTCATTGAACAGATCTAGGAGATCCACCAGGCAGTACAAGAACAGCTAGAAAAGAGCCAGGCCAAGTACAAGGCTAGGCACGATAAGCATCGGATGGAGCATAGTTTTCAAGTTGGAGACCAGGTCTGGTTGTATATCAGCAAGGACAGGATGCAAGGTGAAGGTAAAAAGCTAAAACCTATCAGGCATGGACCCTTCAGGATACTTGAGAAGATTGGTGAAAATGCTTTTCGCCTTGATCTACCAGCTTACATGCACATCTACTCAGTCATAAACACAGATTGCTTAAGGTTGTTTGAACCTTCAATGATTGAGGACCCTAAAAAGCAGAGTCAATTACCTTCTGTTGATGACCTGCTACTTGAATATCTTAATGAATTATAGGAAGACACATTGCTGGACAGGAAGGTAAGGATGACACACAGTGGACAAGTAGAATACCTCAGGATTGGGCTCAAAGGTTCGAAGCCAAGCAGTGCAAAGTGGATTGAGATTGGACAAGTGAGAAAACAATGCCCTCACTTAGTCAATGCTTGAAAACCAACTTTTGGTGGTCCAAAAGCTCTTTCAGTGGGAAGGCCATGATCTGAATCAGATCCATCAAAGACTGGTGAAGAGCCATGACTGTATCAGGTCGAGACGAATCTCTAAAAATTCCAAAACAGCGATCAAAAACACCTTGAACCAGTGGTAATGGCGGCCAGCGTAGAACGACGAGGACCTCAGTCAAAGCGCGCTAACCGAGGCCCACGGAGACTATGCAGGAGGTCAAAGTAGCCCCTGGGAGCCTCGAATCAGGAAAAGGAGGTGATTTTTGATGCGCGATTAAGCTAGGCGAACAAGGCCGAAGTGGGGGAAGCCCGAGTGCTTGGACGCATGGTGAACCGAAGAACCATGGGCAGGAAAGGCTAAAAAGAGCTAATCGTATAAAGCGGGACCCGTGCTCTAGAAACCGGTGGTATTGATCGGGGTGCCCTCAAACAGTATACGGTTTTGGAGAAAGCGGAGCGATCCCACTCAACGATCGACGTGTGGCGGCGGAGGTGAGAGAAAACCACCGTTGATCGCGCGTTATCGGTCAAGCAGGTCAATAGCATGGGACATGCATACGACGTTGGATCTGGAGGACCCAGATCAAACGGCTGAGATTGTGCCCGATGGAGGAAGCGGAATAGACAGAGGATTAGGCCGCATTTGTAAATATTTGAGGTTCGTTTGACCACCACGGTGGAGGAAGAACACATCCACGACATAACTAAAGAAATGAACCGACGAGCGAGCTGGCGCTATTTAGAGGAGGACACGTGGCCACTTCCTGAGCATTCATGCTGACGCCGAATCGGGAACTCCAAGCGCAACTACAAAAGGTGAATCGATAGAGGCAGAAGGGGAACCAAATGAGCATGAGTTCGAATGGCTAAAAACCATGAACAATGAAATAGAATACACAGTTGAACACTGAGAGACGGAAACTAGAGAAGAAGGTAGTAAAGCAACGTCAGGAAGAGACAGAGGGCAGAGCTAACTAGTGGCAGCATCGAGCACCAGAGCTTGAAGATTCAAGCCATCCCATAGAGGAATCTATCTAGATTGAGCATCATATTTGACTTTGTCCATTGTAGACCTGAAGGTCACCGAGCTAGTAGGGTGAAGAAGAGCCTATGTACTCCAATGGCTTGGGGAATCCAAGAACCACCCCACCAAGAAAACCTGCTTTAGGAGAACTCTCATCGAGTCCCTGCATTGTAATTCTCTGCTCAAAGACCCAATAAAACAAGGCCACCACTAAGAGCTGGACCGGAGACGTAGCCCTGGAGAATAGGGTGAACTCCTTATTAAAATTGCTTGTGTCTTTGTGGTTGCTTACTGTATTTCTCCGTTGTCTTTCCATCTAAATGTCTGTGTATTGGCAATCTGATCGATCTGTTGCTTAAATAACACAAAACACACACCAGCACATGAATCTGTAATACCTTTGTTTAGTAAAACTTCAACTGATGTCACTCATAGGGTGATTATCAGATCACGCGATAAGGATCATTGTCTTGTTTTTGCGAACTACCTAGTGGTAGGAGGACCTATACCACTAAGACTAGAAGCGTAAGAAGGGTCCAGCATGGTACCTACATTATGGTGCGCGATCTGTCAGATAGGAGGAAAACACAATACGGACAATTGTCACTAGTTGCAAAAATATACACAGATGTCCCAACAATGGTTCTATAATTTTTGCAGATCAGTAGGACACGATGAGCGCACCTACCAAAGCTATGAATTGATGATGGACCAGAATCTTGCCTATAGAATACAGATTGAAACATGAACCCTTGATCTGAATGTAGGGATGGAGCGTGCTAGATTTCAAGGGTGTGGGAGGGGACAAGGAGGAATGGGACCAGGAAGGGGTCACGAACAATTGATTTGTTACAATTGCAGAGGGCCTGGGCACTACGCTCATGATTGTACGAATCCAACAAGAATATCATGTTTATACTATATCCAATTTGATCATGAGACCGAAGACTACCCTATGTTGATAACCAAGCTATGCGACAAGGGGTTACTCCAACCTCCCTCGACTCAGAATGTGCAAATGATGAGATCGGAACCGCGAGAAGAGGACCCAACTGTAAACATGATGCTTAGAAGCAGTCTCACAACAGGTGTGACAAAGGTAAACAACCTAAAGAGAGCATGTGGGTTCACAAGGCTCCTACAAAGGAACCTAAGTTTTATCTAGAGCATGTGAAGGAAATATTTATGGAAGCTAAGAAAAGCTTCGCGAAGGCCTCCACTTCAGGAAGTAAGGATCAACAAGAATCAGAGATGGATCCTTTGGTGCCCACTACCTTTCTGGAGAGATGCATGAAATTTCTACGTGACAGCAAGGTTGTAAAAGGACTACAGGAGTTGATCACTACGTGCACAGGAGCCAGAGAACCGTGCGTGGTCCAGAAAGTTGGAAAACATGCATTGCACATAGGAAGGGAAATGAGGTTGACTGCACAGATCAGAGAATATGAAATGGATCAGGTGATTCTGGATTTAGGATCATATGCGAATGTATTGGAAAAACAAACTTGGGAACGCGTCGGCAAACCTCCTCTGTAATTGCATTATCTACTCAAAGAATATGAGCACTAGTTCTATGAAATAGGCTACAAATTAAATATTATAGTGCACCATCAAACTGATTTTATTTTGTAAATTCGTCTCCCACTACATCTCTTCCATTACATGAATCCAACTCTTTGTTGTTGTATCTTATGGATCTCATTTGTACACACCAAAATATAGAAAAACCTACCTGATTTACCATTAATCCTTCATGTTTTCCTATTTTTGGCTTACTGGTGCATGACCCAGTTTAGTCGTGAGTTAGCCAAACAAATCCTGAAACTATCGGCCCTTTTGGCAATAGTCTGCGGAGCGCGGACTAAGGTCTCACCCGAGGTAGTATGGGAGGGTGCTGGAACTAGTTTCCGACACCCTTGGGATGTCTTGATGAGTTTAGAAAGTTTGCGGTCCAAACTTGCCCGCTGCGCTGCATCTGTGCAACGATCTATCCTACGTAACTACCTTTGCGTGACTTAAATGAAGAGCAAAAATATTCCTTACTCTTTCTGTGCTTATTATTATAGATCTTGAATTAAATTAAGGGGGCCCAATACTTCCATTCACTATTCAACATAAACATATGTGCGCTAAATCATAAAACTGTAAACAGATGCATAAACATAAATATAGAAACACTGATACACAATGTTCCATAACCAACCTATCTTTATTAATGTTCTTCCTTCGATTACAATCCAACTCCTACCCTACACACTCAGCTGCAGGGGTCCGCGCACATAGCTGTGGACTCTACTAGGCCTTCATGCACTCAGCTGCAGAGCCTCTATCTATTCATACAACCCAAGACTCGGACTTACAGACACTCAATTATTCATTAAGACTCTTCATTGCTTCCAAAACTTATGCTTCTTTACATCTTAGAGCCTCGCTCTATTTATACATTTTCATGGTCTAGGGACCATGGGTAGGCCGACACACTTTACATTAAATTACATTATTTTAGGGCGGACAACCCTTTGACTCGACTCTTTACACTTCGCGCTCCGTGCACTTCGCGGAGTCTTTACAATAAAACTGACCCAAAAATATGGGCTTTAAGCCCCAAAATAATTGTACGGGGGATTCGATGCCCAATAGGCCCCCAACACAAACTTCGTGACTCGCCCTCAAGTCACTGCGTGGCGATCCTGACAGGAAGCCCCTCCAACTATTCCTGAGTTGCGCAAAGGTCTGCAGCACACTGTTCTGCCACCTACTGGATTTTATCTACTCGCTCGGCTGAATATTCTCTATCCGACGTACATTCCTGTTTGAGAACCTGCAGTTATTTCATCTGTGTGAGCTTTTCCTCAATGCCGGTGGTGATGAGGAAGGCCTCATCAATCCAAGGTTGTATGCATGCTTTAAGTACAACCTCTTTCTTGTGTGCTGCATCCACTTGTTTCTTCAATGCCTTCACCTCCTGGAGTCTTATGAGCTGCTAGGTCAAGGCTACTATCTGTGCCATCCCGCGCACATTATTGTACTACATTTGAATCTCTCGCGCTTCTATTTCTAGCCACTGTATGGTGGGATCCTCCTGTAAGGCTATGAGGACCTCAAATGATTCTTCTCGAAATGTGGTATAGTTTTGCACGGCATGTGTAATTCCTTCCAGTCGACTGTGGACCTCACCGGCACACTGTTCTCAAACCTCTAGAGGTGTTGACGGTTGCACCTTATCTACAGCTCCACAATCTACAGGTTTAGCTCCAGCTGAACCTTTGCTGTTTCCTCCCGGGCTTTGCGGACTCTGGCCGCCAAACTATGGACCCGTTCTGCTACTGGGAGCTCTGCTGGCACGGCCAATTCTGGAATGCCCCTGTATGCCTCTTCTACAACCTGTTCCAGTCCACGAGCCTGCACAACCCACTCATCTCGCTGGATGCTAAGCTGGTCCATTTGAATTTTCTGCTCCTGCAGGACCTAGACCTCTTGGCCTTCTCGGTCGCGGAGATCTGTGATTACCCCATCCTGTAGCTAGTATAGGATTTTGCATGGTAGAGCGGCCAAGTTCAAACCAAGTTCCTTCATGCCACTGAATGCAGCATGGTCCTCCTCAATTATTGCTACTAGCGTGCCTTCGGGCAAGACAAAGGTTCTACCCATATGTGCACGCAACATCTGGTTGGCCTCAACGGTTCCTGTTGCAACATACTGGGCCATGGTATCTGTTTGGGGTTGCTGTAGCTGTAGTCCTTGGATCTGTGTACTGAACGCCCCCAACATAGTGTTCTGCTGCATCCACATCCCCAGGAGCACATCCTGTGTGACATCCCGAGTCACTTTGCTGATATCCAACAAATCACCCTTTGTGATCTAGTCGACAGACGTCTTTGTAACTTTTCCCTTCTTCCGGGGATCTATTTTCTTAGGGCCGCATGACCGCTTGAGCTGTGTTGATGCAGAACTAGGGTCCGCATGTTCTTCTGTGCTATCCCCTTCCCCGGTCTGCTGCCCCGTGGATATCTCCTGTTCCTCTTTGGGCTCTCAGGGTGGCGCAGTTGTAGGTTCTGTGAACTTCACTGCTGTTGCTGCCTCAGCCACCTTCTGCTGTGTGGCCACTTCTTGTTCCTGTCGCCGCCTTTCAGCTAGCTGCACGAGGCGCAACATGGTGTCCTTTTTACGTTTCTACGTGGTGATCTTCTCCATCTCTTCTAAGTCTAGAGTGTGCCATTCTGGAGGCCTTGACTCCATTACTACGAAGATGGCATCGTCTATTGCGGTGAACGAAAGCTTCATCCATGTCTGTGTGGGATCCTTGCGCGTCCGAATATATAGGTTATGCATATCCGCCTTGAATTCTGCCACGCTTTGTAAGTTGTTATGAACTGTGGAGGACAAGTGTGGCCTGTGTTGGATCCATGTTCATATACTCACTTCCATGAACACCCAAAACACCTTTATCTCGTGAATCCTTGTTGCGTCTTTCGTAGCCCAGAGCGAGGTGTACCTCGCGGCTTCGGGTAGGTCGCCTTCCACAACGGGAAACTGGCTATCCGATGGCATCTCCCCTATGACCAACATAATAGATAAGACCACCCACACATAGTGGAATGTCTTACCTTGCTCCTAGGCCTCTCTACAATTCGTCAAAAACTCGTTACAGAGGAAGTGCGCCCAGTTGAACTGCACCCTCTCGGCGCACTGCTCAGCCAACGTAATCACAAATGCTGGCACTTCATCGGCATGACATTTCATCATTAGCTTGTCGGCCAGCAGCTGGGTGGCTATGTGCACCCCCTGATCCTTGATGCTTGTTATCACGTACCCTCACCTTTTCTTTTCCAACTTATACTTAGCCTTCATAGCTTCTTTGAGGGCCGAGTCATTGTTTTTTCTTGCGATGGTCACGGGGTTGTTGCCTTTGATTGGTAACCAGGAGATTCTGTGAATTAGGTCAGTCGTGATGGGTATCAACTCCTCCAGCCAGAGATACCCATCATGCACTAGGCACAATAGCTGTCGAATGATAAAAATTATGATGGGCGCGTGGTGGTAGTGGGGTATCCACTGCAGATGTAGCAACCCAACCTTCTTTACACCGCGCAACAATTTCCACTTTAGTAATTTCTCTATGGCCAACTGTGGGAACTTCTCGCTATCCGTGAGGTCCCAATCTTCAAAATTCATAGTTGGTACGCGTCCCAATGGTGGACCGTCAAATCTTATGTCATTGAGAAGAAGCGGGGTTTGGAGCACACTCTTCGTGGCCTCCAGGTCTTTTGGTATCTTGGCTTTCCCCTTCCATGGGGGAATGTAAGGAGGTAACCTTATCATGGAGGGAAATTGGGAGACATTCTCTGCCTCATCATCTTCCGCCCCAATTTGGGTGATCAGAGCTTGCAAATCTTCCTCCTCCTCCTCTATTGCGATGTTGATAGCTTTTCCCTTCTATGGCATTGACAATTTGTTGAACTGTCATGGTGACACATGGACTGGCTCCATCATTTGTTTGTATTTCTATGGCAGTGGTGTACTTGGTGATTTTGAAACTTCGGGCGCAGCTGTAGCCTCTCTAGTCTCCTTAGGGGTCATACGGGGCTCCACAGTAACTTCAGCAAATCGCACTCTTATTCTTGCAGCTGACATCGTGTCTATACTTGAGGATGATAAGGGTACGCAACACTCAGTGCTCTGTACTTGCTTAATTATTAAACAACCAAGTGCTACTTTGTGGCGAGCCCTGGTGTTTTTATAGCATCTTTTGAATTTGAATTCGACTTTTCCCCCCTTTTTTGCAGCATTAATGCATTCTTGGTGGAAAATCATTCCAAATCTAGCCTTTAACTTGTGTCCTAATTGCCTGCTACCCACTCCCTTTTGCCTTAAATTGGACCTCTTGTCATGAATAGTGACTCCAATGGTCATTTCCCTGTCTCTCCATGTAGTAGCACACCACCTAGTGCAGGGGTGCGAAACCTGTGATGTACCGACTTTGCGCGCACCCCTGTTGTCATGCAGCTCCAAAACAGACTGTTTTATAGTCCCGCACTCTCCTTCAACTATCTGGAGCAGTGAGACTATCCCTCCTTCAGTTATTTAGGTGTTCACACTCCACTGGTGCAATGCTAGCATGCCTCATCGAAGAGTCCTCGAAATAGTTTCATTGTCATCACCACGCACACTACTAGATGCGATGCACTCTCCTGATTTCCTTCTTGAGTATGGTGCAGTCTTAACCACGGAATTCGACCCACTAGCTTACGACAATATTCCTCCAATCCATTCCAAGGTTTGTGTGCCTTTAGCTGCACCTTTCAAGGCTTTTAGTCCAGGAAGAGGTCCTTTAGTTCATTTTCCAATTTCTTGACCTCCGTGTCCAGCAACATACTCTTCGCTCTCAGCAGTACCTTGCCTCTCTCCAGTTCATAAAGTTGCTCGTTCCCTTGCCAAATGGCTTCCTGAATCCACTCATACTTCTCTTCACACAACTTTGTAATGTCTTCTGTCAAGTCTTTGTGCACTGTTCCTTTCGCCGGCATTATTGCATCCAAGGCCTTCTATGGAGGTTCTTCACGAACACCAGTTCTTACGTCATTTCGAAGCCTCAGACTCGACCTCGCGCCCAGGTTTTTGCATATTACTGTATACACCCATTTGACCACTGGGACGCGTAGGTCCCATTTTTTCCATTGTATCTTCTGTCCCCTATTCATGACTTTGCATACCTTGGCCAACGCTTCCTTTTTAACACTTGGTAGTGCAATCCTTATTTTCTGCTAACGCGCCCTATTTTGGTTTTCTCTCTTGGTACTGGTGCGCACTGGAACAATATGTCTGTTATACATTTGTACCCATCAAAAAAGGTGTGCATGCAAGCTGTTCTACCCTTTACCACCAGTCCTCCTTAGCTAGGGTCTTCCAAAACATACGCACATCATCCCATTGCATTCGCACCAACTATCCAAATTTCCTTGATGTGTCTCCCATCATTCTGTGGGTGCAGTGCACAGAGCCCATTTCAATGCATCAAACCACTGTTGTTCAGGCATCGCACTCTCAAATTCTTCTAGAAATTCTTATACTGCGGATAACCCATCATACATTGGTAAGTCACGCACCTGTGTAGTTACACAGCGTAGTGATCTTATCAATGTATTGCAATTAAGTGTTGTCACCTCGTGCAACCGATTCTGCCATCTTTCAATTTCTTCATCTGAATCTGAGGTATAGGAGTTGTTGCGCTCCCAAGAAATTCTTCCATCAACCATTGGATTCACTGAATCTTGCTCATGCGTGGTGATCTGATAAATACAATCAAGCTCGTCGTTCCTATCCTCGTCGCGTACTGGCTCAGTGTATCGTACACCTTCAGCAGGGTCTAAGGGTACAACCACGCACAATGCCTTCTTTTCAAAAAATCATCTTGCACTTCTTCAAATTAATAATTCCATTCATAAACGTAGCCTAATCGATGCCTAACAACGCAGGATAAGGATTGCTATCATCAACAATCTAGATTACTTTAAAGTCCACCAGCGCACTTGCGCCTTCAATGTCAATAGTGACCCCTTGTAATCTTCCCATTGGTATGATTTTCTGTTGGTTCACCATCCACAACTAAAGGGGAGACCACTAAAACACGGGCTTCCCCATTCGTTCCCAGGTCTTCTTCGGTAGTACATTTGCATCTGACCCTAAGTCCAAAATTTCCTAGTCCATCTCGTATTCTCCTATCTGCACAATCTGCCTCATCTCCCTTCCTGTGCGCGAGGCATTCTTTCCTACTTTTTGGACCATCCATGGTTCTCTAGACCCTGCACACCTAGTAATCAATTCCTGTAAACCTTTTACCGCTCTACTGTCATGCAGAAATTTCATGTATGTCTCCAGAAAGGTAGTGAGCATAGAAGGATCCATTCATGCCTCTATTTGATCCTGAATACCTGATGTGGAGGCCTCCGCGAAGCTCTTCTTAGCTTCCATAAAGGTTTCCTTTGCACACTCCAAATTGATTTAGGTTCCTTTGTAGGAGCCTTATGAACCCAGTGATTCTCTTCAGTTTGTTTCCCCTTATCCTCTCTTATCACGCTTCCACTTCTAAGCGTCATGTTTACTGTTGGTTCTTCCTTGTGCAGTTACGATCTCATCATCTGCACATTCTGAGTAGGTGGTGTCTGAAGGACCCCTTTCTCATGCATCTGTGCTATCAACGTAGGACAATCTATCGCTTCATGATCAAACTGAGAGCAATACGAACAACATGTTCTTGTCGGGTTGGTACAATCATGGGCATAGTGCCCAGGTCCTCTGCAATTATAATAGATCAACTGTTCAAGACCTCTTCCGAGTCCCATTCCTCCTCTCCCTCGTCCAAGTCCTTGGAATCCACCACGCGCTATCACTGCGATCAGATCTAGACCTCATGTATTGGTCCGCATCCTGTAGGCTGGTGTTCGGTCCATCACTAATTCATAACTCTAGCAGGTGCACTCGTCATGCCCTACTGATCTACAAAAATTACAGAAAAGTTGTTGCGACACCACAAGGCAGGCGCTGCGTTGGGCCCTGCTTTTGCCTCTGGCCTTAGTAGCATAGGTCCTCCCGTTGCCAAGTAATTCATAAATACAGGGCAATGATCCTTGTTGTGGTCTTCTCCCTTACACTTAATGCACCATACTTCTTCCCGCACTTCAGCTCGTGATGTTCTTTCTTACTTCAGGCTCTTCATTTCTAAACACAGATTCTATAACTATGCGTGAATCTATTGGACTCCCAACGTTGGATCCTGTATCAGTATCTCATGCAGCCTCATTGCCATTTTCAGTGCCTTGGCTTGTGTGGTCAATTTCTATTGTGTCAGCACCATTCTCAAATGGGGTGATAACGATGATATAAACCAGGCGCAGTGTTGCACATCAATCAATGTCATATTTGTTTCGTGAATCATGCTTTTCAACCTTTGATCCAAGTCCCAGGGGGTTTTTCTTGACAACATCGTGCTTTCCTTAAGTCTGATAATTGACTGTGTTTCTGATTTCGGCTTGCTAAACTCCCTGTTTAGCGTGGTTTGCACTTCCGTGATCCCTGCATTCGGGTGATCATTAGAATATTTTATATACCACGTCAGCGTGCGGTCCTGTAGCACGCTTACCAGAGTTTCCTTCTTGATGTTATTGTCTAATACACCATGTGCTTCGTATACTGCGCGTACCACGAACCAAAATTGATCAGGATCTTCGTTTCCTACTCCCGTGAACACCGACAGCTTAATTGCACTTGCCATACTAAATGATGACGGTCGCATAGGTGGAGTGGGTGGAGATATCGGTGAGAATGGTGAGGTGGGTGGTGGTGTAGGTGGTGGTGGCAATCGCAGGATCCCATCTCTTATCAAACTTACCGCACTCCTTAGCAATACTGCCACAAGCTCTTTTGCGCTTTCCCTTCATGGTGAAATCAAAGGACTATACTTTATTCCTTCAACATCTACGTTTCTATAAGATCTTCCACTTCGCATAGTCCCCAACATCATTTTACTCACATAACTAGTTTCTAACACAACAACATTTTAATCCAAGTATTCAAAGACCTTATGTACTTACCTCACTCCCCTTGATAAACCTCGCTCTGCCTCGCTATAGCTGACACTCGTATTGACTGCGAACTCAATAATGAATCTGCCTATAATTCGATCCATCCAATGATCTATAGCGTGCGTGATCCTATCCTCCAAGGCTTCTAGTCTGCGCACCAACTCCGCAGTCCACACTATTGGTCTATCCAATCTGCACCTCCCTTGGATGTCTGCTAACTTCGTGATCCACTCATATAGCTCGACCGAGAAAGACGCGAAGAAAATTTTGTGCACTTATGTATATAGGTAGTGATTTTACCACTGTTCCTTGGATATTCAAGAATTCTTGTTCTCCTGTGTTGCGAACTCGTGGATCTTGTTAATAAACCAGTCTTCAATTTCTTTCTTCATTGGATTCCAATCTTCTGACATTAGACATCCCTTAGGTAGATCACGATCCCAGAAACATAACCATTTGTTGGCTTGGTGGGGCTTGACCCAGGTTTAGTTGTGAATTAGCTGAACAAATCCTGAAACTATCAGCGCTTTCGGCAACAGTCTGCAGAGCGCGGACTGAGATCTCACCCGAGGTAGTATAGGAGGGTGCTGGAACCAGATTTCCACACCCTTGGGATGTCTAGATGAGTTTAGAAAGTTCGCGGTTCGAACCTGTGTGCTGCGCTGCTTCCACGCAATGGTCTATCCTACGCAACTACCTTCGCGTGGCTTAAATGAAGAGCACGAATATTCCTTACTCTTTCTGTGCTTATTATTATATATCTTGAATTGAATCAAGGGGGCCAATACTTCCATTCACTATTCAAAATAAACATATGTGCACACAATCATAAAGCTGTAAATAGATGCATAAACATAAATACAAAAACACATATACACGATGTTCTAGAACCAACTTATCTTTATTAATGTTCTTCCTTCGATTACAACCCAACTCCTACCTTACACACTCAGCTGCAGGGGTCCGCACACACAGCTACAAACTCTACTAGGCCTCCGCCCACTTAGTTGCAGAGCCTCTATCTATTGCTACGACCCAAGACTCAGACTTACAGACTCTCAATTATTCACTAAGACTCTTCATTTCTTCCAAAACTTATGCTTCATTACATCTTAGAGCCTCGCTCTATTTATACATTTCCATGGTCCGCAGACCATGGGTAGGCTGACACACTTTACATTAAATTACATTATTTTAGGGCGAACAACCCTTTGACTCAATTCTTTACACTTCGCACTCTGCACATTTCGCAGATTATTTACAATACAACTGACCCAAAAATGTGGGCTTTAAGCCCCAAAACCGTTGCGCAGGGACTCCGATGCCCAACACCTATTATGTCTTATGTATCTCATTGATATACACGAAAATATCGAAAAACATACCTTGTTTACAATTAATCCTTCATGTTTTCTTGTTATCTTAGCTTTTTGTTTTATTTGGACAATAGAACAAAGGTTACAAGATATATGTAAATAACTAATTAGGGTTCTAATTATAATACAACCTACACCTAAGGTTTTTCCCCAACAAGTTGTGTTGCACTTCGAACTTTTCCCAAGATAAGAATGGAAGTATTATGTTTAGAAATTTAAAGAACCTCACATTTTTTCAATTGATAGTGATGTTACATTTTGTAATTACAAAAACCTCACATTCCCTCAATAAAACTTCTTAGAAGTCCAATGTTTCAATGTAATGATCCATTTGGAATTTATCTTATGCTAGTGGAAAGTGGATCCATATTCGAAGACTTATTAGACACAATGGTTTCATTACTCAATTTAACTGAACATGTATAGCCACGTATAAGAAACTTCCACCCTCAGCTGAGGGTACAACTAGTAAAAAATGTAGAGAAAATCCAAGAATTGAGAGGAACAACACCCTTTGTATGAGAACCCACTTTTGATAACATCGATATTTCCTTCGCTAATTGGACTTTCAGTTTTTGTTTGGGTTTTTTTATATTTTACGTTAGCTTACCAATGCGCTAGGGTATTTGGGTCATCTACTCGGTCAGTATAAATTTCCCCACTCCTATTATGTTCTTCCTGACTTCTTACTTGACCTATTTTTGTTACCTATAATTTGGAGTTTTTCTTTTACGTAAGGTGTTACTATTAATTCTTCAAACTCTCTAAAATCTCTTCACTTATAAATATCTAAAAGGTTTTAGGAGTATATTTTTATACTAGCGTGCATAGACTTGAATTATGTTATCATTTTTCAAACTCTATAAAAGTTCTCTACTTTACATCTATATTTTTATTCTAGTGTTCCTAGAATTTAATTTTTTTATTAAAGGATCTATCAAAATTCTGATAGCGCTAATAGTTTAGTGGTATTTGCATCCATTTAGATGTAAAGTAAAATATGGTTGATGCAATGATTACCCATGCTTTGAGCTCTTAAGAACATGTTCAAGACACACTCTTTGAGAACGGGAATGAAATAGTTTCTAGGCTTTCAAGGTAATTCCCATTTCACTTCCCTCGTAGATGATCTTATCAAAATTCCTATCATAATGTTGATAAGTGTTTAGTTTATACATTTTCTTACATTGAATTAACTATGTAGCCTATGTATTAAGAGTTGGAGCCCCAATAAGGTGCCTCAGGTGTGTAAGATGTATTGGTACTTATGTGTTTTGTGTCTTTTTGAGAATATTAACTCGGTTGTATGTTGAGTTTTCTGGTGCTTGGTATTCTTTGTGTGCTTTGTGATTTTAATGGGGCATTGTAAATTGTAAGATTGCAAGGGTTTTTTGTAGATAGAAGCTCAATATTGTATGGTGTAAGGTTGGTTGTTGTAGTCTATTAAGTTGGTATTGTGTTTTTTTGTCTAAAATTACTCCTATGCTAGAAAATGGTATGATGAGTTTACCTTGCTAACACTAGTTGCAGTTGTGGATAAGATGGATACATGCCCAAATTGGTCAATAGTGATTCTTATCAACTCTTGTCTTTCTACAATTGCTAGGTGTAAATGGGGGATGAAGTTACTATGGTTTATTATTTTGTAATTATGGAGCATTTTATAGAATTAACTCTTGGGAAATAAACTGTTTACTTGGATTATGTTCTTACATTTTCATATTTGTAAATTGACAATATTTACAATATTGTTGAATTTCTATATTTGTAAATTGAACAAGACTCATAGTAGGATACCACTATCTTAGATCCATCTACACTTGGGTTTGATTTCTTCTATGTAGGAATCAATCCCAAATTAACTTTTCTATTTGGATTATGTTCTTACATCCTCTAAAATTCAAGCATTTTTGTATTTGTGAATTGAACAAGTCTCACAGTAGTATACTACTAGCTCAAATTCATTTAAGCCTCGTTACAATTTATGCCTAGTAGGCATCAGTCCCAATGTTTTCTATCTATAGCTCATCTTTTATCTCATGAACTTTGATCTTTTACTTGGCATTTGTTACTGTAATTAACTACACTATCTTTGACCATATGATTCACTTAGCTTTGAAGTTAGGTTCGAATTTATAAGATCAAGCCTTATGAGTGATGGAATTAACAAAATGGGATTTAACTTGTCAGGATCCTTGTTTCAATGCTTTTTATTTTGTTGGTTTCTTGAATACCACCAGTGTTTCATTGAGGCCAACTGTAGTTCTTGTCCAACCATCTAGGTTTTACATTGTTGCTAGGTAAGCTAGGATTTTTTTTCTTCTATTGTAGGATTTTCATGGTCACTTCCACAATACTTGATGAAGAGTAGTTATATTATTTTTTTTCCTTCCTCTTTGGGGGGCTAGAAGACAACATTATTTGCAAGCTCTCTATTCAAGCTAGAGAAATCAGATGGACAAATATGTAAAGGATTTTCTAAGGGAGAAGCATGATATTGGGTTGGGAAATTTCATTTTTCATATTTTCGTCATCATAAGAGATGGAATAATAATTCTAATTCTATTTAGATGAGTTTGGTGGATTAATCTAAACTTTGTTGGGTGTGTGTTGTATTATTTTCACGACTAGTTGCACGCATGGGGGGGTGACATGGGTGGTGAAAACCCCCTTGTTTGTTGCATTAGACGCAATAGGGCTATCATAGGTAGGTGTAGCAGCTCGAGAATTTCTTTCCGACCCTATATTAGGTAGACGGACCTACCCATGGTTTTGTGCATGATTTTTGCACATGGTTTTGGGCATGATGGTTTTCTACCCATGTTATTTTATAGATCTGGCTATGGGAACTACGGTTGTGTTCTAATCTAGGGTTAATGGATTGGGGTTTATGAATGCTTGGACATGTATATATATGTATTGTAACAATGAAAGGAACATAATGAAACATCAATCTTGTAGTCTCGGTTTTGGGGTCCAGGGGAAAATTATCTGTGTATATTTCTTTTATGTTTTATGTTCTCTCCATTGTTTATTTATTTTTTTAGAATTCCTACGTAGACAATTTATGTACAGGGTTAAAACCTACATTTGGTATCAGAGTTGTTTGGCTTCAAGGGGGCGCCTTTGTTATTGAGGGGTTTTGCTTAGGCTTGTGGTAGGCCCTGTTTAGTGGGAGATCTGCAAGATCGATTCTTGAAGTGAAAGAAAATGGAGAGCAGTGGAAAGATAGAGATCAATAAATTCAATGGTCATAGTTTTGATTTGTGGAAACTTAAGATGGAGGATCTGCCGGTGGATAAAGATCAGTTTATCGTGGTAGATATGGGTGCTAAACCAATGAAATGTTAGATGAAGACTCGATGAATTTGGATCATAAATATAAGAGAACAATACAGTTGTGTATCTCACATTCATTATTGTTGAATGTATCAGGGGAAGCTACGGAAAAGGATTTGTGGGACAAGTTAGGGACTTTCTACCAATCTAGTTCTCTAGTCAACAAATTGTTCCTACAGGAAAATATGTGTAACCTGAGGATGAAGGATGGAGAGTCATTGCCAGAACATCTGAACGGATTTAATACTGTTGTAAGCCAATTGTGATCTATTGATACTAAAATTTTAGATGAAGATGTGTTCATCAGTTTGTTGTGTTCTCTACCAGATTCATGGGATAGTCTCATTATTGCAATAATACAAATACCTTGATTTTTTATTTAATAGTCTCATCCTTATTGTCAGAGGAGATGAGATAGAAAAATATGGAGGGCCAAAGTGGAGATGCCTTGTTTGAACAAGGATTTTCCTAGATCAAAAACAAAAAGAAGTCCTTGAGTGGGAGATTTAAATCTAGAGGGAGATATAAATCTCCAGGAAAACGTGCAAAGGTGTGTTGGAAATGAGGAAAGGAAGGGCATTTCAAAAAGGATTGTAGATCTAAATCTCTTGAGAAAGGAAAAGGATCTGATGATGCTCCTTATGCAGAGGTGATAACCACCGCAGAAGAAGGTGGGGATGTACTTGAATTCTTCTTCAAGTACACATGTAGATCATGAGGCATGGTTGATTAACTTAGGTGCATCCTTTCACTTCACTCCCCATAGGGAGTGGTTCCGCGAGTATGAGAAATATGATGGTGGTGATGTCTTCTTAGGGGATGAAGGGAAGGCTAGAATCGCCAGATGCATAAAAGTCAAGTTGAAGTTGCAAGGTGGAAGGACTAGAACACTTTCTAGTGTTCTGCATCTTCCTGCATTGGCCAAGAATCTGATTTCTGTAAGCAAGATGGATGATGCAGGTGTAAAATCAATGTTCGAGAAAGATACATGCAATATGGTTTGGGGAGCACTGGTATTGATGAGGGGAGTTAGGAATTGACAGGTGCAACAATTCTGTAGTTCCTGAAAGTCGAGCAGAAAATCTTGTGGTATCTAGAGAAAAAATCATGATATGGCATCAAAGTATTGGACATATTGGAGAGAAGGGTCTTCAAATACTTCATGGTAATAGTATGGTAGAAGGTATGTCTAATTTCTATCTAGATTTCAATTTCTTTGAACATTGTGTATATGGGAAGCATAATCCAGTGAGTTTCCCCTCTCGTGCTAAGAGGGTGAAAGGGATATTAGAGATTGTGCATATTGATGTGTTTGGACCTGTGTCGGTTCCATCACTGGGTAAGTATGAGTATTATCTATAATTTATAGATGAATTCTCAAGGAATACATCGATATATTTCCTCAGGAATAAATATGAGTCTTTGACAAGTTTAAAGAATTTAAGGCTCTGGTGGAAAACTAGACAAAGAAGAAGATAAAGGTGTTGAGGATAGATAATGGTGGAGAGTTATGCAATAAGGAATTTGAGGAGTTATGTAAGAAGTGTGACATAGCGTGATAGAAGAATACTCCATACACACCTCAACAAAAAACAGTCACAGAAATAATGAACAAGACGTTGATGGAAAAGGTAAGAAGCATTCTCAGTGGTGTCGGGTTAGGACAGGCATTCTCGACAGAGGTGATGGAGACTGCATGCTACCTAGCTAATAGAACACTTTCATTAGCGTTGGAGGAAAAGACTCCACATGAACTATGGATTGGTAAGAAACCCTCTCTTTCACATATGAGGGTATTTGGATGTAATGCATATGTACATGTTCCAAAGGAGAAAAGAACCAAGCTGGATAGTAAATCTGAAAGGTGCATCTTTATTGGGTATAAGGATGGTTTAAAAGGTTATAAGCTTTGGAATTGAGAAATAAGGAAGGTTGTGTACGACCGAGATGTGGCATTTAGAGAGGTGAAATATGTTATTAAACATGAAGTCCTACCAAAGTAAGGTGAGAAGATAAAGTTTGAGCTAAAGGATGAAGAATCAGACTCTACAGTAGAAAAAGAATTAGAATTAGAGCCAAAAAATTGTTGTGAGATTATTAGTTCGAGAAAGAAGGAAACCAAAAAGGTACAATCCATCTGCTTTTGGTTCAAATTTTGCTTTATCTATTACTAATGATGATCCTCAAAATGTTAGAAATGTCAAGGAGGCAATAGATTTAGATGATGACAAACTCTCGAAAGAGGCCATGGTTGATGAAATGACATCTTTGGAAAAAAATGAGGCTTGGGATCTAGTGGAGTTACCGGCTGGAAGGAAACCCATTGGAAGCAAATGGATGTTTAAGAAGAAGATGAATGCAAAAGGCAAGGTGGAGAAATACAAAGCTCGGTTGATAGTAAAAAGTTATTCCCAAGTGCTGGGAATTGATTTTGGTGATATTTTTTCTCTTATTGCCAAGGTAGCTTCTATTATATTACTTTTATCTTTTATTGTTGTTTTTTATTTTGAGGTAGAACAGATGGATGTGAAGACAACGTTTCTTCACATGGATCTAGAAGAAGAGATCTACATGAAGCATCCTGAATGCTTTGCAGTGAAGGGAAATAAAGAATTGGTATGTAGGTTATAAAAGTCTCGGTATGGGTTAAAACAGTCACCAAGGATGTGGTATCAAAAATTTGATACATATATATGGGGACTTTGCTTCACCAGAAGCAAAGCGGATCATTGTGTGTATTTTAAGTTAATTAGTGACTGTGTTATTTATCTGGTATTGTATGTGGATGATATGCCGTTGATTGTAACTGACAAAGAAATTATCCAATATTTGAAGACCCAATTGTCCACCAAATTTGACATGAAGGATCTTGGTGCTGCAAACTATATTTTTGGCATGGAAATTAAACGTGATTGGGAAAAGAGGAAGCTCTGGTTAAACTAGAGGAAGTATGTCAAGACAATACTGTAGAGGTTTAATATGCAGGATAGTAAACCGGTGAAGGTTCCTATTTCTATAGGTTTAAATTTATTTGTTGAAAAGTGTCCCAAGACACAACGAGAAGGAGAGGACATGTCCCATGTTCCATAAGAAAGTGCAACCAATAGCCTGATGTATGCAATGGTATGTACTAGACCAGACATTACACATGGAGTGGGAGTATTGTGCAGGTTTATATCAAAACCAGGGAAGGAGCATTAGAGAGAAGTGAAGCAGGTTTTCAGGTATTTGTGTGGCACCAGTGATTATGGTTTGTGCTACAAAGGAAGACAAGTATTTTCTAGATTTTTAGATATCCATGGCTTTGTTGATGTAGACTAGGCTTAAGATTTGGATTGAAAAATATCTATAAGTGGGTATGCATTTAACCTGTTTGGAGGTGAAATCAGTTGGATGAGCAAGAGACAGTATGTAGTGACACTTTCAACTATAGAGGCAGAATACATGGCAACCACTCATGCAAGCAAGGAAGAAGTTTGTTTTCATAGATTTTGTTCAACTATTGGGTTAGTACAATGAGCTATAAGGATAAACTGTGACAGGCAAAGTGAAATTTTCTTAGAAAAGAACCTTGCTTATCATTCAAAGAAAAAGAAAATTTATTTTCAATACCACTTGTGAGGGATATGATTGAGGAGAAAAAGGTGTTGTAGGTAGAGGTGGACACTTTGAAGAATGTTGCAGATGCATTGAAAAAGTTTGTGAGAACTGAGAATTTTTCTTGGTGTAGAGAAACTGTTAGAAAATTATATATTACGGAGAAATGGAACACATAAAATATTACAGAAATATAAACATAGAAAATTCATAAAACAAGAGAGACACAGATATACATGGTTCACCCAGTTAGTGCTACATCCATGGAGAAATAGCCAATCCTTCCTTTTTATATTATCTAGCAAACTGAAGAGATACAACCTACAACAGATCCGCTGTAATTCCCTCTTCGCTCTCAATCTACTTTCTTTTCTTCACTCAGAATACAGATCTACATAGACACAATAAAATTCCCTCATATATAGCGAGGGGTTGCCTTCTAGGGCAAAATACTCTAAGTTAAACATAACTTCTACTGTCAAATCTCCGCCTAATGAACGACCCAGATTAAATATGAAATTACAACATTTTACAAGGAAATTTTACATCTATTTTTAGTTTCGACGGCGCTGCCCCCAATCCCCCCACTAGCTAGGGGCTCCCAAAGGTCGTAGTCACCCTCCTTTGGACCCCCCTATAGCAAATATATTATGGGCGAAGTTTCCACCCCATTATGAACTAGGGTCCAATGTGGCAATACCTTTGAATACATAAGATAATCAGGCTCCACACCGAACAATCTCCCACTTGGAGACTGATTATAGCAACTCCATCACTGCTTCATTTCCTAGACAATGACTCCACTTTAGACCTAGATGTTTCTCATCTTCTTCATCATACTTGAAGACTAATTAAAACTGAGCAGATTCGCAGTTTCTCCCTGGTTACAACTTTTGTTAACATATCTGCAAGATTCTGGCTAGTGTTTATCTTTTCTAGCTTCAACTGTCCATCTTCCAATGCTGACCATATGAAATGGTACTTGAGCTGTATATGTTTAGTCTTGGAATGAAATGCAGAGTTCTTTGGAAGATGTATGGCACTCTGGATGTCACTGAATAACCTACCCAACTCCTGCTTCTTACCCAATTCATCTATAAACCTTTGTAACCAAATAATTTCTTTACTAGCCACTGTAGCAGCAACATACTCTACCTATGTTGTTGAGAGTGCAAGAACAATTTGTAGTTTTGAGACCCAACTGACAGTTGTTCCACCTACAGTAAACACATACCCTGTTGTGCTCCTCCTCTTATCTCTATCACCCACCGTATATGCATCAACATATCCCTAAGAATCCACTTCACCGCCATCTAATGTTCTTTTCCTGGATTATTCATGTACCTGCTTACAACTCCCACTACATGTTCAATATCAGGCTTTGTGCAGACCATTGCATACATTAAGCTTCCAACTATTGATGCATATGGAACTTTAGACATATGAGCCATTTCATCCTGAGTCTTGGGACACTCCTTACTTAATTTGAAATGGCTAGCCAAAGGTATACTAACTAGTTTTGCATTCTACATATTAAACCTTTTCAACACCTTTTCTATGTACTCACTTTGAGACAATGTTAATTTGTGATTCTTCCTTTCTCTAGTTATTCTCATACCAAGGATTTGTTTTGCAACACCCAAATCCTTCATTGTAAATGAGTTTGCCAATTTTCTTTTGAGCACATTAATTTCCTGCATATTAGAACCTGCAACAAGCATTTCATCTACATACAATAACAATATCATATTCTAGAAATTTCACTTGTAGATCAACTGATATATGCAATGTACTAAAGCATAAAACTAGATCTACTTCTACCATAAACTTTGCAGAAGCTTAATCACATATGAGCAGTATCAAACAAGAACAAATATAACTGAGAATGAGAATCAATCACACATAACACAGATGATATAATCCAGGGAAAGAAACAGCCTAAAACCCCACTCTCTATATTATCATACAAGTGGAAATATCTCAGATTACATAAAAGCCTTAGCTCAGAAAACTATCCAGCTCTCAGTACAATCAAAGAATCCAACTCACAGACTAAACATACAACTCATATGTCAATCCACAACCCTCCAAGCCTCCTATTTCCTTGCACAATTTTTCGTGGGGTCTAGTGAGGTCACATGTGTGAATTGGCCTCATCACACTCACTAAACTGGAAGAAGTAACTATGTAATCTCCAAGGAATAAATTCCTTATGCATGCAAGGAATATTCACAATAGAATATTCTTGCAACTGATAGTACATTTTCCCTCCATCTGATCTCAACTGGGTCTCTGATAGAACTGACATGTATGAGTTATTTATGATAGAATATTCAGTTATCTGAAGTGCAGTAGTTACATGCATGCAAGCACTAACTAACTGAACTCACAATTAATTCTACAAGCTATAAGAATTAATCTATAGACTTAACACAGTTAACTGAGCTAACTAATTACAACTCACTCTTATCTCTTTAACTAATGGATAAATCCCTTAATCAAAGGAATAACTGTTGCACGTCCTCACATTGACTTCATGTTTATTTTTCCTTAACTAATTAATTCAAGACGAATTAATTAATTAATTTACAAACAACTGCTAAGATCAAATTTGAATTTTATTTCACTATTTTAGTTCAGGGACTTAACCAAAATAGGAAGGGATCCCGAAATGCTATTTATAGCAGTGCTAAAAATAACACTTCTATATTTAGCATTTTTGTTGCTATTTTCAACACTCCCTCTCAACAAGAAATGGATTATTAGTCACCCCAATCCTGTCTTTGTGGAACTCGAACTTGCATTTTGACAATGCCTTAGTCAAAATATCTGCATCCTGCTCCTCGGTCGAAACATACAGCAACATCATGATCCTCTTCATCACACAGTCTCGAAGATGATGGTACTGGATATCTATATTCTTGGACCTGTCATGAAACACTGGATTCTCAAAGAGTTTTATGCAACTCTGATTATCACAATATATTGCTGTAGGTTCCATCATCTAACCAAACAATCCCACTAGAATCTTCCACATCCAAATAGCCTCGCATGCTGCCTGACTGGCAGCCATGTATTTAGCCTCTACTGAGCTAAGTGCAACTAACCTCTATTTCCTGCTATACCAGGAATCTGCAACTGAACCAAGGTTGAAGATTCCTCCAGAAGTGTTCTTCTGGTCTGATGGACTCCCTGCCCAATCAGCATCCGTGAAGCCCTGAAGCTTCACTCCCTCTGTCTGTCTGTACCATAATCCATACTAAGATGTGCCTCTAAGGTATCTCAGCACATGCTTTGCTGCCTTCCAAAACATCTTGGTTGGTTCAACCATAGCTTGACTCAGCTGGTTTACTGCAAAGCACAAATCTGATCGTGTGTTCACTAGATACATAAGTGAACTCACAAGTTGCCAATAAACAGTAGCAGCTACTACCTAACCTGAAGTAGCATCCTCTTTCCTCCAGTTACCAGCTAGAGGAGTTTACATGGGCTTGCACTTCTCCATGTGGAAGCGCCTGAGTATCTTATTAGCATATTTTCCTTGAGACACAAATACTTTCCCATCCTTCTACCACACTTCCATGTCTAGAAAGTAGTGCATGAGGCCCATGTCCTTCATCTCAAACTCTCTTGCAGGGTCCTCCTTCCAAGACTTGATCAAACGATTATAACCTGTCAAAATCAGATCATCGACATAAAGTACAATAATCAATGGATTACCTTCTACCATGATATGGTAAAGGTTTGCATCTGCTTCACTCTTGGTGAAGCCCAACCCAGTGAAATAGCTGTCGATCCTGGTGTACCAAGAATGGGGTGCTTGCTTCAGCCCATACAATGCTCGCTTGAGTTGGCACACATGCGACTCACGATTGAAGGTCTCAAATCCTTTGAGCTGCTCAATGTACACCTCTTCCTCAATCTTCCCATTGAGGAATGATGTCTTCACATCCATCTGATGGATCTTCCAACCCATCTGAGATGATAGGGCCAACATTGATCTGATAGATGAGTACCTTACTACAGGAGAAAAAGTCTCATCGTAGTTGATCCCCATGACCTATGAGAAACCATGGGCAATGAACCTTGCCTTATGTTTCTTAACATTACCATCAGCTGCCTGCTTCACCTTGTAAAGCCATCGGGAACTCACCACTGACTTGTCCACCGGTATTGGGACAACATCCCATACACTATTCCGTATGATAGAGTCATACTCCTCTGCCATTGCATTAACCCAGACTGGTTGCTACACAACTTCCTTGAAAGAAGAAGCCTCGATCACTACACATTCCCCAACCAGGGCCATGCAGCCAGTGTATCGCTCGGGAGATCTCCTCTTTCTGTGCTGAGAGGGTGGCTGCCCCACATTCTCTTGTGCATCTAGCATCAACCTGTTAGCTTCCCATGAGCGTTTCTGCCCATCCCTAGAAGACTCTGCATGGGTGGATGTCTCCACTCTCGGATCCTCTGCATGTGGCTGCTCTGCATCATCTTGAGGTTCCTCCTCCTTTGGAACCAAAAGTTCCTCCTTTGCATGCAACTTGAGCTCCCTCTCAAGTGATACTCGCATGGCTCTCTACTCATTGAACTTCACATCTTTGTGTACCACAGTCCTTTGACTGGTAGGCAGGAACACCCGATAGTTGTGGGGTGTATCTGTGTACCCCACAAGTATCCCCATCTCAGCTATAGGGTCTAGCTTCTTCCATGCATCTTTGGTCACATGGAAGTAAATCGGTGATCCAAAGATTCGGAAGTGACTCACATCTGCTTGCTTCCCAGAAAAGGCCTCCATAGGTGTCTTCATCCCTAATATATGGTGAGGACTTCTATTCTGCAAGTATACTATTGTATTTCATGCCTCAGCCCATAGATGAAGTGGTAGGCTTTGGTCATGAAACATCCCATGAACTTCTCCCACAATAGATCGGTTCTTCCTTTCGACCACCACATTCTGGTATGGGTTATGGGGTGACGTTAGCTCCTATTTAATTCCTTCTACAACACATAAGTCTTTAAACTGATGGGAGACATACTCTCCACCATTGTCGCTGTGCAAGGCTCTTATTTTCTTTCCTGATTCTTTCTCTGCCGAGGCTTTAAACTCATAAAACCTCAAGAAGGTCTGATCCTTCTTTTGCATAAAGTAGATCCAACATCTACGAAAAAAATCATCAAAAAAAATAACATAGTACATTTGTTTAGTGGTGGAGGCTGTAGAGAATGGTCCACATACATCTGAGTGATCTCGCTCTAGGATTTCTCCAGCCCTACTGTCTCGATCCTAAAGGAAGCTTTCGCATACTTACCCAAGGTACATCCTTTGCATGTATCCACTTGATCCAGCTTTCCCTTGGGTAGTCCAGTAGAAATTTGCTGCATGATCTTCAAGGCCTTGTGATGCAAGTGGCCCAGTCTTCTATGCCATAGCTCGCTGACATCTTGGCTTTGCACCACCTTTTTTTTGGAACTTAGTGCAGCACAATCATCTACCTCCATCTTGTAAATATTCTTTACTGGAATCCCAATTCGCTTTGTCTGTCCAGTGCCGATATACATCAGGAACACCTTTCCTTGACTAAAGACTACATCATAGCCTTTATCTTCTAGCATAGCAATGGACATAAGATTCTTCTTTAGACCTAGTACATACTTTACATCAATGAGGGTGAGAGGAGCTCCATACTCCCTCTGAAACACAACCGTACCTTCACCTGAAACATGGTACTTTCCATCATCGCCCATCTCGATGCGCATCTGGAGATCCTTCTCCTCTAGGTTACTGAAAATATTATTGTCACCTGACATGTGGAATGAAGCTCCACTGTCCAGGTACCAAACACATCCCACCATGGATGAAACCATGCATGCGATAAGAGAGAAATCCAACTCAAACTGTGAAACTAGTGCTTCACCATCGAATCCCTTCGAGGATCCTTTCTTGGATTTCTTTTGTGGACAATTTGTAGCATAATGGCCCACTTCATGATAATGAAAGCATCACACTTTCAATTTGTCAAACTTCTTCCCACCATGAGAAGATTTGGATTGGGATGCCTTCCCTTTCTCTTTCTTAGCTTTACTCGCTAAAGCTATATTTTCTTCATCATCTTGTTTGGATGAAGATCCATCCCTGGTGCTTCTTCTTATCTCCTCCTGCATTAGATCTGACCAAAGTCGTTCCCAATCTGGCAGTTTCTCTCTTCCGTTAACTGAGTCTTGGTAGCTATGCCAGCTCTTAGGAAGACTGAGGAGTGCAAGACTCACCATGTCATCATCAGCAGTCGTGATCCCTACACTACAAAGCTCATCCCTGTAGGTGGTGAGCTTGGTCAGGTATGTTGAGATCGTGTTGCCCTTTTCACACTTGATTTTCCGAAGCTTGTCCTTCAACACTAGCTTCCTCTGATCCCTGCTATTTTGATACATATCTTTCAATGTTTTCAACATCGAAAACAAAGTCTCCTTCCCATGGAGGCTTGAGACTATGTGATCTCGAACTCCCTCCAATAGGATTCTCCTTGCTCTAGCCAAAAATTTCTTCCATTCAACGAATTCTTAGGCACTAGTTGCTACAGGCTTAGGGACTTCTTGATCAATGAAGTCCTTTAGCCCCTTGTCCTCTAATACTGCTTCCATGCAATCCTTCCAAGCTATTTAATTTGAGCTGCCATCAAGGGCATACTCAAGTCTCAAACCGTTGACCGCCATTGATGAAATCTGAGATGTGATAAGAACTCGATATCTATATCAGGAACACTAAACTTCGTACTTCTCCCTTCTTTGTATACATTTCTTCACTTGATTCACCTTTGCTCTGATACCATGTAGAAATTTTGACTTGTAGATCAACTGATATATGTAATGTACTAAACCATAAAACTAGATCTACTTCTACCATAAACTTTACGGAAGCTTAATTACATATGAGCAGTATCAAACAAGAACAAATATAACTGAGAATGAGAAGCAATCACACATAACATAGATGATCTAATCCAGGGAAAGAAATAGCCTAAAACCCCACTCTCTGTATTATCATACAAGTGGAAATATCTCAGATTACACAAAAGCCTTAGCTCATAAAAATATCCAGCCCTCAGTACAATCAAAGAATCCAGCTCACAGACTGAACAAAAAACTCATATGCCAATCCACAACCCTCCAAGCCTCCTATTTCCTTGCACAATTTTTCTTGGGGTCCAGTGAGGGCACATGTGTGAATTAGCCTCATCACACTCACTAAACTGGAAGAAGTAACTGTGCAATCTCCAAGGAATAAATTCCTTCGCATGCAAGGAATATTCACAATAGAATATTCTTGCAACTGATAGTACACAGTCCCTCCATCTGATCTCAACTGGGTCTCTGACGGAACTGACATGCATGAGTTATTTATGAGAGAATATTTAGTTATCTGAAGTGCAGTAGTTACATGCATGCAAGCATTAACTAACTGAACTCACAATTAATTCTACAAGCTGTAAGAATTAATCTATCTGGACTTAACTCAGTTAACTAAGCTAACTAATTACAACTCACTCTTATCTCCTTAACTAATGGATAAATCCATTAATCAAAGGAATAACTGTTGCATGTCCTCACATTGACTTCATGTTTATTTTTCCTTAACTAATTAATTCAAGATGAATTAATTAATTAATTTACAAACAACTGCTAAGATCAAATGCGAATTTTACTTCACTATTTTAGTTCAAGGACTTAACCAAAATATGAAGGGATCCCGTAATTCTCTTTATAGCAGTGCTAAAAATAACACTTCTATATTTAACATTTCTTGTTGCTATTTTCAACACATATAGCTGCCATCATTTTTCCTTTTGAGATAAACACAATGATCGGAGTGACATCTAGTATAACCTTTTTCAGACATAAGCCTATCAAATTTTAGATACCACTCCCTTGGAGCCTGTTTTAAGCCATACAAGCTCTTCTTCAACCTATACACTAGTTTTTCCGTCCCTTTTACCACATATCCTTGTGGTTGTTCCATATATATCTCTTCCTCCAAATCCCCATGGAGAAAGGTTGTCTTTACATCTTACTACTCAAGATGAAAATCTTCAGCTGCTACTAGACTAAAAATAGTTCTGATTGAAGTCATTTTAACAACATGAGAAAATATCTCATCAAAGTCTATACCCTTTTTATGTGCAAACCCTTTCACCACAAGTCTAACTTTATACCTTTCTCTACCTCCATCTTCTTCCTTCAACTCGTAAAACCATTTATTCTGCAATGTTGTTTTACCTGCAGGCAACCTGACTAAGTCCCAAGTCTGGTTATGTGCTAAGGAGTCCATCTCTTCTTTCTTGGCTTGCTCCCACTTCTTCTTGGTTTCTACCTGTACTGCTTCTTCATAGCATTCTGCTTCACCAGAATCGGTTAACAATACATAATATAATGAAGGAGAGTATCGTTTAGGGGGTCTACTTATCCTGGTAGATCTTCTAACACTGCTTTCAAGTGTTTGAGGTGCTTGTTGCTGTTGTGGTTGCTATTTTGGATGGTGATCATTATGATTTTTAGGCACCATCACTTTTTCTGTGATCTCGTCAAGCACTGTGTATTCTCTATTTTCTTTTTCCTGTGTCTTTTCTTGTAGTTGATCCTTATACAAAACCTTTTCATTGAATATGAGATCTCTGCTCCTAATGATTTTGTGTTTTTCATAATCATAAAAGCGATAGCTGAAATCATTAACACCATATCCAATAAAGGTACATTTCTTTGATTTTTCCTCAAGCTTTGTTCTATTTTCTTTATTAATGTGCACAAAGGCTTCACAACCAAAAATATTTAAAAAAGAGTAGTTTACTTTTTTACCTGTCCATGCCTCCTCTGGAATACCACCATCCAAGGAACTTGAAAGCCATCTATTTATTAGATAAAGAACAATATCTACAACATCTGCTCAAAATTGTAAAGGAAATCCTACATGCAATCTCATGCACCTTGCACGCTCCGTGATTGTCTTGTTCATCATTTCTAACACACCATTTTCTTGTGGTGTTCCTGGAACTGTCTTCTCTTTGTGAATTCCATTATCTGAACAGTACCTATCAAACTCTTTGCTGCAATATTCAACTCCGTTTTCTGATCTGAGACACTTCAACCTTTTTCCTGTCTCATTTTCAACCAAAGCTTTCCATTTCTTGAAAGTATCAAATACATCAAATTTATTTCGAATACAATAAATCCAGGTTTTTCTGGTTGCATCATCAATAAAAGTAACATAATAATGAGAGCCACCAAGAGATGATACGTGAACAGGTCCCCATACATCTGTATGCACAAGATCTAATTTTTCGCTCTTCTTTTCTTTCCCAACTCTAAGGAATCTGACTCTCTTATGTGTTCCACAAACATAATTCTCACAAAATTTTAAATTAACATGCTTCAAACCTAGCAACAAATTTCTTGAGTGAATAATTTGCATCCCCTTCTCACTCATGTGCCTGAGCCAATGATGCCACAATGCTGTATCTTCTCCTGTAGAGGTTAAAGCATTAACAGAATTAGAAATACTATTGCATAAATACAATTTACCAACCTTTTCTCCCTTTGCTATTACTAGGGATCCTTTAGTGACCTTCCAGGTTTTATCTGTAAAAGTAGTCACACAGCCTTCACCTCCCAACTGCCCTGTTGAAATCAGATTTTTCTTCAGATCTGGAACATGCCTTGCCTCCTTCAATAGCCATTGATTTCCATTTTGTTTCTTTATGAAAACTGTACCCATTCCAATGATTTTACAGGGTTTATCATCACCCAATCAAACCTATCCAAAATCACCTTGAACATAATCATGAAAATGTTTCCTATCAGGTGTGGCATGGAATGAGGCACCTGAATCTACCACCCAAGCATCAATAGTATTTTCTAAAGAACGAATCAAAGCATCTTACAACACATCACCTGTTACATTCGCTTCATAATTATTTTCTTGTTGCACATCTCCATATTTTCCCTTTTGAGACTTGCAGTACTTCTTCAGGTGTCCTTTCTTCCCACATTTCCAGCACACTATCCCCGATCTGGACTTGGATCTTCCTTTTCTTGACTTACTACGGTATATAGGGCTCTTTCCTCTTTCCATTTTTCTTCCCCTAGTCTCTGCAGTCAAAGCATTACCTGATGTCTCACCGGAGCTTTTCCGTCACATTTCCTCACTAAGGATTGCACCGACAACATCATCAAACTTTAAAGTACTAGATCTAGAGACAGAGTTACTAATGGCCATAACTAAACCATTCCAACTTTTGGGCAATGAGCACAGAAATAACAGAGCCCTAACTTCATCATCAAAAGTTACCCCTACAGAACTTAACTGATTGGTAACTTTATTAAATTCATTTAAATGATTAACAACAGATCCACCTTCTAATATTTTCGTATTAAATAAACACTTCATAAGAAATACCTTATTTGAGGTCGAGGGTTTTTCATATAGTTTGACCAATGTCAACATTAAACCCTCTGTTGTCGTTTCCTTTGAAATATTAAATGCTACCTGTTATGCCCCTATACCAATAGGTGTCATATATCATGATTGACTTGGTTTAGTTTTGAAATATGTTCATACCTTTACTTGTTGGAAAGGTTTTCCATATTTATGAAAGATAAAAAGTTAAAAAATATAAAGAGGGTATGCCCTAGAAAAAGAATAAAAGGGTAAAAATAATAAAGAAGAGGTCAAAAAATGACAAAAAATGAACCCCAACAAAAACAAAAGACCATGAAAGTGTGCAAGTCTAAATGCCACTACTCTTTACTTTTATGTATAATAAAGATTGTGTGCAATTTGTCACCTATGCCACAATCCATGGTAACCAAATTATTTAAACTTGGTTATTCCATGTTTTCAATTTCATGTTTTAGAAATAGAGAATAAAGATCTGACCAAACAGTGTAATCTTGGCAGATAAGTAGATAGGTAGAGTGAAAAAGGAGCTCAATAGTTTAATCTGAGCCCTTAGTTGTAATAAGTGTAGATTTAGATAGGAATTCACATGTAAAAGAAAA
Organism: Pinus tabuliformis; assembly: GCA_031772625.1. Classification (NCBI taxonomy): domain Eukaryota; kingdom Viridiplantae; phylum Streptophyta; class Pinopsida; order Pinales; family Pinaceae; genus Pinus; species Pinus tabuliformis. The sequence continues at coordinate 559,173,834 of CM062819.1, read as the reverse complement.
GAAAGTTTGATAAGGTTTTGCCAGTCTAAGTG